>JALMQS010000093.1:2802406-3385236 GCA_024734495.1 Forficula auricularia | reverse complement strand
GTCAAATTAGAAAAGTGCCGAACTGGAACTCTATCCCAGCCTCAATCTTTAACAGCATTTATAATTGTCAAACCTTCAAAAACCGGGTGCACAAACACCTACGGCTCCACCCTCTGCCTTACCCAACTATCTCTTCTCTTCGGTAATGCAAGGGTCTTTTGAGATCCATAGGGGCTGCATTTTTACTGGTGTGCCCTTCTTACATTCGATTGCATAAAAAAAAATAAAAAGTAAAAGAGTCATGAGATCATGAGAATTTATATGTTTACAAATTTGAATTAATAAGATATTCTTCTGAGTCAAGTTTTAAACTCGATTTTCTAACTTTCAACACCCCTTCGCGATTAAATTTGATACTAACTGAACAAACGCATTCACCAATTTGTTTATCTCTATGACTTCTCGAAACTGGAACTCGATTCCTCAGTCCATCTCTCTCGGCTACATTTAACACTTTTTAAATCTTAAAGATATTTAGAAAAAACTAAAAAAGTACTGATACCTTCAACTCCGACCCATTCCCTGAAATCTCTTCTTTTCACGATACAACGGTTCACCGCGGCCTACAGAGGCTGAGCTTGGTTCAACTTCTTTTGTATCAATATCATTATGAAAAAATAAACTGCAACGGATCTGGTGTAGGTTTTAGGTGAAACATGATGTTAGTTAATAGAGTAAAGGGTGTGTAGTTTCACAGTGAATGAAATAAAACTCAAAGAGGTTTATACAAACTCAATATATTTCGGATTATTAGTCCATCATCAGGAGTTTACAAGACAATACTAATAATAATTGAACGAGTGGTCGCCATTCTTGACATTCAAATCATGGTTCCCAATATAACAAAATATAACATTCAAATCTTACACAAGAAAAACACCAATGAAAATTTAAAATTTAAAAAATTTAAAAAAATTGTTTTACAAAGATTTTTCTTTTTTAATTATAAAATATATAAATGTAAATATAAGAAATCTAAGTAAATATGAATATTAATATAAATAAAAATTACAAGTATAAATATAAAGTCTTTTTAGAATTGAATTAGAAAGTAAAATTACAAATTTAAGTCATAGACACAAAATTAATTATAAATATCAGTTTACAAATAAGCCTAAATAACATATAGAGATGAAGAATTAAGATAAAATATAATAGGGATAAATTAGATGAGATAAATTACAATATACAACAATTTTTGTGGTTATCTCATATATCAAACTGTCATTTATTTTAAAGACTGAAGGCGCGTGATTTGAATTTAATTTTGATTGTAATTTGGGAAATAGTATATATTTGAGAGAGACTGAGGTTAAGTTTTTTAATTTTTGTTAATTAGTAGATCTATTATTGTGGAATTTCTAATGTCCTGCTGGTTATTGAGAATTTTATCTTTTTCAATTATAGCTTTCTTAATTTCGGTTGATTCTAACAGGTCTAGTTTTCGGCTTTTAGAGGCAAAGTGTAGTGGTATAGGATTTTGGGGTGAAGGTGAGTGATTGTTTTCAATAAGGTGGTCTGCGAAGGCGGAGGTTGGATCACTCTGTATGGTGTCTGATTGCAACTTTCTTAACGAACTCAAATGTTCTTTATACCGGGTTTTGAAAGTTCTGCCCGTCTGACCAATATAAAACGAGTCGCAGTCTTGACATTCAAGTTTATAAACACCAGATTTCTCCTTTGGGTCAATTTTATCAAGTTTATTATTAACTAATATAGATGACAGGTTAAAGTTGTTATATAATGCTGGGGTGATACCTGTTTGTGTAAAAAGTACTATTGGTCTATTAAATTGATCGAGATGAGGAGTTTCTATAAATTTTGTCTGTTTGAGGGGAGTGGGCCCTGGCCCCTGAACTGAACCCTCCCCTCAAACAGACAAAATTATAGAAAACCCTTCATCTCTGATCAATTTAATAGACCAATAGTCACTTTTTTACACAAACAGGTATCACCCCAGCACTATATAACAACTTTAACCTGTCATCTATATTAGTTAATAATAAACTTGATAAAATTGACCCAAAGGAGAAATCTGGTGTTTATAAACTTGAATGTCAAGACTGCGACTCGTTTTATATTGGTCAGACGGGCAGAACTTTCAAAACCCGGTATAAAGAACATTTGAGTTCGTTAAGAAAGTTGCAATCAGACACCATACAGAGTGATCCAACCTCCGCCTTCGCAGACCACCTTATTGAAAACAATCACTCACCTTCACCCCAAAATCCTATACCACTACACTTTGCCTCTAAAAGCCGAAAACTAGACCTGTTAGAATCAACCGAAATTAAGAAAGCTATAATTGAAAAAGATAAAATTCTCAATAACCAGCAGGACATTAGAAATTCCACAATAATAGATCTACTAATTAACAAAAATTAAAAAACTTAACCTCAGTCTCTCTCAAATATATACTATTTCCCAAATTACAATCAAAATTAAATTCAAATCACGCGCCTTCAGTCTTTAAAATAAATGACAGTTTGATATATGAGATAACCACAAAAATTGTTGTATATTGTAATTTATCTCATCTAATTTATCCCTATTATATTTTATCTTAATTCTTCATCTCTATATGTTATTTAGGCTTATTTGTAAACTGATATTTATAATTAATTTTGTGTCTATGACTTAAATTTGTAATTTTACTTTCTAATTCAATTCTAAAAAGACTTTATATTTATACTTGTAATTTTTATTTATATTAATATTCATATTTACTTAGATTTCTTATATTTACATTTATATATTTTATAATTAAAAAAAGAAAAATCTTTGTAAAACAATTTTTTTAAAATTTTTTAAATTTTAAATTTTCATTGGTGTTTTTCTTGTGTAAGATTTGAATGTTATATTTTGTTATATTGGGAACCATGATTTGAATGTCAAGAATGGCGACCACTCGTTCAATTATTATTAGTATTGTCTTGTAAACTCCTGATGATGGACTAATAATCCGAAATATATTGAGTTTGTATAAACCTCTTTGAGTTTTATTTCATTCACTGTGAAACTACACACCCTTTACTCTATTAACTAACATCATGTTTCACCTAAAACCTACACCACTTTCCATAAGTAAAATTGATTCAGGATGTTTTGTCTTCAAATTATAAATCATAAACTACCTGTATTTTTATGTAAATTCTACAGAATAGCTTGCCTGTAAAAAAACTCACCCAAATGAATGTTACTCGTTCAAGTTCAAATTGTGGTAAATACAGATTGTATATTAGCCTATGTAAAGGTTACAGTATTTTATAACATTTTATCTTTCCATAGGAATATAGTCGAGAGTAGAGTATAATTTTGGTAGATTCTCAGCTGAAATTCAAACCCAATTATTAACTTGGTTGAAAAATATATACTATATCATACCAAGTGTTGCGTTGGTGTGTATTGTATTTTGAAGTTTTAGTCTAAACAAGTAAACTTTATAATTTGATTTTATTGAACTTTCCCGATCGTAGGTAATTTTTTTTTATTGTTTACCATAAATCAAATTTAATTTTATATTAAGAGAAAACAAGTAATTATTTTCATTAATATTCTCATGAATTATTTATTCAATTAAGTTGACAAAATAAGAACAGAGGAGATTCGATTGATCGTCGCTTATTATTACACAAACAGCCAACCTCCTGAATAATTTATCTATAAATTTATTTTCTCATTAAATTAAGTTGAGTAATTAAAAACATTTCCTACACGGATGGAAGGATTAACATCAAAAATTGCATCTGTGCGAAAGTATAAATTATTGTTAAAATGATTGAGTCACCCTTTTGACAAAAGAACGTTCTCACCTGCATCAAATTTAAACCTACCTACTTATAATTTTACTGTGAGACTTATGGATCAATCGTAAATCCCTTTAAGTGATGTTTCGGTCAAAAAATGTTATTGTTTTTATTGCCAAACTTGAACTTTTACTTTCATTGACTCTCAAATATTTCAAATACTAATGAGTTGAAGTAATTTAGAAATTAGATCTGTTTTAAAACAACAGGCTTTACTTCACATCTTCGTCTATATAATTTGGAAGTAAGCAATTTATTTTCAACGTAATCCGTTGGTTTACTAAAAATAATTGGTCATCTATCCGCGCTGAGTCAATCAAGATGAAAGTATAATTCATAAGCCCTATTCAAGATATCATAACTCCGTTTCCGTGTACAATTATTTATTGATGTTATACCGACTCGGTCTTAGGTGGTGCCCATATTTTACTAGTAAAATTGAGTAACTTGAAATTTTCAGATGATTTATGGGAAAATCTAAAGTATTTGCCTATAGTGATGAATTATATTTTGTTAGATATTTAATCAATTACAAGGGTCGATTCACAGAACGAATTTTCTTATGGGAACGTTGGTACGTTAATTAGTTATTATCACAAATAAAAAATAATAATAAAAAAATAGCGTATAAAGGTCTTCACATCCGGAATCAATTTAATAGCAGTGAATCCTATGAAGGGGTAAATACCCTTAATTAAGCATATTTATCATAAAGCAAATAGTTTCTTTAAAGATCCACGTTAATCCCGACCAATTTTATGGATAGTTACCCCTCTTAAGGTCAAAGTTCTCAGAAAACGTTTAAGGTCAGTACTTGATTTATTAAAATTGTCCTGGATACTAGAAAAAACATTTTATGAGAAAGTTGATTAAATAAGGGTAGGTATATCCTATTTGATTAGTTAATATCAAGTAAGCTGGGTGAGCGCATTTATTAATATATCTATCCCTTACTCTTATATCCATGTCCTTTTAATAGACGCCGTTCTAGCCCATGAATGGGAACATTTTCCATTCAAATAAGGCGTATGTGTTAAACAAGAAGGCTGAATGCTGAAGTGAGTCATTGGACTCCAGGTGACCCAGTTCCAGAAAAGGATACCATGAGACGAAATCTAGTTAGAGTGATAGATCATCTCAGGTGATTGCGTGGGCGTAGCACAAAGCTAAATCATTAACGAGAGGGATACCACTTTACAAATATCACAATTAAAATAAATTCTAAGCTAGTAAAAAAAAATTATTAGTAATTTTATATGACATTATTAACTTATAAGAAAAACACTTTTATATATTCAGAAAGTATAAAAACATCTTAATTATACTGAAAAATTTTCAAATTATTTTTTATCGATCTGAGAAATGTCTCAGCATCGAAAAAACATTTTGCAATAATTATTTTTTTCTGTCTGGAGTATAAGTTACCTAAAATAAACCAAGGACAAAAGATAGTATACACAGCCGTTCTAGTCAAAAATGTGTGTATCAAAGTCTAATTGCATATATATATATAAATATTCGGAATTACTTAATGGTTATGAATCATTTATTGTTTAATCAAAATCTGGCTATATCAATAGGTATTACTCTATATACTATGATTATAAGGTTTCTCCAAAGAGGAATACAATTTAGATCTCGTCATCACTATTTTTAACAACCTTGAAAAAACAATTGCTGGAATATTTGGAAGATGAAATAATCACGATTTTGAAACTTGTACTTATGAATCTTATTTTTCATGCCATAGACCTATTATTATTGGGAATTCAAAAAATAAAAAAATTGTAATAAAGATATCATAATCCTGAGTAAGTTAAAACTGATTTGACTCATCAACTCGATTCCATTAAATCTTTTGTCAAATCTTTCCCTTTTATAAAAGCCACACGCACATATCTTTCATTATATTGTAATAATAGTATGTGGAAAATACTATGCTATATTATAATATAATCTTCCGAAACGTCGGTTTGAAAGGAAAGGAGGAAGGATTCCAATAAATTACACCTTATTTTATGTGTTAATTTTTTCTTTCCTCACTACCTCTGGGCTGCCTTCCATTACATTCAATTAAAGTTTCTACCAGTCCGTCTCTCTCCAGAGAAAATTTAGTTGCAAAAGAATTATAATATAATCTTTGTCTATTCCATGCTACCTATCTACCTCCCCTTTCTAAATAATACTCAGCAATTCTCATATTTTAACTTGTGCCCTATCATGTGAGCTCATTTTTCCCCCATAATAAAATTATTAATGGAGAAATAAAATAAAATAAAATAAAAATAGAAAATAAATAGAATTGTTTTTAGATGAGGAAAATATGGTATCGATAATTATAAACTTCGTTCTAATGGATTTTTAATTTGTTTTTTATATAAATGAAAATATTTGTTTAAAAAAATCGGTCAAGGGCTTATCGGAATTCACACGTTAAGTGGAACATGAAGTAAACGCAGTAGTTTCAAAAGTTTAGCAATATATAGCGGTAGTTTTTGAACCCATCCCCCTTAATATTTCTGGATACTTGAGCTTGATACTTGAGTTTTAATGTTTATTTATTTTTTTGTAATGAGAAACAATTCACTGTTGAGTTTTTATTGAGAATATTTTGTTTTGATTGCTGAAATTACTTATTATAAAAAAAATAATAAATAAAATAAAATACCATATAATCCAGAGAAAATAAAGTAAAAATAAAAGGAAAGAATTTGGGTTCTAAATTCAAAATTTTCCCTTCGGTAAGCCACAGTCACCTCAGATGATGGTAGCTCAAAACATAACAAAGTTAGAAATAATGCACACTTAATTTAGTACATTCTGTATATTAGCTGATAAGGTTGTTTTTTGATTCGCTTGTATATCGTATCAGAACCACGACCTGAAATTAATGACACATCATAAGCTGACAACAAGGGCTAAACTGATATTAAGTTAATTTATGAACCAAATATTCAATAATATTTTAAATCTACTTTATATACAACATGCTAGATAATAATTTCGCGATTGATTTAATTTTATTCTATATCAATTCTATCTGAAACACTTGAGAAATTGTATGGACCGTTTAGGTATACATATCAAACTATATCAGTTTACTAAAGTTGTCCTTGGCAATGGCCATGTACTTATGTTTATGATAGAAGTGAAACAATATAGGGACAAAAACAATCTATCGATTGCAAACTACCCTCAAAATTTCTTCATCTAATAAACTTGATTACTTTGCACAGTTCTTCGTCATTTAGGACTGTATTAATAAGTTGCACCGTTGTACCAATTTTCAATGTTCAAGCTCCAAAAGTTGTTCTCTGACAAGAAATTGCCAAATCACTGGAATTTGAAGAAATCTTAAATCAAATTTTCACTTTTTCTTTCATTTAGGTTTTTTGCAGCAAATCAAGCAAATCAAATTAGTAGTTTGTTGGTCTTTTTCAAAGATATAGTTACTTAGTATAATAGAATCCTTAACACATTCAGCCTCAAAAGCAGTCTTTTGCCACTCTGAATGAAATTCAAAAATGAGCCTAAAAGCTTATAGGAAATTCGGCCTTGTCGATCTTTTTCATCAAATAAACAGGCCACATTGTCTACTCTTTCGTCCTTATGACTTCTAAAGATTGTAACTTCCATCTTCAATCTTTCCAAAAATCTAGAACCTTCTCTAAAATCTTTTCAATCTATTAAACTAGGCTAATAATTGGCTGTTACAGCCTTTAAGCCTATAGCAATGTAATTCCCGAGAAGAAATAGGTTTGGAATTTGGTGTATCTTTTAATAGTTCTTGACTATTTATTCCAGTATGATTTATGAAGAAGATTGAAAAGTCTAAAATGTTTTTAAATAACGTAAATAATGACAATATTTGCAATTAATATATCATATATACCTATATGAGATTATATTTAAAAAAAATAATTAAATTATATAGACATGGTTTGAAAGTTTTATTAATAGGATGTGTGGGTCTGAGTTTTAAGCTATATAGATCTTTTATTTTCAACAAATGAATCATTCATGATATACATATATGAAAATATTCGTCGCTATAGCTGTATGAAAGCTCGTTAAAATGTCCTCATTTATTACAAATTATCTTGAAATGATGAACCAATTAGTTGCCAAAATTAGTAAAACATCAAATAACGTCATTTTATGGCGAATAATAATTGACATTTAACGTTATATTAATTTTTTTTAAATGTATAATATTTAGCTCATAACATTTTAACTAGTACTAACTATATTAATTAAATAATTTTAAACGGGAATATAGGTATTTATTTAAATATGATTTTGCATGTTTGCTGACATCTATGCTGGTTATATTCTTAGCTATACAATAGACCAGTATCTCTCAACATTTTTACAAATATCTAACCGCTTCTACTATTTAACAGAATACATTTCAATGACCCTCATTATTTTATGTTCTCACTTTTACTTTTACTTAGCTATAGATTCTTTATTAAAAAAAAGTGCATTATATGGTAAAATAAATAGATAAATAAATAAATAAAAATGCACATAAAATGTTTTTGAATCTTAAGCTATCAATCGAATAGCGAATCAATGGTTAGGTTTTATTCAAAATTGGTTTGCTGGAAGACCCCTTTGTTTGTCAATTTTTATAGTTTTACTATTATTTTTTCAGCGCATCTTCAAGGGATTTTAATTTCTTTGACAAATTATATAACCATTATAAACCAAATTGATTTTCTGTTGTGAAGAGAGAAATCATCTTATGTTTTTTCTGTAAATAATTTATTAAAATTTAATGGAAAATTATGATCTCCTAATATTATGTTAAACATAAGTACTATAGATTATTGAAAAGTTTTTGTTTTGCCAAGGGTAGCAGTAGTAGTAGTAGTAGTTGTTGTTGATTCACAAAGAGAAACAAAGAGGCTGTCCTCTGCTTTATGCAAATAAACATACACACATATATATATCGAGATGATATATCTGTATATATATTATTTATTTGTTTGAGACTATAGTTTCGAAGACTTGGTCTTCATCATCAGTCTTTCTTCACTATAAATGTTTTTCATAGAGTCAATGTCCATATGATATTGACTCCATGAAAAACATTTATAATTGCAGAAAGACTGATGATGAAGACCAAGTCTTCGAAACTATAGTCTCAAACAAATAAATAATATATATACAGATATATCATCTCGATATATATATGTGTGAATGTTTATTTGCATCAAGCAGAGGACAACCTCTTTGTTTCTCTTTGTGACTATAGATTATAATAGATGATGTTTAAAATAAAATCTAAAATAAAATTTATTATATTTCTGTAGATTATTCAGAACAAAAATTAATCAGTCGCGTTTGTATTTACCTTAATCATCAGACGTTTCTCTCAAAAAATGTGTCTATAAAAATTAATTTTCAAGTATGATTTTCTTCTGTCTGTCTAGCTGTAGGTCTGTGCCTTTCGATTCCGATAAACAAGGTAATTCAAAAAAAGAAAGTCGTAGCAAATTTTGCACTAATGTTCAATTTCCAAAAAAAAGTTGCGATTAAATTTTCAGATTTCAAGCTTATGAAAAATATATGTTAAAAAATGCTCTAAAAAAAACCAATACGACTAAATGAGGTGAAGTTCTACAAGAAAATGTGTATTAATAAGCGTTATCTATGTCGCAAGTTGCAACTTTCAAGTTTAAGCCGTTCACTTATAAAAAATAATTTGCGAAATCTTCAAAAATTGAAGAGGTTTCTTCCAATTTTGATGTTTAAATTTCTGTTTTCAATGTACTACTAAAGATGATTAACAAAATGTGATTAAATTAATAATAACCCTACTACATATATATTATTTAAAGGAGGCCAATGTAAGTGAGTGACTGAGCAGGTGGTGTAACACATATAAGCAATAAAGAGCTTATTGACAAGAACAAGAAGAATATTATTAGGTCACATAACCAGGGAGGTGAGTTTGTATAAATATAATTTACCTACAAGGACTTTATAAATGTTTATAGGAAATTTTGAAAATAATTTCTTTCTTCTGTGTATAAAAGAAATAACATCCTTGAATAAAAAAAGTTGCAATAATTAGGCTCGTCTTGAATTTTTATGGGAATTTTTCATAAGAAAAAAGAAAAGTAAATATTTGTATTAAATTACAATCGATTAAGAAAATGTTTGACAATTAATTGACATTCATTTTTATATTAAAACGTAAAGGAAATAGGAGGGTTGTTTGGAACCAGCGTTAATATTTCGGACAAAAAGCAATCAATCGGACCTATGTGTTGCTTATTTTCATAATAATTGAAAACTTTAGTCCAGCATGTTACTTTTAAATTTGACAATAAACGACAAGACTAGTTTACGTAATTACACTCCTATTTAACACAATGCCATACCAATTTCTCGCAATCAGTTATTATCTATAGGGAAAATCTAGATCTTCCACTTTCTTTCCTATATATTACTAAAAAAAAAAAAAAACGAAACTAATACACGTATATTATAAATGATAAATTTAAGTTTAGTTTAAGTAAATATCGTATCCTGAAAAAAAAATTTCCTTGACTAGAATCGAGCCGTAAAAAGAGTACGAATATGAAGCCAGAACTCTACTTCTGAGCTACATATCATACTTAGAAGCTCTTTTAGAGTTGAAAAAGCGACCCTATGACAACACTTAGACCCGCCCAGAGGCCGACAGGCAACAATGATATTATCATATTTTCCGAAATATGTAGTTAAGATATCAAATTCGTTATTATTTCTCGCTAATAAGGAAAGAATGAGTGAATTTGTGGATTTTTCTCAGAATTTTAGATTGAGTACTAGAATGAAATTGAGTTGGTACACAAATCCCCTAAGATGGTCACTTGGAGACTCATACGGTCATTTTAAATGGAATAAATTTTAAAAAAATCGAATCTTATTCTATTCAAAGAAATCTTTTCAGGAATATATCACACTCTATAAAAAAATACGACCTTCTCTAAAATTTACATTTGATTAAAATTGTAATACGATTTTTTATTTGCGAGAAAGTAATTAGATGTTACTTCTAATTTCAAGTTTGTTCTTTGGTTTACAAGGAGGGGTGAACCGCGATCTGATATCGTCTACATCTACCTACACTTACACTTTCATTTCCAAGTAGAGGACAATAGATGAAGGGTCAAATTCTAAAATAATTCCTCATAATTCTAAAGACGTATACACCTAATTACAATCGCGGTTTACACCTCGGTTTACAAGTAATGCTCTGACAGAGTGATGGACGGACAGGCAGAAATTTTGGCGACATTAATAGGGTCCCCTTTTACTTTTTAAAAGGCAATCTAAAAAAGTCCTTAGCAATTTCTGGGTTTTCAAGGTGTTTATCTTTAGGTACTCATCACATGATATCTTTCCTTCCTCATTGTCTTCCAAAAACTTCTCCCTTTCCTATTCCAATCGAGAATTTCCTGATTAGTAGTCTGGCTGAGCCATTGCTTGTGTCCAGATTTTGATTTCAATTTTGAACTAAAATTTTCAGTTGTTAAAATTATGTTTCATTCATCCCAGCTATTTTTTAATTTAACATTCATTCCCATATCTCTTTATTTCAAAGATCTCTGGCGATTTCAGTCTGACTCTTTATCGTACATGTTACATCCATAAATCACAATTATCGTACATGTTACATCCATAAATCACAATTATCGTACATGTTACATCCATAAATCACAATTATCACAATGTTTCCGTACATTAAAACAACATCTTTCTTTTCTTTCAAGATTTCGATAAGAAGAAAAAATCGTTGTCATACTCGATAAAAATTAGAAAGAAGAAAAACAAGCTGTCGTATAGAGTATTGAATCAAAAAACAGGGGTGCCCCTCCCAGTTTCATGAAAAGTACCCCCCATTTTATTCAGTTCTAAAGAATCAGAAGACCTTTTAATTACCTTTTGTTCAAGTTATAAGATTTTACCGTTTTTATTTTTAGAATATACCTAATGCAAAAATACAACAATTTTCACCTCCCCCCCCCCTGTGGGCAAAAGAAGTTCCATATTGGAAACTTATAAGTCCAAAAGTAGATTTATTGAAGTAGGGTGGTCAGGTCCGCGTTTCGGGTGGATTTTTTACAATAGTATTACACATTAATTATTGGGTAGTGATAAAGAGAAAATTTCGGACAAGCTTTGGCAGCTTTTACCTTCTTAGTTGAAAATTGTTTGATAATTTAAATGAGATTATCGTGTTAGATTTAGATTAGAATTCTTCAATAGATTTATAAATATAAGATGTACCTATCTAAAAACGTACTATCTATTTCTTGAAATCGATATGCCTTTGGAAAGTTTTATTTAGTTAAAAATATGTGAATTGTTCACAACTCAACATTTGCTTATATCAATAACATCAATCTAAATCATTAGCTATATTAATCATTTTTTATATAATACCAATATTGCGTGGATAGAAAGAAGAAATGCATGTTTTGTTTTTCTAGAATAATTTCATGTATTAATAAAATTTATTTTAATTGAAAAGTTTTTATTTTGCCGAGAGTAGCAGAGTTGTTGATTCATAAAGAGATATAAAGAGGTTGTCCTCTGCTTGATGCAGATATATGTATGTTTATTTGCATCAAGCAGAGGACAACCTCTTTGTTTCTCTTTATAAAATTTATTTTACCTCAAAAGTCTATCGCTGGGCGCAATATAGCTCAAACTCCTTACCTGCAAAAAAAAGTACCAATTAGAAATTAAGTTATAATTATTTCAAAAAAATAAATTAATAAATAAAATAAAGTTTTAGTCTAAAGAAAAAAAGATCAAAATGAACAGAATTTTATAGAATTAAGAGATGACGAACAAATATAGAAGGGATTAATCATCATCATTGAGTCCTAAGACTGGTTTGACACAACCACCCGATTTGAGAGAGAAAATAGGTCATAGCTTTTTCAGTAAGTTCTGGCGGAGTTATTTTTAACAGTAGATCCATTATTACGGGCCCAGAGTTATGATCACTTTAATTTCACTTTAATTTAAATAATACTTAATGGCGTCAGGGTGTTACATGGATTGATGTTGTTTACAAGAATTTATAAATTTATAATAATCGCAGAGGGATGTAAAGAAAGGTGAAAAATCGCACTTTTGGGACTGGTATTGCAAAAAATATATTTTAATTAATTTTACTTATATATATAAGTATATTTTATGGGCAGTGGTGTAAGGCTGAAAAAAATAAGTTCTGGAAGGCGACCCTTAAAAAAATGGTGTCTCAGAGCATGTATGATGTTACGGTGCTTCGACTCTGACTTCGAAAGGTAGGAACTTCCGATTGATTTTACACCTCCGGCTCCGACTTCAGCTCCGATAATTTTGATTCGGGGGTTATAACGAAGATCGAAAGATTCGACCGCGGCCAGCCAGAGCGCGCACCTACAAGGTTTGACTTGTCGACCGGGGAATCCCCTCACGGCAGCATATTTTTCTATTGTATGTTACTTACGTATGTGTATTATTATTTATATTTGACTGATTACTGAATTATATTTCTATTATTTCAATAGAGGGATGTCATTAACAGTTTAGTTAAATACATCTCTCTCCTACTCCGACTTCGGCTCCGATAAATTAAATTTAAAACCTCCGGTTCCGACTCCGGTTGCGGTAAATCCACCTCCGTAACATCCCTAGTATGAATATGACGGAAGCAAAACAAGTAAGTCAGGATGAGGCTTTAAGAGGGATTATTGATTTTGTCTCGTCATAAGATTTAGAATTTTTACAGAATTTTATTCAGAAAATTTTTACAGAATTCACTTAGCCAAATTGGTTATGTATTTTTGAGTATTATATACGTCCACGCTCTGATTTACTTATACAAAGCCTAATTTAAACCAAAAGTTTAGCGGACATCTTTTCTTTATATATATTTTATTTTAAAGATAAGTAGATTACATTTTTAGGCTTACCTAATAATAAATAAATTTAATCAAAAATTTAATAATTGTCAATATACTCCAGCCATATATTAATGATTCCTATCTCCTAACCTTTATCAGCCTGTTCAAAATATATGTCAAGGGGGGTTGATTTATCTAGATTGGAAAAACAATAAAATCAAGCACTACTGTATGTTAAATATCGATCAATAAAAGTAAGCTTGAAAATTCCTTTGTCTTTTAATTATTATTTCATGGATGTATATCTAAATAAAATATTTAAGGAATAAGAATACTATTTTAAAAGAAAATATGATTACCGACTATAAATATTAAAACGAATAACTTTTTTCACTCAATATTTGACAAAAATTCCCTACAGTTGATTCGCGATTGAATCAAATGTAGAAAACATTCGGTTCATAATGTATATAATATATATTTATGAAAAGAGAAAAATATAGCTCAAATAAACTAAACTGAAAATATATTATGGATGCTTAAATTATAATCGTTAAGAGTATATAAATAGTAAGTGGAGAATGACTCTCATTGTGAGTATAAGTGGAAGATGGTCAATATATGATGCACCTACTACTTTGTTAAATAAGAGCTGACACATGTAAAATAGTTTGTCCATAGATAGATTTTTTCTTAAGACTATGGGCTAGTGCGTTTATTTGCCTAAAGAATGTGGGGGGGGGGGGGTGAACAAATAAATTGAGGCGTGCACAATGAAGACAAAAACTATCAGCCAAGATTTTTAGATTAAAGAAGGTTTGCTTTAGAAATCAGACGATAAAACCAAAGCCTTTCTGTGATATCTCGAGTCGATAGCTTGCGTTTTAAATTGTATTTCGCTGAGATTTAGTTTTTGAATTATCGAGGACCTTTAGTTTTCAGATAATTTCTCCCTTTAAGTATGTAGTTTAGGCACTATATTTTGTTCCGAAACAAAGAACTCATCGTTTTAGGTAAGAATGCACGCATAGGCAACCAGCCAGTTTTATTTACGATTTAACATTTATGTAAAATAGCACACGGGGAGGACTTTTTCTGCCCGTTTGGAGGCATTCCTCGTCCTGTTCTAATGAAATAAAATCAATAATCCCTTAAATTCTTATTAGCGCAAAATACGTGAATTGGAAATACTCACTATTCCCTAATAGTCAATTAAGCAACTTCAAAGCAAATTTGTTCAATTGATTACTGCGTTGACTGATCTCCTCCTTGTTTCTGTCTTTCTCGAATTCTTCAACCATTCAAAAATCAGTTTCATGCAATTTTCGATTTTGGCCGAATTTTAAATACTCCAAATTTTCTTTTCAAAAAATAATAAAATAATTTTCTAAATATGTAGAATTAACATAAGAAATTATTGATTATATTATTTAACTTTCGCGGCTCAAATTCCTTTAAGAAAAAATTACTAACTAACTTTTAAAAGTTAATTTGTCTGATTCCAAAGATTCTATCTCTCTTTTTCCTTTCTTAAATAATAAAAGGTGATTTCTGAAGATTTCGAATCTTTTTGCATTCCTAACATAAGAACTTGACTATATAAGCTCCAAAACAAGAGATTTTAAATAAAATTAATACAATAAATTGAAATATTCTTCAATCTTGAAATTAATGTGATAAAATATCAGGGTTCTGGTCAAAATTTATTATTTAAGTATTTATTTATTAGTTTTTATATTAAGTAATTTTTCTTTGTTTTAAATACACTAGTGTGTTTTTATAATGGAATTAAAATTGTATAACATGTCTAGAAAGAACGCTCAATAAAAGAACCGAAAGCTTGACTCGATATCTAAGAATTAGTTGATTGCCCACAAAGCTGATTGATATCTTATCACGTTAAATTTATAGTGCTGTAAGTTTATTTACAACAAAAAGGGAAAATTAAAGAATCAACTGAAACAGAAAAATACCCATTGAACTTCAATAAGGATCAAGGCTATTAACTGAATAAACTTTGAAAAAGTTAATTTAAAAAGTCTTTGTAAATATTCCTTAGAGAACAGAGCCTCTTCATCGAGCTTAACAATTAAAGCATAAATAACTCAGTTTACTTTCGGACTCTTTGAGAAAATCTTGTTGATATTGTGCTTGGACCCCTTTGAGTCAGTAGCATGAGAGGGAGATTCAGACTTGGATTTTAGCTATATTTAACTCTTGAAGTTGTCTCCAAAATTTTACTAAGTGTGCATTAATTTTTTAATTTAATTATTGGTCAAAAACAAACTAGTTTTAACAAAAAATGCGACCGAAGAAGATACGTCTGCTATGTTTAAACATGAAACTAGATGTTTATTTCTTATCTATTTTCCACTACAATATACGACCATATTTATAGAGCTGAATGGAGGCGGGTGGCTGATTGAAACCAGTCTTATGTCTGTATGTAGGTACAAGATGGTGATAATACGACCATAAATTCAGATTTTCCTTCTTCAGTATTAAAAACTAGTCAATCTGTTTTTTCTATATCAAAACTAGGTTGAGATGTGTTTAAATTAGGTTTAATTCCCTATAAACAGTTGGCATTGCGGAAAGCTAAACTTGGCGTAAAAGTTCATCTGATAAATACAAACTTTATGACATGTTTCATAAAAGTAGCTAGGCTTTTTTTCTAATTTACTGTATGAAAAAGCTGGAAAACCCAAAATCTAACCAGTTTTTTACATTAGGAATATTGATATCATTAAAAAAAGAATGTTAAGTGAATTTAATATACGCAGTAATGTATATTCACTATAATTGAGGGTTTATTCAAAGGCAGTCCATATAAAATAAACTGCAACGCATCGTTGCTAAACTTTATCCAAATTCATTTGAAATATTAATATGTTTATTCATTTATTATTTATCAGATATCACTTGCTATTTGCAGTCCATGTTGACTTAAATTCAAAAATAGCGATTGATTCTCATTTAACAGTCGAAGAATAACCATTCTACATTAGATTTTTGACGCTTCGATTATTATTGATAACCATTGTTGAAGACATGGAGGGATCGACTTAAAATCAAAAATAACGATCGATTCTTATCTAATACTAGAGGAATAATCTTATTGCATTCCATTTTTGATGTTTTGACTATTAATGGGAACCTCTACTGAAAACGTGGAAGAATCGACGTAAAATCAAAAAGACTAAATTATTTTATGGCAAACAACTCAAGCTTGAGTTCGGGAACCTAGATGCCCATTTAGACAGCAAAAGTGAAATAAAATTAGAAAATTATATAATGATTTTTCATAAAAGGCCTCCTTTTCAAAATTATATGAGAATTCTATTTTTTAATATAATATTCGTTATTAATCAAATTTGACATGAGAATAGAAATGATTTTGATATTTTGTGATTGCTCGAGCATTGGAAATAATTTAAATAGAGCAATTTCAACATATAAAAGGAAAGAATAAAAGACGCCATTACAAAGGGAATCGCTTCAAAGTGTCTTTTATTCGATTTTTCCCTTTTTGTTGTTGTTTGTATGGAATGACAAGTGTTGTTCTTCAAAACAGCCTTAATGGCTAGTTGAGGCGTAGGTGGTCGGTCAAGACTGAAGATTTCCTCCTGCACTCGCCGGGTCTTCCTATACATTAACGCCGTCTTTTGACCTAGATATTGGATTAGCATTTAGCTCTAGGGATATGCACTAATCCAAATAAACAATCCGAAGGAAGAATAATAAGCCACTTAAATTAATTTTAAAGCATCGCCTTTGGGTAGAAATAAATAACTATTTGTGTATCTCTCTAAAGAGAAATAAAATAGAATGAGATAGTTAGCAAGTTCTTTCTTACCACTAAATTCACAAACTTTAGATTTTATTTTTTATTTTAAGGAAATAGAACGTCTGTTTAAACTTACGAAATAAAGTTTATTTATGAGTAACAAGCAACTTAATTAAATTCTGTTTATCATTGGTCAGAAAAACATCCCATAATAGAGTGTGTACATAAAAATTTCAATTTAAAAATGTTAATAGTATCTATAGATCGATAGTTTTAATTTAATATATTGAATAGTTAAGTAATACTTAACTTTTGGTTTTTGAAAATAACAATAAAAAAATTATATCTATCCAAAATCAGAATCGATGTGGAGTGAAGTCAAATTTTTTCAATATTTTACAAAACAAAAAAAACAGACTTCAAAAAAATTAAATTCTACAAATAAAATAATAAGAACTCAAAAATCAAATCAAATGCACGAAAAGGTATAAAATAATTATCTAATTGCACGAAATTTTCTCTGGAGAGAGACGGACTGGTAGAGACTTTAAAGCAATATGTTTACATAAGTGCAATTGTAGATACGGACTGGTAGAACTTTTAATTGAAAGTAATGGAAGGCAGCCCAGGGGTAGTGAGGAAAGAAAAAATTAACACATATCCAAATAAGATGTAATTTATTGGAATCCTTCCTCCTTTCCTTTCAAACCGACGTTTCGCAAAGAAGAAGGAGGGAAGAATACACCGAAACGTCGGTTTGAAAGGAAAGGAGTTATAAAAATTTTTTATAATTTTATAATTAATATAACAAAGAATAATTGCTATATCAATGAGAATTGTTTTTGACCGCGCTTATTTGAAAAAGATATTTATCGTGAGACTACTGCGGATTACGCTATTGGAGTCTGCGGAGTCTTAAGTTTGGACCAAGAGAGAAAAAGATGTGATCCACTTAGCTACAATCCAACGTCATTCCGCGTATAGCCCGCTAGACATTCAGATGGATCACCAAGTGAATTTGAAATCTCAGATGTTATATATTTAATCTCCCAGTCCAGAGCGCTCGGTGAAAGGAGTTAGGAATTCAATAAATTACACCTTATTTAGTTTTGTGTTAATTTTTTCTTTCCTCACTACCCCTGGACTGCCTTCCATTACTTTCAATTATAATTATCTAATTTAGTTACAATTATAAACGACGACATTTTTACATGAAATCAATTTTTGAAGTCGGTGCCAAACATATACATTTTATGAATCGCATTTGACGGATCGTTTGGCGTGTAATGAAGACAAGATCGCGTAAGCTTGCTTATATAGTTTGTTTAGCACCGACTTCAAAAAGTGATTTCATTTAAAAATTTCGACGTTTAGTTGTAACTAAATTAGATAATTATTTTATACCTTTTAGTGCATTTTATTTGATTTTTGAGTTCTTATTATTTTATTTGTAGCATTTAATTTTTTTGAAGTCGGTTTTTTTTCTAAAAATTATTTTTATTTTTATTTTTTTAGTGATGTTGGCAATAGTGAGACTTAAGATAATACCTTGCATGCATCTCGTTAGAGAAAGATTCGTGCGAATGAATCAGAAAATGATAATAAAATTCAATTCATAAATATAGGAATTCTGTCGAAACGTTAGCGGGTTTTAAATGAACGTTTTAAGATTGTTATTTTTTTTTATATATAAAAGATTTGTTATTATAATTTCGTTTATTTGTTAATATGAATTGGAGATTTCCGCTATTTTTTCATTGATCATATAATCAGAACTTGACCAAATTAATATGGTACCAATCGGAAACTATACTGAACCCATTTATTGCAAAAAAATCTTCAAAATCGGTTAACAATTGGGAAGAAATCGAATAACATTGATACAAAAAAAAAAAAAAAAAAATCAGTCGAATTGATAACCTCTTCCCTGTTTGAAGTCGGTTAAAAAGAATTACATATTTTAAATCATAAATTTTAAATTTTATTCACAATCTCTAAAATATTTTTAAACTACGATATATAATAAGAGGCCTACTAGCCCCCTAATAAGAAAACTAAATGAAATTTCTAAGTATTAACAACATATACCTGCTATATCATCTTGTAAGTCAGTCTTAAGACTCGATTATAGTTAATACTATTTTTTTCAATTTGATGAATGTATTTATCACAAATTGGCTGTTCTTTATTGAACATTGTTGTATAGTAGAACCTCGCTATTCGTACACAATTCGTTCTAGCAGGCAGTTCGAATGGCGATTTGTACTAATGGCGAATCATTTTTTCGCATAAGATATAATGTAAATTGCATTAATCGGTTCCAAACTCTTTATTTAAACTAATGAGTTGAACAGTAGAAGTAAAAAATGTACAATTGTATAATTCTTTAATACGATTTTTATTATTTAAACTCTACTTACATATTACAATTCCTCATTACTTTCTATATTAAAAACGTTAGATGATTTTTCCCTTGATTCTTTTTTCTGTCTTTTTGGTCCTTTACATATTAAAAAGATATCCAATGTTGATTGTTTTTGTCTTTTTTTTAGAATCCTCCTAAAATGCTCAATCACATTGTCGTTAACGCTCCTATTCGCCACAACTGTGTTTGGATGCCATTTTTGGACAATGTGTTCTATATTTTCCCTATGGTGACACAATTCTTTAATTTCCTTAGTTGAAATGTTTTCCTCTTCCTCTGAAGACACATCTTCAATCACTTCCTGTTGTTCTCTCTGTAGTTCTTGAAGTTCTTCAGTTGTCAACTCATTTCGGTGATCTTCAATCAACTCCAAACCCATGGATTTTCCCAGGGACACAATTTAATTCACTACAACAGCTTCCGTGGCAGTGTCTTCTAAGTCTTTCAGTGCCACACATTCTGGCCACAGATTTCTCCAGGAGGATTTCAGTGTCCTCAAAGAAACTTCATCCCAGGCTTTGTCTATTATTCTCAAGTAATGGAGGATATTAAAATGGTTCTTCCAAAAGTCTCTGAGGGTGAGTTCTGTGTCAGAGGTCACTTCGAAACATCTTTGAAACAGTGCTTTTGTATAAAGTTTTTTGAAGTTTGAAGTGACCTGCTGATCCATCGGCTGGATAAGTGGAGTGGTGTTAGGGGCCAAAAATCTCACTTGAATGAAACTGTATTCACCAGTCAGATCTTCCTCCAAACCTGGAGGGTGAGCAGGAGCGTTGTCCAGTACCGGTGCAAAGTTACGCTCAGTGGCGCATTCGTACACGCAGTCCGAATCGCGAAAAAGCGTACGAGTTGTACGAGTAGAGAAGCGGATGAATAGCGGGGTTCCACTGTATTTAATTTTAATTGTATGTGGAGAGTGGAGTTAAAGTCTGAAGATGAAAGTCAAGTCGTTGAAATTATAGTTTCATATACCTATATATATAATATTAATTTTATGTTTATTTGCATCATTGAAGAACACACCCTCAATGATTTTCCCTTGGTAATAAAATAACATAAAATTTGTGATTACGGACTTTAAGGTGGGTCATCAAGATTTTAAGAAAAAACAAAACTCACTCTGAAAATAGACAACTTTGCTACTCTCGGCAAGAAAATCTTTTTAAATTATTTTATTACTTTGAATTTATCGTTATTAATATATGTAAATGCATTTCTAGAAACAGAGATAACAGAGCAATAGCTGAAATGAAATTTCCGGCCACATCAGAATATATAACGTAACTAAGATATTTAAGTAGGTATATATAGATATGGGAAAATAAAAAATAAATAAAATAATCGTACAAGATGTTGCGCCAGCTAATTTTGATACGAGATTGTTAAATGATAGCTATAAAAAAGGGTGAGTAAATAGAAAAAAAGCAGTAGGTAAGTGGCTACGATTCCATCTACTTTCGTAACTATTAAAAAAATCATTAATTTAACGATCACTAAATAGAAAAGTTCATTCGTATAAATGATAACATATCATGTGAACTACTTTAGTAGATTTGCTTCTTAACTTTTTACTTTTCTTTGTATTTATGGTTTAGTTACGTCAGTAGTACGCAAAATGTTATCTGCTATAAAACAGATAATTATATTCTTTTCTTTATTCCCAATAATATATTACGTTTTACTTATGGTAGTTCACTAAACGGCAACCTTGATATATTAATAATGAAACTTGTCATGTCAATCAGGAAAAACGTTTTAGATATGTATCGAAATTGCATTAAAAAATTAAAATTAAGCTTATATATTTTAATTTTCAAAGAGATTTCTAAGATATATGTGTAGAAAGCTAATGATTATTATTTTTGTATTTTATTATTTTTATCATTCTATACCTGGCATAAAATATTATAATTGGTATTAAAATGTAACGATAAATGATCAACCAGGTGGGAACTTTTTACAATCAAGCTTAGTTTAATAGATCTGTAAACGATTAGTTAATTAAGAATTTATATAAATAAGCTAGTGTGGACACCACTCGACTAGTCTAAATTTAATGCAAAACTAGGATTTTATAAAGTAAGTAAATCATTTTTATAATAAATTAAGTAATAGAGAAAGTTCTGTAGTAATTTTTAAAATGATATTTTAACTAGTCATGTTTAAGATTCAAATTCTAAAAATTTTGAAATGTTTAAAATCTTTATATTGGAGCGAAATAAATTCATTATTTCAAGCCCCTGTTTATCGGCAACCAGGTTAACTTGGAATTAATTTAATTCCGAGTACTTCACTGTGGAATCTTCTAACGGTATTTTAATCATCAATGTTAATCTTTTCATCGACTTATTAAAATATTTACATCGTTTTTATGAATGCAAGAAGGTGCAACACCTATAATTCAGGTGGGAATCCAAGAAGAGGGAATATACAAGAGATGGGTGTGAGTCGAAAGTACTTGTGAATCTTGGTTTTGAATGAAGTATTTACATACAATTCAGCTTAAGATGGAAGCGGTAAAGAAGATTTAGCAATCTATAGATGGCACGTGTAATTGATAATTAGGGAATGCCTTTGTTCGATTAATTTTTAATTTGACTTTAAAGGGATGTTGTACTAGGAGTATATTTCGAACAATTCTAGTGTCAATTCATGTTAATAATTAATTTCTATTTAATTAAATATTTTATAGCACAACTCAAATTTAAATATCTTCATTAATCGGTACGCCCAGGAAGCAGGCGACGCCTTGGATTGGATTTACGCAAAAATTTTCATTTTTTTCCCCTAGTATTTTAAAAATGCCTGAAACGTAGAGAAAAAGCATTTTCAGGCATGATTTTTTTCTGCTTATAAGTTTGTGCGTCTGGATTCAGATACTCACGCTAACTTAGAAATGAAAAGTTGTAGAAAGTTCGTTCTTGTGATAGAATATTTATATTTCTAATGCGGAGAATTGATTAGATTTGGAGCATCTAGTTTTAGAAATTGTGGTTCAAAAGGAAAAAACATCATTTTGGAATGATTTTATTGAGATTTTAAGGCAACAATGTCATATAATATAGGCATAAACGAACAATTTACAATATTTAAGTTTATTATTAATTACTTATGAGAACTTGTCTAGCGTAAATAGTTTTCACTTGTTTTTTACTCTTTAATAAATGTACGGGTGAGCGATACCCTCTTTAGAACTTGATAGAGGAAAATTATTAAAAAGTGTGCGGATAGAATGATCTCTCTTCCTTTAGAGCTATGACAATAATTACAAGGATGCCAAATACAAGTCCAGACCTATTTCACACTATTAGAGATTAATTTCTTCTATTCTATGCGTATTATTCTAGGAACGTACTTTTGACTCTAGGTTAGAAAATGTTAAATCGAAATGAATATTAGGTTTAGATATTTATCATTTAAAATTATTAATTCAACGTAAGGTAATGGCAGCAGTAGTTGACCGTGCACCAGTAGTTGACCATTTCGACATAAAACTTTAATTAATAAGGATCCAGATAGAAGGATTCCCTTGAAAAAATCTATGGGCACTAGAGAGCAGGACCTGTCGATAGATTTTTTTTTCAAGGGAATCCTTCCATCTGTATCCTTATTAATTAAAGATTTATGTCGAAATGGTCAACTACTGGAGCACGGTCAACTACTGCTGCCGTGATCTTACCGAGTTTTGAAAAAGTTTCATTTTTTCCTCTAATTTGATGAGTGAGTTATTTATTAGAAGATAATAAGTTCGGATCAAACCACCTAGATGAACCGTTTTTTTATTAGATTTCTCATGCAAATGAATAACGTTTCTACACCTAATTTTGGAGTTGTTTTCAAGTGCTAGAGAAGAGAGAGGATGAGAGCAAAATGATTTCGGGAAGCATTCGTAGTTACCTCTAGGTGGCCAGAGAGATTATAGTACTAATGAAGACCTTACATACAAATTAAAGCCCATGCAGGTTTGTAATCTTCTCTTTTAAGTCATTTTGGTTCCTAATGTGCGGTCGTGGCCCTTCCGCCAATGTCGTTCAAGAAGAAATGTTATAGCTTTAATTAATTCTTCTCATGAGATAGATACTATTTATTTTGCTGCTGGAACATCAACCTGAGGTGTCTTTAATTTAATGTCGGTGAAAAAAGAGTGTTTCAAAGTGGATTTGACTGGGCTCCTAATTAATAGAATTCGAGTTTAAGTGACATTACTAGGTACCTATCGCAATTTGTAATAAAACAGAAAAACTTAAAGAAAATCTTCAGGGACGGTTTAGAAAAATTGTCAAAAAAATGAATAAGGGAGAACAGTAAATTACGGAGGCCTGATTTGAACCAAAATCTTTTTTTTGTTTCTTTTAGGATTATTCATTTGTGATATGTCTATAACAAATTTGGGTACAAACATAGAAACAAATAATGGCTGAAAATGATCCTATTCAATTCATGAAACTTGAAAATGTGAAGAGAATTCAAATTTTCGTATAAAGCGAAAAACTTTCATTTACTATATAGATTTATATTAGATGATTAAAAGTAAAATTGTTTTAAACAATATACCTATATATATTTTCTTTTTTTTTATAAACAAAAGATGTAATTTCGTTAAAAGCAAAAGTTTCATTCTGATAAGATAAGGAATATAATCATTTAGGCAAGAGGGAAAGTAAAAAATAATTGAATCGAACATAGATACACTTGGAGAAAAGCGCAGAGAGCGAGTATATCGTATATACTCGTATATCGAGATATAGATAATAAGTCAATTATCATTTTCAATTCTGAGTGTTATATCTGTATGGATGTACTGTATTCAAGAGAGCCTAAACATAAACTACGCTAAGGTTTAATGAAATTCAATATATAGAAATTAAATACAAAAAACCCTAAAATGGGGCTATAAGATTTATTTCATATATTTTTTCAGCTTTTTCGAATATTATGGTTAGAAATGAAGAAAAAATAATTTTTAAATATATTTTCTTCTATATAACTGGATTCTGATAATCACGAGAATTCGAAAATGTAAGTTAATAACAAATTCGTTCTGATACTAAAATGTTTGTATAAACGAAAAAAGAAATTGTACCATTTTGGTGCAACTTCTTGTATCAAATCATTACAAAAAAGTTAGGATTTTGGGGTCACAGCTTCAGAACTTCCAAAAAATTAGAAAAAAAATCGAATCCTTATTTTGAGAACTTTAGAACGGTTGTAGCAATGGCCCAAATCTTGGAAGAAAAGTTTGTATGGAGAAGATGAAAAAACACCAAGTTGCAAGAAAGCAAATTTCATTTACGTTAGATGTTGAATATTTTTACCAATTTAGAACAAGTATAGAAAACAACATTCACTTTTTACATAAAAATAAAATTAATACACTCCCTATAATAATTCTTTAATCCTTGTTATATTTTTAAACTGTTCTTTTGAGTTTACCGGTCAGCCAATTAAATAATTACTTAATATTGCACAGAATCCATTTTTTTATTAGTTAATCGAGTATTAACTATAATATTATTTATATATATATATGGTAGTTTTACATACATTCTTTTCTTTAAATAATAAATAAATAAAAAATTTTAATTAAATTTGGTTTAATTTTTTTTTAATTTTTTTTAACAAATAGTATATTTGTTATTTTCGTATTTATCTCATAGCAGTGGCGAAAGTGTAGCCAATTTCAGAGGAAAGGCGATTTAAGGGCGAGGTTATATCACTCCGTTGGGATGGTAGGATGATTAATAAATTATGTATTATCTGAAGAGCCCTTAAACCTAAAGTCAACCCAAATCCCAGACCTTGGTAAACACCATACAAAAGCAAATTGCTGAAATTGGTACAATATATTTGTAGTTCATTTAATATTGAAAGACCACAAGGAGTATATCAAAATACAAGTTTTCTAAATTCATGTTGAGTCCCAGAAGTTTAAGTTTGTGAAACGAGCCACGCAAACCTTGAGTTTTACAAAGGGCAAGTGTGGAAATTTTTTAGAAAATTTCAATTTTTTTATTTTTTTTTTTTTGCTTTTTTAACTTGATATGAGGTAAATATATTAATGAGCATTTTATAATATATATAATTGGCAAAAATGTGTAGGTTATGACATTAAATAGAGTACCAGGAGGACGGAGCGTGGATCGCTTTTTTTGCTTTAGTTTAAAGATATATATTAATATAATTTTTAATTTTAGATTCAAGTAAAAAGGTCGATTTTTATTTGAAGATAGAATTAAATAAAAATGGAATAAAATTTATTTTTGAGCAACGTTTTGACCCGCTCCGGCTATCATCAAAGGCATCGCTGTGCGAGAAATATTAAAATGATGAAGGTGTGGTAATGAACTCATTTCTAAACTGACATACAATATATACATAATTATCATTAATTCACTAATTTTCACTAAGATCACATTGTCCCTAAAATGTAAATTCTTTTTTTTATTGAAATAAAAATACCTATATTTTTATAGTGAAAATTCCAATCTGGATTTCCAAATTAAAAGCAAATACTTCCAAATAAATAAAATACTTAAGCAATTTGTTGTATGTGAAAGTAAAAATTCCCTAAAAATGATATTTTTGCAAGAGATTTTAATGCCATAAAGATTTATATTTTTTTGTTCGTAAATTGTTATTAATAAAAATAATTTTTAAGAAAAAAATAAAAACCGACTTCAAAAAAATTAAATGCAACAAATAAAATACACTAAAAGGTATAAAATAATTATTATCTTATTTAGTTACAACTAAACGACGAAATATTAACATGAAATTACTTTTGAAGTCGGTGCCAAACTAACTATACCTATAAGCTGAGTATACCCTCCAAACGTACTAAGTAAGATCCGTCGAGTGCGATTCATAAAAGGTATATGTTTGGCACCAACTTCAAAAAGTAATTTCATGTTAATATTTCGTCGTTTAGTTAGTAACTAAATAAGATAATAATTATTTTATACCTTTTTAGTGTATTTTATTTGTTGCATTTAATTTTTTGAAGTCGGTTTTATTTTTTTCTTAAAAATTATTTTTATTTTTCTCTTTAGTGATGTTATTAATAGTGATCATATCATCGAGAACTTGACCAAATTAATATGACACCATCCCTAAGACACCCCCATCGGATAAAAAAAGAACCATCGAAATCGGTTCATAAACTAAGAGGTTAGGTCTAAACAAACCTAATAAAAAAGGTCTAATACCTATGAAAAAAATACGAAAAAAAATGGGACCAATCGGAAGCTAGACTGGACCCAATGCAAAAAAAAATTTCAAAATCGGTTGAGAATTGGCGGAGATATGAGGTAACATAGGCACAAAAAAAAAAAAAAAAAATCAGTCGAATAGAGAACCTCCTCCTTTTTTGAAGTCGGTTAAAAATGGGAACCATCAGCTGGTCGCAAGTGCCTGGTTTATTTGTTTTAAATAAAAGAATTCCAAGGTTAATCGAAAGTTATTAGCAGTAGACTAGTTCATGAAATATTAAAATTTTAAAGTCTGTGGATATAATCAGAAAAGCAACGTCCATCGATATATGGATTGATTTATTTAATAACAGCTATTATCATAATTTATCTGATAATGATAGGCCATGAAGTTTCGTTGAGCATTAATGATCATTTTGTTATTTCGGGAGAAAAGGGTGGTCGTGGGGGTACGTTGGAAAAAGACAAATATAATCAAATTTTAATAAATAGCCTTTATTATTTTATTATTGGGAGACAGAAAAGAAAAACAAAACTAACCATATTCATTAAATAGGTACAATTTTTTCTTGATTAATAGAAATGCAATATTCATACAATATATGATTAAGAAATAATTGGGGAGGGGTCATTTGCAATGCTATTCAGAAACCAGCCATGAAATTAATAGGAGATTCGACCTTGGTCTCTTTGATCCATCAGCCTCATTTATGTGAAATGCGAGATTTTCAAACATAAAACAACCCTTCGCAGTGAAAGTAGAAATAAATTGGAGAAAAAAAGTGAAACTTTCTCAAGCTCGGTAATCATTTGTATTTTCGGTGAATAATGGAAAACCTGTTCGATTGTTTATTATTTTATCTATCGAAACGAATTAAAATCTCAAAAAATTATTCAAAAAATGATATTTTTTGAATAACTTTGTATTTTCTAGCCGGAAGATCTGGAACTAGAAAGCCCAAAATATAATCAGTACTTCGCGTTGAAAATACAAACATTTTACCTAGAAACAAACATTTTGTTCTTAAGCTATCGTGGCTATCTTAATTCAGACTCACAGACAGAAAAAAATTCATGGATGAAAATGATTTTTCTCCTAGTTCTAGACAATTTTCAGCACAATGGGCAAAAAAAAACTTGGAAATTTTTGTGTAAATTATATATCTACTAGACTCGCCCGAGAGGCAGGCATAATTGAACAAAGATATTCGACAATCTAAAACTCCAAGACTGAAACTAAATGGTTGTTTCCATCTTCCTCCAAAAGCTTAATGTGTGCGTAGTACGCAATTCGCTGACTACCAAAACCCGAACAGGAACAAATAGGAGTAGTGCCGAACCACTTAATTCTCTATTACGTTTATCTAAATAACGTCTAGATGCTAAAATTATCTCCTTGTTGCCTCTTTCAAGAATATTACAATCTATGACCTGATTTGCCTCCAACCCTTCCTTTGATCACTCTTTGCCCTTCTCGTTGGTCCAAGGCCTACTATACATCTTCCAGGAATTTTAGATTTACTACCCCCTACATTAAATATTTTAAAAATATATATTTTAAGATAAAATATTGAAATAAATAACGAAAATCCTCTTAAACTTCTCTAAAAGAAACAAACGACTTTCTCTAAGTGTTTAAATACGTACACTGGCAAGGAAAATCATTTGAACATCGCATTCCGTATATTAAATTGCTGTTTGGTGATCCTAGAATAACAAATGGATTTCTAATAACACAATAAAGATGGATCTATTTCATTCACAAAGTGATTGAGGCAATGTCCGGAAATCTCCTAATGAATATTCAATTAAGGAAAGTGTTATTCAATATTTGTACTAAACAGATATGCTATGTCGTCATAATTTTTTTGTTCCCATATCGAAAATTATTTTAATCAAAGATCAATCAATTCTAAATTAGATTATTTTTTAATCTAATAAATGTATTTTTTTTTGTTTTAAACAAACATATTGTAAATTGTGAAATCTATTTTTTATAACTAATGGTAATCTTTTATATAAGATTGTTCATAGTTTTCATGCTTCAATTTTAAATATATGTCTGAAGTGTCATTTACAAATGGGTCAAAGAAACCTAATATTGATTAGGTAGTTTTTTCGATTAATATTTTCTACTTATTTAAAGTAATAATTTAATTAAATGTTATATTTTTCGAATTTCCATAAGGGTGTTTATTGTTCTGATTTACTCCTGACACAGCCATGTCTAAATATAGACGAGGATTCTGATTTGAAATCACAAAATAAATTCAGGAGTTTTTTAACGGGTTATAGTTGTGTTTCACAAGAGATTCCTCTTTGTGAAACACCAAGTGCTCTCCAGCATATTATGTTTCGATATTTTTCTCTGAATTTTTGATCTGAAATTTCTGCAGCTAGAAAGTTAAAATTATAATTAGGGGTTTGGAACGAAATTTCAAACATTTTGGCAACAAAATGAACTTTAAATGAACTTCAATTCTAAAACTATCGAAATTTTTTTTAGGTGATTACAAATGTCGGTTGTGCTACCCGAGCCTACCGAGTAAAAATTCAAATATAAACTGGTGGTTGTAGATTATTCAAATTCAAAGAAATCTGCCTAAATTATTATGTTCAAGTATTAAATTAAATTATTAATAGTTAACATTCTTATTTCGCTGAACTTTACCTATGATCCTTGAAAACACATCTTCTGCCCCTTTTTTTTCAATTATTTCAAATTTAAGTTGATTTAGCCAGCAGATCCAAGATAACATCATTTTGGGCTTTCGCGTGTTTTGAAATCATTACCTTAATTTTCTTTTTTAGTAGAATGCTAAGATAATATTATTTTTTCTGTTCTTTTGAGATTTCCAAATTCTTTTCTGTGACGTGAAATAAACACCTCGTTACAAAAGCCTAGTGTATCTACAATATTCAAATATTTAAATAGAAGCTTTTAGAATAGTGTTTAGAAAATATCTATTGTTTTAATTTAATTAAAATAATATTATTTAGGAAGAAAATATTCATGATAATAATATCTAATAGAATTGATATGATTTAAATTATCTGAGCGAGCTCTACCCTCTATGGTCTATGCTACCGGACATGCTAGAGAAGGAAATTTGATTGAATAACCATTTATGGAGAATTATGAGTAGAAATTTTTTGGGTACTAAATATAAATTTATTTTGTATTTTTTAGGGCTTTTGGCGATTCTTATTTTTTGAATCTAGCTAAGTGTTAGGGGAAATTTATAAACAAATATTTCATTGAAAATGAAAAGTTAAAGTTCTCAAGGAAGAATCTATTGAAATAGTTACGATATCATTACGAATGAAAAAACATGTAAGATTCCGGAATAAGAAATCATGTCATATCATAAGATTTAAGAGTGTCATAAATAAGTTCATAGTAGTGATAACATTCGTACTTGATAAAAATAAATATATTTTATTTGAATTTTTACAATAAACCACTTTGTGCACTGCCTGTATGCTTTTGCAGTGGTATCTCACTGTTGAAAACGATTATAGATGAAGTGATCGAAACGTCGTGTATTTGTGTTGTGTATATTTGATAGTGTTTTAATAAATATATTAAACAGTTCATAATGTGGTTTATTTCAATAAGATATATAATAATAACTTATTCAACGTCCAAAGCTTTAATCAAGAAATAAATATAGATCAAATAGGATTAAATCACTCAAAATATAATGTCAATAATTCTATAGGAAGCCCAACTTGATAGTATTAGTCCCGGTTGTTAATTAAAAGACACTGCTATGATGTGATGTATTATGAATCAGTTAGATCGAACGAAGACTTTGAATGGTAGTAGCAGCTGCATTTAATTGAATAATTTAAATGTTTGTTTGTTTGTTTTTTAATTATTTAATATCAAATTGGAGATCGAGTTATTAGAGTTTGGATTTGTTAAAATAAATTGTGGATATAGTGACTTATTTATTCGAGGACAACGATTAAATGAATTCCAAACTTTTTATTACTCTATTAAACAAGAGAAAGTTCTATGTTTTATTTTCAATGGAATCATACTATCCTAATTTAGATGTGAAAGTAGAAGACATTAAAATTATAAATCTTTACGAAGATGTGACGTTTTAACCATTGTGATGTATAAATTTAGAAATTAAAAACCGTGTCGCTCTTTTGCCACAAAATCTATACATCTATAGCATGCATTGGCTATAAAGCTATTACAGAGTAGAAATATTCAGATTGTTACCCTAAATGAATTTAGGAAACGTGTGAATTAATAAGAGATTTGGCTTTGACTAAGTTTTCTTTATAGATCAATGGGCTATCGTAGAAGTGATTCCTTTTTTAAGTCATTTGTTTGATGAAATAATTAAATCAAGACAACGATTCAACTAAAAGAAGCAATTCCCCTAAGAAAAAATTTAATATCTTTATCTCTAAATGTTCATATTGGGGACAAAGAGTTCAAGTCATTGTGACTTCAGGGACTGGAACTTTCTTCTTGAATTCATCTTCGTAGTATCTAACAAGCTACAAGTTCCAAACTTTTAGGCTTCGGTTACTAACTCCTACTAGCGCTTCATCGTGTTAGTAGCTAGTAGAGGCTTTTACGCTTGGTCTCGATAGTTGACTGGATGGTTACTGTGAGCGAGTTCTCGGCGCTTTAAAGCAAGCAATGGAGTTCTCTCTTGATAAAGAGCTATTTTTATTTGAAAGACGTTTTCTGAAATCTAGGTATTTCAGAGAAGAAATTATTCAGTGCACCCAATCTATGAACAACGACATGAAAATTCCAGCTTAAAGACGGAGAACATACATTTCTTTAGCTATTTCTTTCCCACAGCTCTACAGTTTTGTTCCTTTACCAGGGTCCTGGAGAGGAAATGTCCTATAAAAGGGTCATAAAATAATTTGATAACATGATGCCTTATAGTTCAACAGTAACAATCAGTATTTAGCTTTAATTTCAAAAAGTTGAACTCCTTAACACGCCCAGCCGAAAATCTTCATAATATGATACCCCTTTGTGAATACTTTGGTTATTCTTCTGTTCCAACAAATTCTGAAATTATATGATGATACGCATCATATCGATTACTTTAATAATATGACCATGGGAGCAAACAAATAGACTATCGACGTGCTCAAGGAGGATTTTCGTCAAGTTATTGCTAAATATGAGTCGAAGATCTGCAAAAGAGTTATAAAAAAATTTGCCAAATGATTGACGCTCTATTTAAGCAGAAGAAGAAGACACATTGGCAGATATTATTCTATTAAGAACATAATTTTCATGTTAAAATAAAGAAACTGGTAATTTTCCAAAATATAGGTGTTGTTGTGCCCGTCGATAATTTTTTCCTTGAATATAAATATAATTATTCTTAAGGGTAATATTTTGGCAGCCGGCTTCCCTTTTTGATCCTCGAATGTGACTATTTGACAATAGGAAAGGGACTTTACAACTTCCTGGACATAAATGTAGATTGTAAAAGTCATTGGGGTTTTTCATTTTTGCGTGGGAAATTTCCAGATGCTAAATTTCTAGAAATGGGAGGGCTCAATAATTTTAAGATACGCCCTGCTGATTACGAATTTGGCCAATGAGAAATGATTTGAAAATTTCGACTCTTCAGACAGGCTTGAGTCAGTCAGAGAGTTAGTCAGTGCTAAGTTGAAACCCAGTTGGGGTTTTCAGGTGTCAATTGGAGTTGAGAGACGAGTTTTAAGCTCTCCAGCCATCAGCATAGAGAAATGTAAATTTATAAATAACTAATAAAAAAACCAATATTAAATAATACTCTTTTCTTTAAATACATCTCTCCTACTTCAATTACCATCAAATCAGCATCAAGACTGAAACAGGTTGAATCGCTGGGCTACGTTACCAAGACCATTCTGCGGGGAAGATTCTTCGAGATAAATTTACAAATCGTCAGCCTTTCTCTGGTCAAGAAGGGTTGCAACCAAAAATCTAAATGTTGTCGTAACAGTGTTTTATTTAAAAAATAAATCTCCAAGTTCAAAATAGATTATTTATATTTAATATTTTATTTATAATTTAGAGAAAACCTTTATTTAAAATTAAATGAACAGATCTTAACAGAAAGAGAATAGAATAGTAGAATAAATTTGAGAATATATTTAAATGAGATGTTATCTCATTGTAATTTTGGGATCTAGGTCAAGAGTTCATAAGTCACTGATGTTGAATAAAATGAATAGTCAAACAGATGCTTCAGATTCAGAGCTCTTGACGTTTGAGATAGGACCTTAACTCTAGAGAAAGACAGGAAGTATCCTTTCGAATACATCTATTGTGATTAAGTTGCGCTGATATCTTTGCTGTTATTTGCATAAAGGATATCTTTCATTGAGGAATAAAAATACACAAACATGAATACAATAATACAATACACATCTATTTCCATAGAAACTAAGCTATTTTAAAATCGTATCATCCTAACACTTAAATATTTATTTAAAATATAATTAAATAATAAAAATAAACTTTTCAGTTATATACTCTAATGAATTCGATGATAGAAATAGAAATAAGAGAAAAAAGTGAACATTATTTCAAAAAAATCAAAACTCGGTCTCTGCAAAGTGTAGTGATTTGCTGGAAGTTTGAACTAGAAAGTTGAAACTTATTAAAAAGGTGCAATTTATTACTTATAAGCACGTTCAGAATTCGAGTTCATCTTTTGAAAGATCCACAAATGAAAATTCGATTATTTTTGACTTTTTGGATTTTGAGCTTGAAGCTATAAATCTCAAAATCTAATCACTTCTTAGTATTGGAAATAGAAATATGTTGGAAGCAGAATAAGCTTTCACAACCTTCTTGAGTTATCATGGGTGTTCAAATTCAAACAGAAACATAAAAAATCTTACTTTCTCCAAGTTCCATATATTTTTTTTCTGATGTAGTAATTAGGATATGGGATAAAATTATTTTATGAAATGTATTATGCCAAGTTTTTTCTAGACTAAAGTCTAACCCCCTCTCCTCTCCAGTGTACTATAATGTAATTAAAAATATTGAAATAAGTAGGTATTCTAAAAAAATAATTTAATAAAAATTGCCAAAAATAGTATTGGTCACTTTTTTAGACTCGGGGGGGACCTTCTTTGAAATGTAATTATCCGTAAATCTAAATTTTGTTAAAAAAAAAAAAAAAAAAGATTTCCTTTATCAACTATTAACAAAAAAATCCTAGAGTTTCTATTTTATTTATAGTAATAGAAATAAAATAATTAATATAGAAATCAAAATTTATTTAAAAGCCATGAATTATACTTTATAAAGTTTAGACACATCTAGAAAATCTGCCTGGGGAATAATAATAATAATAAAAAAAAAAAAAAGATTTTTAAAAAAGGCTTTCATTTATTGTAACCAATTTTTTAAAAAGTCTAAAACCCCAGAGGTCGTCGCATTGTCTTCATTTATATTTTAAGGAAGGGTTGTATTGTATAACCAATGGTTTTGCCCTTTTCAAACAAAAATAGAAAACTCTTAAAAATGTATTAAAAAATATTATATGAAAGTCATTTTTTGAATTGAATTCAATGTGCATTATTATTGATTTTGATTTTCTGGAGATTCTCTCCTCTCTAGTGGATGGTATGTATATACAGGGTCAACAAACTCCAGATGGATTTACATTTCATGCTTAATCAATACCAATGCAATGAAAATACTTTTTGCCTAAACGAATTCCACTTCCCCAAAATCGCATATTCATTATTGAAACTTAAAGTTTTTTTTGTATTCGATTTATACATTAATTTATAAATATTCATAGTCCATTTTATGCAACAGGTGCTATAGAACAATTATTCATGTTTACAGCTTTTTTCCTTTAGGGAGAAATTCTCAGCTTTAATCGATCAAGATATACCGACCATTAATTATTGTTAAGCTACTTTTTTTCTTTATTTAATCAGAGAAATGCTTTAATAAGCATGAAGTATGTTTTTTTACCATGAGGCTTATGTAATTATACCTTCATAATTCCGCAAGTTTTTGTTTTCACTCGCAGTTGGATATAAATAAAATTATTTGATAAGAAACAGTCCGGAAGCAAACGGGAGGTCAGGAAGGTCAATTCCTTAGAAGGTGTTGTAAAATAAAAACTCTCACTCATCTATAATTTATTCACTTTTGGATTTCATTACGCCATGATTGTTCTCGTTTAAATGATATATCGGGATTCTGTGGTTCTATGAAAATAAAAAGCGACTTTGTGAGGTACTTTCTAAATTTTAAAAGATATGGATGCTAAATCTTTCGAGTACCATTTCAAGAATAATACATTTCCGAAATTATAATTGACACCATTTTTTTCTTTTGTTGAATAGACGATATATCATATAATGTGAAAAGCTATATCTAGTGCATATATAGTGATCTTTTCACTATCTCCCTTTAGCTCAGACCAATGAATTGCAGAGGATACAAGCTGAAAGTGGGAAGGCTCTATAAAATGGACTCTCGTATAATAATTCCCCCCAAAGCATGCTTTGCACTTAGCACGCGTTTTGCCGACTCCCAACACTCTCTCGCGGTCAAATTAGAAAAGTGCCGGACCACTTCATTCGCGAATACATATATCCCCATGACTTCAAGGAACTGGAACTCTCTCCCAGCCTCTATCTTTCCCAGCACCTATAATCTTCAAACCTTCAAAACCGCGGTACATAGACACCTACGTCTACACCCTCTCACATAATCAACTTTCCCTTCTCTTCGGTAATGCAAGGGTCTTTCGAGATCCATAGGAGCTGCATCTTTACTGGTGCACCCCTTCTTGCATTCGATTGCATTAAAAAAAAAAAAACGCGCTCCCGTAAAACGCAAATTCGTATAACGCGATGAAAAAATTGCGACTAAAGTACTCATATAGCGCGATAAATTTAACATTTTCACATAATTTCTTGATTTCTTTAATTTTTAAGCTGACGAAGCAACGGTTTATAATAAAATAGTAATAAATACACATTTAAAGATATAAGAGAAAAATAATTTTATTCAACTTTTAATAAAAATAAAAATACATGTATGCACTTCAGTATATTCAACATTTATTCACTATCAACGAATAAGTTCCGACGCCCTCTTGTTAATATTGGTCTAAGATAATGTATGTCCCGTATAACGCGATTTCCTATTAGGAAGAAAGTATCCCCCGTTTTGTACGGTAGTCCACTATAATAAGACAACAGGACACAGTGTTCTTATACGATTAGTTTACACTGAGACTAGGCAAACTAAAGTTCTGCACACGAAATGTAACGATAAAGGTGTTTATACGATGCATATTTCGAAATACGATAAAGTTCCGATATACTCTATGGAGTTAAATTCGTCACGCGTCCATCGATTGGTATATAGTTGAATGGATCGTTTAAAATCGTATTTAACAACTTTTTTGTAATTTGTATTTTAACGACTAAATGAGTGTCCCCACTCTACCTTTGAAACCCTTTGATTTAAGCATTTCATAAAAGTATATTAGTGTAAGAAGTTTCGGCGAAAATTATTTTGGTTGTTATATAATAATTAGTTTAGATGGCAGATGAAAACAACCAAGGTATTTAAGTCCCACTCCCACTTGGCCGTATATTTTATCTTCTCTAAAGCAATATTTAGATAAATCACTTTTTTCTTTCTTTATTAGTTACTTAGACAAATTGAATTTTATTTTTTGTTAGATCACTTTGGGTATAAATAATTAATTAGAGTTTTCTATTAAGTACATTTCCTTAAATATTTTTAGAGCTATTATGAAGGGTTGATAGATTAGGTAATAATCAATCAATCAGGTTGACGCAGTGGTCAATGCATGGGATGGTCTTATATACCTCCACTCAACTGTTGAAATGTGTTGGATGATTAATTCTTGCAAAAGATATCGACACGTTTTTATGATACAGATATAAGAAGCCCCAATATCTATAATTTTGGACAGGAAAGTGTATTCTTGAAAAAGGAAAAATATCCAGGGAATGTATTCTAATCTTAACATATCTTCTTTTGTTCTCCTAAGCAATTTTCATAATTTTCCGAAAATCTTGTGACTTAATGTGTATTTATTTGAAAATTAAACATCGTTAAAATGAATCGAACGATATAAAATCTAGCCGGTGAAGTGTAATTCGAATTTTATATTTATAAAGTAAAAATGAAAAGGTATATACAGTGTTGGGGTGTTCCCGGGTAAAAATACTCGATATAATACTACATGTGTAGTAGGGTGGTCCTTATTTTGGGTATTTTCGAATTTTAACGCGGACAAGGGCTCATATGGTTCGAAATAAATTTAAAAAAATCCCCCAATTTTCAAGTCTCTATCTCACTTACAACCTGTGCCCCCAGCGATGTAAGTTTCTCATCCAAATAACATGGGGTTTTTTATATTAAAATATTAATTTTTTATTCCGGCCAAAGTAATGGTTCAAAAAATTTGAAACTCTGTAGACTTTTCCTTATAATACTAGCTATCCATCAGAATTATTACAGATTTTTAGCTATTATTATTTTGGAGTTACAGCTAGATAAAATACTGCTATATCTTAGTGTTACTTAGATATAGACTCCAAAATTATAATAGCTAAAAATCTGTAATAATTCTGATGAATAACTAGTATTATAAGGATAAAGTCTATACAGAAGTTTCAAATTTTCGAACCATTACTTTGGCCAGAATAAAAAAATTAATATTTTAATACCAATAACCCCATATTATTTAGATGAGGAATCATACATCATGGGGGCTAGGTTATAATGAGATAGAGACTTGGAACTTGGGGGATATTTATTTTATTTATTTCGAACCATATGAGCCCTTGTTCGCGAGAAAATTGGAAAATACCCAAAATAAGGACCACGCTATGTGTAGGTATATGAATTTGGTAAAGGAACAAGGAAGGCAGATTTTAAAAAGTATTTGACTAGACAAATATAAATTAAATAATGCCTAGAGTTATTTGCGAGACAAAAAGGGTTTCTGAAATTACTATTTGGCCAAAATATATATGGTATATACTCGTACTTAAAAAAAAAATTGATTTCATGATAAATGTAGAAAAAAACTGCAACGGATCGTTGCTAAACTTTATCCAATGAACTATCGTTGTCTAGGGTAAAGTACTTTAAAATATAATTTTACAAAAAATTTTATGACCATTTTTGTGGTCCTCAAGGTACTCAATTATAATATTAAATTTCATCAAAATTGGTTAAGTCATTTTCAAGATATTTAGAAAAAACTTAAAAAAAGTACCGAAATAAAGTACTAATGTTTGTGGCCGATATGTACTCAAAAACTAATCAGCGCTTCATTTTGTTAAAATAATGTTAGGTTTTCATTTTCATTTCAATTGGTGCAACGGTGTGGAAAAAATCGTGGACGAAAAAAACGATAACATACATCCATCCATCCGCATGCGTGCGGCACTTCCAAAATAAAGTAAATAAACTGCAACGGATCGTTGCTAAACTTTATCCAAATTCATTTGAAATATTAATATGTTCTAGAGTAAAGTACCTTAAAATATAATTTTACTAAAAACTTTATTTAACCTTTTTGTGGTCCCAAGGTACTTAATTAGGATATTAAATTTCATCAAAATTGGTTAAGTCATTTTCCAGATATTTAGAAAAAACTAAAAAAGTACTGAAATAAAGTACTAATGTTTGTGGACCGATATGTACCAAAAACTAATCAGCGCTTCATTTTGTTAAAATACTGGTAGGTTTTCAATTTCATTTCCATCGGTGTAACGGTGTGGAAAAAATCGTGGGCCAAAAAAACGATAACATCCATCCATACATCCATCCATCCGCACGCACTAGATGAAAAAATGGCACTTTTTGGCCTCTCGACGAGACCCCATGTAATTTTTGGCAAAACCGTCACGTGCTAAAATTCAACCTAATTGAATACTACAATTTGTGACTTTAATTGAGTTCATGGGTTCCGTAGTCTTTACCTGAGGACCCTTTGAAGCCACGCTTGCTGCCAGACCGATTACAATACTTTCCCCATGCTTCGCATTGGATAAAGTAAAAATGGCACTTTTGGCCTCTCGACAGATTCCAGGTAATTTTGGCATAACCAATCACGTGCTAGGATCAATCTCATTGAATACTTCAATTTGTGACCTTAATTGAGTCTATGGGTTCCGAGTCTCTACCTGAGGATCCTTAGAAGTCGCGCTTGCCTCGAGAGCGATTCCAGTCTTTCTCCCATGCTTCGCATTGGATAGTAAAAAAATGCACTTTTTGGCCTCTCGACGAGATTCCAGGTAATTTTTGGCAAAACCGTCACGTGCTAAAATTCAATCTCATTGAATACTTCAATTTGTGACCTTAATTGAGTCTATGGGTTCCGTAGTCTTTACCTGAGGACCCTTTGAAGTCGCGCTTGCCGCGAGACCGATTACAATACCTTCTCCCATGCTTCGCATTGGATAAAGTCAAAATGGCACTTTTTGGCCTCTCGGCGAGACCCCAGGTAATTTATGTCAAAATCGCCACGTGCTAAAATTCAATCTAATTGAATACTACAATTTGTGACCTTAATTGAGTCCATGGGTTCCGTAGTCTTTACCTGAGGACCCTTTGAAGTCGCGCTTGCCGCCAGACCGATTACAATACTTTACCCATTGTATAAAGTAAAAATGATATACTTAGGTACTGTATATTTGAAAAATGTTTTTTTTTTTTTTTTTGCTTTCTATTCATCTTTTAAAAATACTATAATATGCTAAATCCCATTTCAAAATAATGTATAAGGTGTAAATTCCCGTAACCCAAGTACCTATGTACGCGAAAAAGATACTTTTTTGTCTAGGTATTTTTTCTGAAAACCTGCACCTATGTACAAAATTAACCCATCACATCAATGAGTACATATCAAAGACTATTTGAATTGTTCACCATTAGATGAACCGTTTGGCATATCAAGTACTACCTATATGGAGTCATCACAACTAGTTTGCACTTTCTGGTGTGTTTGAAAACACGATGAAGCAATTGAATTATTTAAATTATTAAAAAGTGAAATTTATTTAATTGATTTTTCTTGTGGAAAAATTTTTTAATGAAAAATATACACCATAGAATTAAATTGTTGCAAAAAATGTGAAAACCCCCCGATTGTCAAACCCGGCTTTCGAAACTCATTTTTGGCACATTATTTATGAGCAGAATGAAATTGGATTCACACCTTTGTATGTGTGTGGTTTTCTAAGCTTAATTCTAATCTTCTTATCTCAAGGATCGAAAGTTAATAGACGAAAAAAAATCTCTCGAGATCTTGGGTGCATTCATACAATTATATAATTTTTAAGTTCATTTTATAGTAAAATTAACATTTCTTTGAAAAATTGTCTATCACAGTTAACGGATTCAGTAGAAGACATTCTCTCGTAATTACTCAAACAAATATAACTATAATGTTTAAATTCTACTTAAAGAATGAATTATTTATTTCATATGTGAATGAATGAATGATGATGATAAGATGAATCTGAAAAAAAAATATGTGAAACGCGAAAAAATCAATTTGCATATTTAGAATAAGCCGACAGACAACCACTGACATAAATGTGAAAAGGAAAAATAATTCAAAAGTGAAATGTATATCAAGGTGGAAACTCTAACTTTATATTTAGATTCATTTTATGTTTATTTTGCAATGAATAAGCTCAAAAAGAGATTTTTCAGCTTTTACTAGAAGGTCGTCATAGTCGTTTATCATTCAAAACAAGGATTAATATAAACTTGTGTATCTATACACACTATACGAGTATCATTTAGCTCGCTTTGATTACAGCTTGATGTTTTTTATTTTGTTTGGTTTTTTGGAAGAAAAATAGAAAATTATAAGTATAGGTCAAAAAGGATCGTAAATCTTAATTTAGATGTAAATGAAATTGATAGTTATTTTACGAATAAATGGAATGGAAATTACTTTTATCAAAGTATATATTAGACTGGACAAGCTCTGCCATCCACCCTTAAGGGGTATAGCGGTTTCAATTCTCTCGAGGATAGAAGGTTTATTCAGGATCCCTCTTAAGGCTCAGCAATCTATTTCAGGGCAAGCAACTCAATTGCAATTGGGTTGGTCATCTCAGAACTAGTCACGACATACTTTGCGTAACTACCTACATAGCTTAGGTCTAGTATATGAAAATACATTCAATGCATATATCATTTAAATGGTTATTTTTGAATTTATAAATAGATTGAAGCAAAAAGTGAAACTTTTTCAAGACTCGGTACACTATTTGCAGTTTCGCTGAATTAATAATTTTAAATGATAAATATCTAAATCTGATATTTATTTCGATTTGATTTTTCTAACCTAGAGTAAAAAGAACGTTCCTAGAATAAACAAAATTAAGAAATAGATCTCTAATAGCGTGAAACAGGTCTGGATTTGTATTCGGTATCCTTGCACTGCCTTAGCTCTAAAAGAAGAGAAATCATTCTATTTGCGCTTTTTTTAGACATTTTCCTCGATAAGTAATAACTTAAATATGAATTGTTTATTTATGACTATATTATAAATATTATACATCGCCTAAAAATTTCATTAAAATCATTCAAAAAAATGATGTTTTCTGCATTTTTGAACCGGAAGTTCTAAAGCTACAAAGCCCAAAATCCAATCAGTTCTCTGTATTGGCAATACAAACCTTTTAGCACAAAAACTAACTTTCTACGACTTCGCTTGATAATAAACCCAATAAGGGGCTACATGGCTATTTATTTTCTACCTATTAAAGTGATCAACAAATATCGTATTAAATCAACTGGTGTGTTCACCACAGGATTTTCACATTTTCATTTATTTGAAGTCATCGCGACAGTACTAATTTACACCCCCTTCCTTTATTTCGTTTTTTTTTCTCAAAAACGGCTCTAAAGATTTTTTTAAAAATTAGGGTATTCATCAAGTGTCATGAGTTAATAGTTGTGTCAAATTTTTAATCCGATTGAATTAAGGAAAGGGATTTAAATTAGGAGTGTCGTGAAATAAATATTTTAATAATTTATATCTCGTCTTAGGAAAGTCGCAGAGCGTTGAAATTTGGAACTTAAGCTATCTAGAGGCTACAAGAAGTATAACAAGATTTTGGCTAAAATAGAAAAAATGGAAGTTGATGTTTACATACGTAAGAATGTACCCCCCTCCCTGCGTTTTGCAACCATAAATCTCAGAGATACGAAATTCGAAACTTAAGCTCGATATAGGCTACAGCAAGCTTTTGGTTGAAATCAGAAAACCGGAAGTGGACATTTACATGAAAGATTTTTCGTTTTTTTTGATTTTCTCAAAAACGGCGATTTTTTTTTAAATTAGTGTATTTATCAAGTGTCATGAGTTAATAGTTGTTTCAAATTTTTAAAGGGTCAAAAAATGAAAATAAAGGCCCTTGTACAAAACTCAACGAAATTTTGTATACTTAATCAGTGGTACCCCAGAAGACTAAAAATGAAAAAAAACTAACCACCCAAAATGGGTGGGGGGGGAGGTCAAAAATGAAAATTTAGGCCCTTGTACCAAACTCAACCAAATTTTTGTATACATAATCCGTGGGCCCCTAGAAGTCTAAAAATACAAAAACTAACCGCCCAAAATGGGGGAGGGGTCAAAAAATGAAAATATAGGCACTTGTACCAAACTCAACCAAATTTCGTATACATAATCCGTGGACCCCTAGAAGTCTAAAAATGCATGAATTAACCGCCCAAAATGGGGGTGAGGGTGTAAAGTCAAAAAATGAAAATATAGGCCCTTGTACCAAACCCAACCAAATTGTGTATACATATTCAGAGGTACCCTAGAAGACTAAAAATGCATAAACCAACCACCCAAAATGGGGGGGGGGGTCAAAAAATGAAAATCTAGACCCTTGTACCAAATTCAACAAAATTTTGTATACATAATCAGTGGGCCCAAGAAAACTAAAATGCTAAATCTAACCACCCAAAATTGGGGTGGAGGAGCAAGGTTGTATGGTAAAGTCAAGTGTATGGCCACATCAGAACGTGTCAGTTTATTTTTAATAAAAGTAACTTATCATTAAGTAATATTGATATTTGCTACACATGTTTACACTTTCTCTCTAATAAATAAAAAAATAAAAAATACAATATAATTCGTGTATATATTTCAAAATGGCCATGTCAATTTTTTAATCCTTTATATCTCAATATATAGTTAGTTTTCTAATATTTTTCTAAAATGTTAGGGCTTTTATTGTAAGTGAAATAATAGTTTATTTTTCAAAATAAAAGATATAATATTTTAGCAATTAAAAACAAAAACTTTTCAAGAATGACAAAAGGAACCACTGAGTTTCTTTTGGGGTTGTGCATAAATTTATTTTATATTTTGTCTTGAGACTGAACCTATAGATAATGTTTCTGAAAAGTGCGTTCGAAAGATTATCTTAAGAGCGGACAAAATGACGCAATAATGAGAAATTCGATTTTTTTTTTTTACTTCTTACTCTCTACCCCTTCATATATGATTTCTATAAACTAAGGTAATAAACCTATGTTTATTATTATTATTACTATTATTATTTATTTATTTTTACTTCTTTTAGGTAGTTCTTTTTATCTAGTGTGAAAAGTTGAGTTCATTTCGCACCGGGGCTTTAAAATGGAGTTTTTCAAACTAAAATGGCAATGGGATGCTTTTCAATTGAGAGTGAGAAAAAATTATTGTTTTTAATATTATTTTTTATATAAGATATAATAAATTTTCTTTGTATTTTTTCTATGAAAAAAATGTATTCCATAATATTATAAGTCATATTATTTGGCTTATAGTTATAGAGTATCTATAATGATTGAAAAGAAAAAGAAGAACAAAATAAAATTAAATTGTAATGCACAATCAAGATTTAGTGGAACGCCAGGATCAAATACAATTTAAAAATTCAAGATGGCAAATTATTTAGAGCTTTGACCTAATAAAATAGAGAATCTTTTTTTTTTATCTGTAGTTCCATGCCCTATATTGTGTCCATGACACAGGAAATTATTGATAAAAGTGTATTCTAGGGCGCTAAACACCCTTGGTTGTCCACCTAAAACATACTCGTATGAGGGTCAGCATGCGCGAGCCTCCCGTCCTCTTCACATGCAATCAGGGGTAGGTAACCTTGGTATTAGAAGAGGTCACCCGGTCGCCCGAGTTTCCCTAATGACCACAAACTCTAATATATATATAATACTGTGACAATTTATATAATCTTTATTCCTAATCAAGAAAATGATCAATATTGTATCATAAAAGGGTTTGCAAATAAATGGATCTAATGATAAATGCTAAGTAAATATAATTTTCAAAACCTAACTTTCGAATAACAAATATCAACAAATTAACTCATTAATATAGAATAGAAAAGTCTCTTTTATCCATTATATAATTAATGCAATTGGTCATTCAAGGATTAGTAGATTTTTAATAAAAGGCAGAACTGCGAGAACAAATTACTAACTTATCAAGACTGACTCAATATAGGGCAGTGTACAAAGTACCAAAAGAAGAAAAAAAGCCATATAGATTCAGCAGTCAGTTATCAAATCAATTTTCAATATCATTGCAATGCACAAGAATCTCATTTTTTTGCATATGGCAAAGATTTGCAACATGCACTGTACCTGGCACCTGGCTATTGTTTTGAGGTTTCTAGCTATCAAATTGAACAAAATATGTTGTATGAAAAAATGTCATTTTCCTTTCGTTTTCCTTCTGTCAACCATTATGTTTTTGTTTAATAAGAAAAAATTATACTTCAAGATCGGATTGAGTGATCCTCATGATATGGGGTACACATACTAGCACAATCTATTAAGAGATCAAAAATCACAGTATAAATATGTGTATAATTTCAAAATGCCGGAAATGTTAATTTTTCAATCCGTTATATCTTAATAATATTTAGTTTTATTAAATTTAATTTAATTTGCTTAAATGTTAAGCCTAAAAAATAAGATCGTATTTTGATCACAATAAAAGGTTTAAAATTTTAGAAAATTAAACGTACTTAGATAAACTAACGATTACAGAAATATGAAAAATTGGAATTGGGCAGATCCCTATAACTAAATTAAAATACAAGAGTTAAAACAATAGGTACTTGTATTAAACAACTACAAAAAAAGCTACCAATTCAAACAAAATTAAAATGATTCTTATTATCAAATAAAGAGAAAATCAATATATGTAATAAGATAAAAAAACAAAATAAATAAAAAATATGATTACCTTTTATAAACTCGAACAGTGGAATTGTTGATCCGTTTATCACTCGCATGTCGTCGACGATCTTCAAAAAGGTCTTTAATGGCAGTAACACCAAGCACAAACAAAACAGGCACCATTGCAATTTCTTTTCCAAAAGCATTAATTACCGGTACCCAATTTAAAAGTACAATCACTATAAAATAAATATTTGCTACGCGGTGCAATTGTTCGAGTAAATTTTTCGGCACGAAAGATAATAAAGTGTATTTGGTAGTACGAATTCGATTATCCACCCGACGATTTGGATGAAGTTTTTTTGGCGTTCGTGGAGGTACCAGATGATTTGGAACAACCTGTAAAAAAGAAAATCAAGTTGTAAAATAAATATCATTGGTAAATAGCTGAAATTAAAAATCCCAGATGTCACACCCTCATGAAACATTCATTCTCTTTTTTAAAATAAGAGGTCTCTACCTCTTGTAAAATTTTAATAATTTTAAAAATTGAAACCTCTTTCTAGAGCAACCAGCTCCCCTCCAACAAGACAGTAAAATAATCTATCATAATACATTTTTGTGGGACAAAAATTTGAATCCCTATCATTTATTATAATTCAATCAATTTTTTTTCTACTCCTTATTTTGGTATTATACAAAGTACCTACCTGGCAAAAATATGAACAAATGTGCACAAAACACGGATAAATTTGGAAATGTATCTGGAGAGATTGACATAATCCCAATTAAAAAAAAAATGTTCTAATCTCAGCTAATCTTTTTAAAGATATAGATAAGTAACTAAATTATGAATTTATCATATCCCAATTTTAATTAACACATTTTCTTCACTATATGGAATCGTACGAGGTCTAAGAATATCATAAACATATTATTACCAAGATTGATTCAGTAGTATTCGAGGTAATCCAATTTCAGTAATAATATGTTTAATGAAACGAACATACATAGGTAGGTAGTGGCCCGCGGTCCATGGATGCTGTGGATGCGGCGCATCTCTAAAATCTTAGAACGCCAAGAGTATCCTCATACCGTGTCATATATGAATCTCGTTTAGCTCTATTTCGCTTAACTTTAATTTAAAATTTATGGAACTTTTTAACGTTAGAATATGAATAGAATTTTCCAGATTTCATATATGAATCATTTTCGCTATCTTATGGAAAATACTTTGATTTTTGTGAGGTTGAAAGTAAATTATTGAAAGTACTCAGACAGAGCCTCTAAGATAGAAAGCTGGATTATTTTTACTTGCCCCTGAAAGTAGTCAAAATGAAGATAGACTGTCCGCTGTCTTTAATATCAAATGTAAAAAAACTAATGTGAAATTTGAAAAATTATATTAAGCGGTTATCGGTGAATTTTGAATAATAAAATAAAAATTTTAAAAATGAAAGGTCCTTTTTTAGACAGCATCCTCTGGCTGAAAAGTCACCGCCCACCCCTGATAGGTATATAACTACTACCCTACCCATCAGAAAAATGTCAATGTAAGACACACTAATTTGCTTTCATGAATTTTTACAGGTTTTTAAATCGTTTAAAAACTAATGGGTGGATCGGTAAATTATAGGACCTACAGAACTGTGATATATGGACAGACATCATTTCATGAAACTATTATGAGATCCTACTTAGTTAATCAACAATTTTTTTTCGCAAGTGATCATTTTCTGAAGAAAAAAATTCATATTTTGTAAAAAAATACATATATTAATATAAAAATAAATATTGGAATAAAAGTTATGTTAAATAATATTTTTTAAATTTTGGTGGATTTACATATAAATTTAGTGTAACTAGAGAATTTCGGATGTGGAGGTCGCCTCGGTAAAAGTTCCTGATAGGTATTATTAATAATAAATAATAGATAAATCTTTATTTCTCGACGTGCTTAGAGGCAAAAGTCCTCGGTGGCTAGGTCCTCTAAAAATCGAATTTCTTTAGGTAGATACTACAATTAAAGTCAAATCATTTGCAAAGTAGGTATTAGAGATATCGAAATGACATTTACCAATACGTAATCAATATAAAATTCCACCTTGAATTAATACATCAGTTGTTTCATAATGTTACCAAAATCGAATTTTATTGGAAAATCGAAGTTTGTCCCCTAAGAACATTCGAGATTTCGTAATGTAATGCTCGCATTTTTAGCTGGTGGTTGAATATATCTGATATAAAATTATAATATACCTACATTGTATATAAGAATTTACATAACTTATTAATTGAAAATTCTTAGCTTTTTCTCTTAAGGTAATTTTATAGACGGTAATAATTTATTTTTGTGTGCCTTTGAAAAAGTTGTTTTTATTTAAAAGTTTGATACTAAATTTTGGTTTACCTTCAAGAACTTAATAATGTTCTTCGAGTAGAAAGAGATAAGAATCAAGAGTCATATACAAATACCTATATTTATTATTGAAGGCAAATGAACAAATGAAAAAACACGAATTTCATTAGAAACTTCCTAAATAAATCAAAAAAAGAATATCAATAGACAAATAAATACATATGGATTGACATATAGAAGAAGCAATTATTTATTCATTTCCAGGGAAGTCATGCAATATATGGATAATGAAAAAATGGATTCTAAAGTATAATATTCAAAGGATAAGCAATACTGCTAGGACAGTTTGTTAGTTTGTCATCAATAATATATTAAGTTTTAACGAACAAGGGTTTCTTATTTTAATTTATATTAAGTTTGATAAATTGGAGCACTGGCTGTTTAATGATCAAATACAATCTTGGGAAAATACACTTAGAGGAATTATAATTTTATTATTTATAATATTTGTTTAATAATGAACGATTTTACAAATAAAACAATTTTAAATCAACGATTTTAATTAAATTGATATCCAGTCATTCAGTTTATCTTTTTATTTCTCAACTTGGATGTCACGATCAATTTTGAGGGAGTCGCCCTCAAAGTTCTTCTTTTTGATTTTTTTCTATTATTAACATTTTCGACTAATAAAAATAAACTAATTTGCACACGAACAATTTTCGCTTAGGTTTTTAAAATAAATTAATATTAAAAATTAAGTAAAAAATTTGTACAATGAGATTGATGTGAAGATATATAGGTACTATCTAGAAGATCCTGGAGGTTGGAGCTTTCAAGCCGAAATTAGAAAATTAATTAGTAACAAACATTACAAATTTTTAATTAATTTCTACCATGACCTCCAGTCTGAAAGATTCTCTCAGGTCATATATTATATGCATTTTAGAAAGAGATAATTTAGCATCGATGTTTTCAGTCAAAGACGTTAATTAAGATTTTTCGTAAATGGTTTCTTATTTTTGAATTGTATTTTAATTTATACTAGAAATATATTTTATTATTCATTTTTGGCCAGATATGATGCATTCTTAATGAATTTAGAAAATAATTAATTAAAGAAAAATACAAGAAAATTTCGGCCCCTGTCTATTAAAGTAGATTAAATTTCATTGCACATATTCAAAATTCATCATTTGGATTGATTGTTTTTACATCTATTAATAGTTTGATTAAAATTGAAACTCAGCATTGAAAGAATTTGGAAAAATTATTTATTCATTAACATTTCAAGTATAAAACAAAAAACTAATGCAAATATTGATAGCCAGCTTAAAAAAAAGGAGTATAGTGCATTACCATGAAATGTTATGATAAAATAAAATAATTAATTACCCAAAAGTATTCTTCGGATATAATAAAAGATTAATAGTTAACACCCGAATTAATTAACAGGACACGAGAACCAACTTACTTTTGCGCCATCTCGTTTATACCTATGAATTTAGAGACTGGGATTCCAATTCTACAAGCTTCAAGACTAACCTAAAAACCTTACATTGCATCTTAAATCCCTGAATATGTTCGTATTTTCATTATCATCATAAATTTGTAGAGTAATTTGAAGCAACTACAAGCTTCTCGCTATCCGATTCTATTCCATGACAATTCTCTCACCTTTATAAATAGTTTCACATCCCATAATCTTTATTATCTGGGGATTCTAACCTAGATATTTAAAGTCCTGCACCATCTTTATCATGTTATTAAAAACAATGAAAGAAGATTTTTGATGGTGTAGAGAAAGCTGATTGAAATTTGTGAGAGTAAAAATATGGAATAATCATATATTGAGGAATAATGTTTTAATATTATCAATAGGGCTAGAATTGTTATCGATTGGTAGTTTTTTCTGGGACAGTAATAGTTTTCTTTCATCATGAATTTTAGATTTTAAATAAGTAAAAGTAGATTAAAACGAAATATCATCTTACTTACTTTGCGGAAAATTGGATCATCTATTGCGGGTCTAGCTACTCGGCCTAAGAGTCTTCCCTGTATTCGACCCCAAAGGGTCGGTGCTCCTGTAGGCCTCAACGTATATATCGATTCAGAACGAGAAGCTTGACGACTATGAGCAGTTGTTTTTCCAGGGGTACCCGTAGATCCTAAAGAATGGGTAGAAACTCCGCCACCAACTCCGATTCCTGAAGGTGTCGGAAGGATGAAGTCGGTTCGAGACCCAGTGCGGCTATGCCCGGAGGTGACTCCAGCTGATCCCTCGACTCCTCCACTTATCTGGCCAATAATGTGTCCTTGAGAGGCAGCGCGTTGATGAGTTTTTAAAATAGAGGTAGGCGTTTTGGTGCTCGAGGGACCGGGCATTGGACCAGAACTGGAGGCCGACCGCTGATGACCCTAGAGTGGAAAAAAAATAATAGCGTTAGAAAAACAGATTTAAGAAATACTAGTGGAAGACAAAGAAGTTCTAGGTGATTTGAAGCTTTTAGTGAAACAGAGGTGTAGGTTGATAGCGTGTGAATGAGAAATGTAAATAATAATTCGATCATGAGCGAGAGAGACTCGCATAAACAGAGTATCATATAACTTCCAAAATATTTGAGATATCAAATTTGTTTTTATTCCTCGTTAGTAAGGAGAGAATGAAGGAATTTGTGGAATTTTTTTCATAATTTTAAGTTAAGCCATTTCTGAATGCTGACAGATACAATAGTCGTCTGAGAGTGGTTATTTTTGGACCCTCTCACAATTTCATTTTAAAGTAAATTAAATTAAAATATCCTAATTCTAATTTAAAAATATTTTACTGGGATTCCTCACGATGAATGATAAAAAATATTTTTCCTTTTTGAACACACAAAAGATCCGAACCCGGATATATATCCGATTAAAATTTTAGTACCAGATTTGATTTTGAAAGTTATTTTTCTGAACAGGAGTGACGAGATTGTAAGAGGCGGAATAACTTGATGATCTCAATTGAACTTTGAAATCGGGTAATGATTTACATCTCAATCAATTAATTATTAATTAATTAATAAAATATTTCTAAGTTAATCCAAAGCATCTTATAACACAATTCTTGTGCTAAATAAAAAAAAATATTAACGAATGTGTCTATCAAAAATTAAATTATTCTACCATAATATGATCGTTGATGGAATCCTCAGGTGTACAAATAAAATGACAAACTAGATATTTGGAAGATTAAATTAAAGTATAATATATGCAAATTGATTAAGACAATAGAATGTGTTCATGAATGATTGATATACATTTAATTTGATATATGTACCTAAAAGTAACTACAGCTAAACACTTGTGCAAGATTTTTTAAATGCAATGAATTTTTCTAAATGTATCCTATCCATTATTTTCTGATTTGAAAGTTAAGGTTATGACCTTAAATTTCAAATAAGAAAATATCGAGATAGCTAAAAGTTGACAGCGTCTGCTCTGACGTAAGACCGTCTGCTTCTGACATCCATCCATAATGAATATAGTTCGCTATTTTCGCATTTTAATGTTATTTTACTTTTTTGGCATGTTGTTAATTTATATATTAAAATGAGTTATGAGAGAAAAAAAATTGGTACTCTTAAAGTCGTTAAAATTATTATTATTTTTTTTTTTTCAAAATTTCGAAATATTTACTCTAAATTCGAAATCAGAGTGAAAATATACTTTTACTAGTTCACATATTACTTATTATATAATTATGCTGATTTTATAATTGAACTTATTAAATATTCAGAAAGAAATACTGTCATTTTATTCGAAATTAGGGTGAAATTTTGATTTTAACTCATAAGTTAATACTATATATATTTATCTAGATTAATTTGTAACAACGCTTAGAGAAATTTCTCTAAAAAAATTACGCTCTTGCCTAGAATCGAACCGACGAACTCTTGAACTATGGGCATTAGCTCTAGCGATTACACCATTGCAACATTAATATTTGTAACTTGATTTCTGTTACTAAAACTAGATATTTTTTATTTGGACTTTGTGTCGAGATAATATTGTATTCATTTGAACTCGAATGAAAATGAAAAAACACCAATAGATTTTAAATTAAGAAACATTAAATATATAGTAATTAACGAGGCAAATTTGAAATATAATTCTCAGCTCGGATTTTAAACTGATGGCTCCAATCGATTTTCATTAACCAGGCAAATTTGAAATATATATATTCGAATTTTGAAATGAAAAGACTCCAATTCATTTTAAATTAAGAAACATTAATTATATTGATAATTGTTCCTCCCCCCCCCCCGCCACTCAAAAATTAAAGATGCGAAACTTTTTAAGAGACGATGTATTTTCGGTAGTTTACGGGTAAACATTTGGAGTGTGGTTTTTTAAGAGGAATAAAATTTTTGGACCGAGACGCTGCCCGGCAGGGCACCAGCCCGGAGGGCCGAGCTTCGAGGGCTTGCCGAAGGCACGGACGAAAAGCTCGTTATTTTATAATTGTGCTAAAAACTATGAAGCTTGACATTCTTTTTTTTAAATCAGTCAGTATCTAATTGGGATAACAAAATGCGGTGTTTATATTTACAATCAAGGGAAAGGAAATTCTGTATTCATTTCATGTATCTAGAATGTTTCTAATTGTAACCACACATTTTGAGTTTCAAATAAGCCATAAAATTTGAAAAATATTCAAAATTCCTCTAAAAACTGCAAAGAATCGACATTCTTCAAAAATTATTTTCTTTTAAAGTCACAAATTATCTAAATACAATCAACAGCAAAAAACTGAAGACTATACATTATCATTTTGACTATTGATAAAACCTACCAGACATGGTATCTTGTGACCCCATTCATGAGCATACTACAGTAAGTTTCCTCGATTATCCTCACTGTTCCTCATACTTGAGAGAAAATGAACATTGAAAAACTTAAAAAGTTGCTAAAATTATCTTTGTGTATAAAATTATTATTGTTGCTATAAAATATTTAATTGAAAAGCTAAGGAACCCTTGAGATTGGTTCACTCGCATTTGGACACTTTTTTAGGTATCCATTCAAAAAGGTAATCAGGACCTTGTTAGTGTCGCTAAAATTATGTTGGCTAGTTGCTTATCTGTCAGTTCTACAGTCTGTCAGAACTAAACTATATAAAATACAAACTCGAATTTTAAAAGTTATATGAATTCATTTTCCCCCAAATCAAAAATCATATTTAAATTTTAATCAAATTATTATTTTGGGAATTGTTGGTTGAATTTTCTCATCATGGAATATGAGTTACCCCATTAAAGATCTGTTTAAGTTGATTTGGGCTTGACTTTTAAAAAATTTATTTCGCTTTAAACTGACGGTGGAGGGTGGAGAGAGCCCCAAAGTGCAATTTTTAGATGTTTTTTTAGCTGCCGACGTACAGAAGTGGCTTAGCTTATAATAATTATGAAAAATTTCCTCACTCTCGCCCTATCAACGACAAATAAGAACGAATTTAATTTAATATCTCAACTATTTTAAATGCAGAGAACTCTCTGAATAGCACTTGGCAACTTATTTATTAAAGTTATGACTACATGATTATAAAATATCTAATAACACTGTCTGTATTCAAAATTTTAAGAAAAAAATTGTTTTTAAAGTGTCAAATTTGTGGTTTTCTTATTATTTTTATTATTGAGTGTAGGGTTTAAGTAATATTCAAATCGTTTATGTTCAAGATTTTATAAATTTTTTTTTTTTGGCTTTTCGGCCTTTTTAGCCATAAGCCAATTTACGATACTATTTATTTTTTAAATATGTCTCTACCCCGGGGTCAGATTTTAGCCGGATGTCTCGAGTCGGATTCGAGCCCGGGTCCACATGGTTAGCAGGCTGACACGCTACCACCTAGCCTAACCCGACCCCCGATTTTATAAATATTAAGGACGCAGTTTACCCAGAAAATCATTAACAACATAAATTTAAAATGCAAACAAACACTTTTTTCACTTTGAAAAGTAAAATTCTGCGAAAATCTCGACATGGAATTTTTTCACAAATATGGTACATTAGAAGATTTCTTTTTCCTCAAGGAGAATCTCCTACCGTTTTTATTTGTTATGTTATAATGAAAAAAAAATACTATCTTGAATCTTTATCTTTCACATTAATTAATATTTTAATTACTATCTTATCTATTTTTTAAAATCGTATTTCCTTTAAAGATAGTTAGTTCACTTATCTTGAGGGAAAAGAACGAATATTTTTTTATGAAATAGAGATTTTACATATTTTTTCTGCTCTCAATGACATGATTTTAGAAGGATGATAATACAACTTTTTTAGGACTAGAGTAAAGAAGGATCGTCATTGATGAGCTGATAAATCAAATAAAAATATAGAATATTCTATTATGGGTATAAATACTCGTTGACAACTATGCGAATCATGTTTTGGTCTAATTAATAAATGATTCGCTACAGAGTAAATCATACTTTCAGAACGATGAAAGTCTTTCATTTATCATAGTTATTTTACAGCTAGAAACAAATCCATCAAGTATGAATAAACTGGAGTGTCCACTTCAAAGCTTTCACTTATTACTCTTTAAAACCAGTAGTTGATTAAAATGATACTTGTTTTATTATTATTTTTTTTTAATATAAAAGAAATTAAAAGGAATTATAAAAAAATTGCATTCTGATTTGAGAAAAAATAATGAGCCATTCGGGTCTGACTTAAATAGGCAATTAGGGTTTTTTTTTTTATTTGCGTTAATAAAATAAAAAGCCATTTTTGTTTTTATTACTAGTACACTAGCAATTTTATTCCATTTAGACGTCAAATACTACGACCAATTCCAACAAAGAATTTACTTCCATCATTTCGCACTAGTAGTTATCAAGGTGTCTAAGCAGTGAAACAAGAATAGTTAAAACATTTGAAACATCACATATTATTGTTGTTATTGTTATCATTGATTTGTCAATATTTTTCACTCTATAGTTTTTAAAAACATGTAATGCTCAGTCCGACAGGGGGCGCTGAGGTCGTCATTGTGTTGTGTTTTTTTGGCTGGACTGTATATAAGCCTGACCGACACGTGATTGGCTCAAGGGCGGATCCAGGAATTTTTTTATGGGGGGGGGGGGGTGAATGTATATAAGGTGCCCGATGTATATAAGATCTACTTTTTATCTCGAAAGTGTGTCGCGATCGGATTGTCCAAGCGGGGGGGGGGGGGGGGGGTCAGAGAGACACACACACACACATAGAACTTTATTTTCAATTTTAAAATTTTTTAAAAAAATAAATGTTTTTTTTGCAAAAAATTTTGCCAGGCACGGGCCTCTATGGGGGGCGGGCGGTCGCCCCCTCCGCTCCCCCTGGATCCGCCCTTGGATTGGCTGAGTTAACATATAATAATCGGAGTGGGTGCTCATACATGAGAACGATCGCAGAATAAGTCGTATTATTTGTTCGTGTTCAATAAATAATAATAATTAATTGTGTGATTTAAATAAAAATTTAAATTTTAATCAAATTAATCACAAAAATAAAAGCTTCAACATCTTCATTACTAATGTGAAACATCACTTTTGAGTCCTCGTAGTTTGATTGACGTGATCAAAACTAATTTTTAAACTGGATATTAATTTAATAAAGTTTAAACAAGGGGTGAACCGGGATTGGAATTAGGTGTACACCGTTTTTTGAATTATTTGAAATTACTCTGGAATTAATTAGATAATCTATTGTTATCTATTGTCTTCTACTTGGAAATGAAAGTGAAAGTAGGTCGCGGTTCACCCCTCGAGTTTAAATATTAAATAGTTAAATATATATATTCTACACTATTTGCTATATACTTTTTGCTTATCATTATTTTTGATAAAAATATTTGCCAATATTGTATTTTTCAAATCTTTCTCTTTAATATTCAAGACACTTTTTATATTATATACCTCGCTTTTATGCTTCAACGTTAAAATATAATTTTATCCTAATTACATAAAACTTAATATCGCAGTTGAGAGAGAAGAAAAAGAACATCTAAATGTAATAATTATATGTCTTCTTAAATCAATTATAAGTGTCAGAAAATTAAAAAATAATTTATCAGTCAAGTCTGTTTGATCAAATTAAATATGAATAGAAGGTGTGAAAAAGAGAAAAGTTCCCGTAAAAGGAAAATGTGAAAAATTAATTATATAAACACCCCTTGGATGCTCTTTTCAAGAAAAGTTCATTTAAATTTTATCACTGTCTGCTGGTAGCAAACAAGTAAAAGAAAAAGTTTTATTAATGAATATTTAATATGAGAACTCAGTCCAAATCTTTTAATAATAAAAAGACGGCTCAATAAATCAGAAACTTATTAAACAAGCTCAAATAATAATAACTATTGAAATATATTCTTATAGAGTACATGTGAATAGTCATATTAGATTCAAATTTATGTGATTAAAACATGAAAGCAATACCAAAAGTATCTACTGAATTATTATTATGTTTACGTAAAACTAGCCCGTATCTATTTACTACAGAGGCAGTTGCCTTGGGATCGATTCCAGTTCCAATTAGGGAATTTCCAACATTGATGAAAATTAAAACAGCCATAAAAAATTTAGAGGAAGACACAGGATTTAAAATCAGTTTAGCATATAATTTATCTGGAGCATTGCAACGGAGAGAATATATCTATAAAGTAACTTTCAACGATCAAAAACGAGTATGGTTAAAGAAAAACATTCCGGAGATGCAGGTAACACGTCTGGAATTAGGACAATACTAAATCAAATACAGAAAGTAGTTTCAAGACTTAACTTACTTTTTTTTTGCATAAGCCATTAGGTTGATTGAAATATATATTTTCCCTAAAAGATAGCTTATGTCGCAAAGATGGCTAACAATTTATTTTGAAATTAAACATTTTTAAATTATACAAAACGAAGCGTCTTCAATAAGTTGAAATTAATCGTTGTAAGATGAGTCTGCGAACAGTTTGAGCTAGAAGGCTGAAGCTTGGCACGAAGGCATAGCTTAATAATGCAAAGATTGTAGACTATGTCAAATTTAAACTAGATTTTGCTAGAACCGTTCAGCTTCTTTCCAAATAACAATTCGGGTTTTCTTTCTGCATTTTTGTCTGAAAGTTTTAAAGTAGTGAACTCAAGATCTAATCGATTTTTGCAAGGATGAAACAAACAATTTGACAGCGCTAGAATAAATTTTTCACGAGTTCGCGTTCTCAAGTAAGATAATCGTAGGTGCCGGGATAAAGACAAAGAGTAAAATGATGTTTGAAAATAATTTTTCCCCAGATTTCTGACATTTCTAGAAATCAATAAGTTAATAACTTGCAAATTTTAAATTTGCATCTTATTTAGTTTAGTTACAATGCTAAGAGAAGACCCTGGATGCAATTCAGAAAGAAGCTATCAGGATAAATGACGATCCGACCCTTAATACCGCCTCTTTCGACTCGCTAGCTCATCGAACAAGTGTTTCCGCGCTTTTCCTATTTTATAGATATTATCACTGCATGTGTTCTGACGAGTTAAAGTCAGTAATTCCCCCCAAAGCATGATTTGCGCGTAGTACGCGTTTTGCCGATTCCCAACACCCTTTGGCGGGTAAATTGGAAAAGTGCCGGACCACTTCATTCGACAATACGATTGTTCCTATAACTTCAAAGAATTGGAACTCTCTTCCGGCCTACTCTTTACCGACACTTATAACCTTCAAAACTCAGGTGCACAAACATCTAGGCCTCCACTCTTTCCCTTGATCAATTTCTCCTTCTTTTCGGTAATAGAGGGGTCTTTCGAGATCCATAGGGGCTACATCCTTATGGCGCGGGACGCTCCTTCTTGCATTCGATTGCATTATAAAAAAAAAGTAAAAAGATAGACATTGATTGTATTATATTATATACCTCCTCTTTCATCTAATACAACAACATTGATTGTATTATCGACAACAACATTGATTGTATTATCGACAACAACATTGATTGTATTATCGATACTAATAGGGTTTGTAGGAAACTGTAAAAATATTGAGTGAATTTATTTAATAGTCAGGTCGTCCGACCAGAAATGATTCTTGAATAGTAATAATACAAATTACATTATGAGTACCGTAAATTTTAAATTTAAATTTTTAAGAAAGAAAACATGTCTAACAAATAATAGTTGTTGAAAATTTTATTCGTAGCAATAGTTCGTTAACCACGCGCTTTCGCACGATAATCAACAGTTTAAGTATGTTCCAGGTTTATCTGCTTATTGATAAAAAAATGAAGTAGGTACTTTTAATTTCATAAGGCACCGTATTCATCAGATTTGGACTGGTGTATATTTTTTATTTCAATGACTTCGTTCACAGATAAAAGAAAGCACATCATAGAAAACATTCAAACAATAAATGGGTTTCCTGAATAACATAAAAAGGCATTAAAAATTAATTTGATAAATTGATTGATAATCGGAATCTCTGAATCGTCGGGGAAAAATGTAATTTGAATAAATACAGAAAAACCTGTGATGGGCAAATAAAGATGTTTACTCATCAAAAATTTGCCTTTTTTTACATGCTTTATATTAGCTTCACCTGTATCTATCTATGTATCAATGTGACTTTCGTTCTGTTAAATTCCGCAAACATTTCTCTATTAAAATAATTGTTTACCTACTCAATTTAAAAAAAATTATAAAAAAATAATCAAAATAAATAAATTTCATTCTGCAAACTTTTCTCTATAAAAATAATTAAGACTAAAAAGTAAAAAAATAAATTATATTAAAAAAAAACTAAAAAAACGTGCTTCTAAAAAGTACAAAATAATGTAATACTTAATCAAAAAGCGTGGGGTGTTTTTCGAAATTAATTAAAAAGTTACTGCGCCCCACACTTTTTGATTAAGTATTACATTATTTTGTCTTTTTTGAAGCATTTTTTTTAGTTTTTTTTTAATATAATTTATTTTTTTATTTTAAAAAGTACTAACTATATGAGAGTTCAAAATGCCGAAATAGCAAATTTTAAAATTCCTAAAGAAATCACGAGAGAATGTCATATACTAAATCTGGGCTGGGATGATAATTTCAATTACATGTCAGAAGGATTGTATTCACACTGTTAGATTTCAGGTTTAATTTCCGAGAGGGTGAATCCAATCCTGCAGACTTGTAATTAACTCTAGGTCGGATTTAGCAGATGACAGACTCTAGTGATTTGTTTAGAAATTTAAACTCTCCTATTATGGCCAAATGGTGTCCAGCAAGGCCAAAGGGGAAAAAAAAAAAAAAAAAAAAAAACTCTCCTATTATCGGCAATTCTTATATTCAATTTAGGAATAGTCATTTCAATGACCTTAGATTTTTGAAGAAATTCAAAATTCGAAACACTCTACAATCATTATTTAATGGTATGGCTAATATGTTTAAATTTATCATCACTAGATCGCGAAATTTTACAAATAAAGATTAAACTTTTGAGCGAAATATTTAGCGCGAACATAGCACTACTACTAGGTAGTCAATTGACCCAGATTGCTATTTTTGGCACTCGGGTTCAATTCCGGTGGGGTGAATACAAGACTTCGGATATGTAATTAAAATTATCCATTTCGGCTAAAATTATGTAGAGAACAGACTAACGTGATTTTTATAGTAGGTACTCTCTATGGTTGAAATAGACGCTATTTGATATTCTAAGTGTGTAAAGAGTGTGCACTAAATTGTATGGACGAAACAATTGAAAATAAAAGTGTAAGACAATGATAATTAAATGTGGTAAATTAATGGTAACTATACTTGAAAATGACTTATCCAGGAAAATGAAACGAATTTCTGAAACAAAATAAAATACGTAGATACTTAATGCTATTTTATCCACTTAATTCTGCATAATGTGTGTTTTGTAACGAGGTAAGTTATGAGAATTGTGAATGGCCAATTTGGAAAAAAATTGAATGATTAAAAAATTTAATAATTTAAATGAAGGTATAGTTAAATTTCAAAATAAATTCTTGATTGTTTTATTGTATACAATAAATACAATTTTTTATAAAAAAAAAGAACAATCGCAAAACGTTTGATAAAAATCATAACGTTTCTTGAGAAATTCTCCCATTATCAATTAAAAATTTCTAAATTAGTTACTTTATATAAGAATCATAAAATATAAGTATCTTTAAAAATTTACAAAGCTACAAATTGTCTTGGAGATGAGATTGCTTTGAATAAAAATAAAAATATGAAAATTAAAAAAAAAAAATCTATAAGAATTCCTGATAAATCTTAGAAAAACATGCCATGCCCTGAACTGTTTGTTAATTGAATTTCTATTGTTTAAAATTTCGATCATTTCTAAAGTTAATACTTTTTCTAAATATCGTTCTTTATTTAAAGCTTTGGAATTGGAAAAGTTAAAACTATGTCCCAGGTTAGTTAAATGGCTAGCTAGTATGGTATATTTGAAATTTTCTGTTTTGATCAAATGTTTGTTTTTGTAAATTCTGGATTTTAATTATTGTTTTTCTGTCCTATATATACCCGTCAAATATCATATATAAGGTATAATAAATTTTGCTAAATTGTAGGAGAAGAAATATTATAGAAGACCCAACTAAATTGATTGGGTAAAACAGTGTTTCCAAACAGTGGGTCGCGATGCCTCTATAAGGGGTCGCAAAGCCTCAGTAAAAAAATAAAAAAAAAAGCAAAGTTAAAAAATATATTTGAGGCATTCCACGCCAAATCGGACGTTTTGAAAAATGTTAATTTTTGATTTCTTAATTTTTCATTTTTTAGTAGCCATCAAAAAACTCTTCCTGGTAATTTTTTTTAATCACCTGTTTAAAAGATATCGAATTTCGTTTTTTCTCTCATAACTTCTTCAAAAATAGTCCAATTCAATTTTTTTTTCGTAATATTTGTTTCAAAAAAAAAATGTTTTAAAGTCTTTTTATATGCGATTTTTGAGTTTGGAAATTTTAATCTTGTTTTTGAAACTGTACTTTTCCATTTTTTTGATATTTTTTTATTTTAAACTTGTATTCATTCTACAAATTATAAGACCGGGTTGATAGTGGTCCTATGATAATTACTATTTTTTTTTAGATTTTTGAAAATTTCGAAAAGAAAATTTTTGATGAGTGCTAAAAAATGTCAAAAAATGAAGGAAATCAAAAATTAAAATTTTTTAAACAGTCCGATTTGGTGTGGAATGCCCCATTTTTATTATTGAGATAAATAAAAAATCTCCAAAATAATTTAAAAGATTTTTTAATTTTTTAAATTTTATTTCCACTTTGTGAAACACCACTATAATCCATTAAATAATTCCTGTGTTTAATATGTTTCACTATAAACCAACACCGCTTTCCTTAAACTTCATTTTTATTAAGATAATTTTTCAGACCCTACTTCTCCAATAAAAGACTGAGTCGACGAAAACGAATCGAAGAAAAATATGTCTGTTATGAGGTACTTAATTGTTTATTTAGCCGATACCTAATAATTATAAACATTAATAAAAATTGAATGTAATGGAAGGCAGCCCAGGGCTAGTGAGGAAAGAAAAATTAACACATATCAAATAAGGTGTAATTTATTGAAATCCTTCCTCCTTTCCTTTCAAACCGACGCGACGATTTCGGAGGATTCTTCCCTCCTTCTTCAGGGTTTCAAAGCGTCAATGAATGAAACAAATAAAATGTTTCCTTCTTCTCTCCACAGTAGTGTTCAAAACTTTCTTCTTTTTTAGCAAAGGCATAGAAAAACAATTTTTTTCCTCCTAATTGAGAAAATGAGGAAAAAAAATTGTTTTTCTATGCCTTTGCTAAAAAGAAGAAAGTTTTGAACACTACTGTGGAGAGAAGAAGGAAACATTTTATTTGTTTCATTCATTGACCCTTTGAAACCCTGAAGAAGGAGGAAGAATCCTCCGAAACGTCGGTTTGAAAGGAAAGGAGGAGGGATTCCAATAAATTGCACCTTATTTGATATGTGTTAATTTTTTCTTTCCTCACTACCCCTGGGCTGCCTTCCATTACATTCAATTAAAATTTCTACCAGTCCGTCTCCAGAGAAAATTTCGTTGTAAAAAAATTAATAAAAATGTTGTACGGATTTAATAATTGCAAACATAATAAAATACAGGTTACAAACAGCGGGGGGTAGGGGGTGGCGTCATGAAAAAGGTTGAAAAACACTGGGATAAAATTAGGGAGAGGGAGATTACCTTGAGAATGGAGGCCGGCATCTTGATCTGAAGAGGAGCGGCTAATAGTGGTACAGGTTGCTGTTGCATAGGGGCAGATGGGGGTGCAGAGAGATGGGGGTGAATCGAGCTGAGTGGCGGATTGCTCGCATGATCTGTCGACGAAGACGCTGAGGGAGCCGACCTCGGCTGGTCCGTGGAGGATGACTCTCTTCGGCTGTTTGGCATTCTTGTGCATCTGAAAACAAATATATTACGTTAATTCAAGAATTCATGCGGTATAGAAAATAAATATTGCATTTATAGCTGTTTATTAAGTTTTTGTCATGTAATCCCGAATGGTAGGAAGTATTTCCATTGGAATAGTGCACGAAACCTGAGTTGTCACAAGTGTACTTAAGGAGGTTCGGGACAGTAGCTCTATCGGGTGGATCTACGAAAAAATCTTTTATATTTCTGCAGAGTGACAACTTCTGCCTATTAAATTTTTTAATAAAAAAAAATTGTTAATAATGAGGTTAATTTCGAATACAAATCTTTGTTTTGATAATATTAATAAAACGAATATTGAGATAATTTTTTTCTCATTATAAAAACATTTTTTTAACACAAAAATGATTTCAAGAAATAGAGTTGGAATTCTACACTAGTACTTTTGTTATATTCTGTTGGCTGCATATAGATTTTTTTTTAAATTTATGAATAACTAATTAACTAGACTGTCAAATCTATTGAAAAATGTATCATTCGATTCATAAAAGTTGAATTATTGATCTGTATAAATTTGTTGAAAATTGTATAATTTGTATAGAAGTTATAGCCCTTTTAAAAACTCAGTCCATTTACTTCCATGTTAAAAGGACAATTTTCAATAATTTATTTCTCGGTAATGGGACAATTCGACTTGAAATTTCGGGAAAAAATATTTAATGCATCAATGATTCGATGGTAAAAATTTGAGAATTTTCTTATAAAAATGATAAACAGTCACGAACCCACTTAAGGGAAAAGATTTTGTTTTGCCGAGAGTAGTAGAGTTGTTGATTTATAAGGAGAAATAAATGAGGTTGTCTTCTGCCTGATATATATGTTTATTTACATCAAGCTAAGGACAACCTTATTGATTTGTCTATTATATAAATTGTAATTAAACATCACGTTAGTGATATGAAAATAATGAAGTAAAAGATTCTATAATAAGTAGTTTAGCCAAGTTTTTTTTTTGCTCATTTGTGGTTATATTTTAATAATTGCTTATGATGTTATGATTTATGATACATGAGGTTGATATTAATATCAGTTAATATAGATAAAGTAATATAATGATAAGCGATCATAAACTTGGGGAAATAAATAATAAAATTCCCTAGGAAGAAAGCTATTGGAGGAAATCAGAATGTCTAGTGGCGGTCGTCAAAGTGACCAGAGGATTGGATTAGCTCAATTTTTTTATTATTTGTGTTTTTCACAATCTGATGTTGTTGAGAAATAACATTTTCAAATTTAATTTTTAATCTATATAGCTGGATTAGAATATCCACGATGACTCAAGAACAGAAGCTCGTGAAAAGTTCATTCTGATGCTAAAATATTTGTATTTCCATTGCAAAGAAATTATTAGATTTTGGCTCACTATCTTAAGAACTTAAAGATGAAATTTAGAAAATAATTTAAACTTGTGAACGATTGTTGACTTATGAAATTAAATTGTATGTACATATTGATAAGCTGCCCCTTTGTTCCAAGTTTCAAATGCCTAGCTAAAATCGTTCACATGCTCGACATACAAAGATTGATTTTGCCTATATTCTAGTTTCGCCTATAGAGAAGATTGGCTTTTCATTACCTGTTCGTGTTTTAATTAATATAATTATTTTAATTTTATTCCAAAATAGAGTAAGTTGTTACCCATATTTGGAACATAAGCTTTTTCAGGAAAATGAGCAAGTATTTTCAATAAAGGTGTTGTTGGGTTAGGCCGAGAAAAAATGACCAAATAAATTTCATAACCTAAAGTGGATGATTTTAAAAAATATCTAATATTTGGCAGACAGAGTACCGAGTTTTGAAAACTTTTCATCCAATAAGAGTTATAAAAATCAAAATAATTAACTTTTTTTGCTAATCTAAGATTAATAAATACATAAAATAATTTACTTAAATAAAAGAGCATATGCAAGGGTTTTTATTTTAATTCGGCCAAATAAGCAGAATAAGAGAAATGAGGTCGATGATCCGATGACAATCTATTTGATTAAATTTCATGCTTTTAAAAACAGAATCATTGTTTTATTATTTTAATTTACTTGGACAAAGTTCATTCTAAATTAAATAAAGAAGCTCATTTATCTCTAATAACAGCTGTTTGTTTACATTTATTTACAGTGATATAGGACAGCACATTCATATGTTATACTTGTTTTTTTAATAGTTGCAAAATTTAATATTTAACTTAAATACATATTATTATGATAAAATAGCGAAATAAAGGAATAAAAAGAATAATTTCCAGTACATCTTCAATTTTGGAACGATTTGTTTTATCTGTTCGTTGTCCTATGTAAATGAAATTTGATACTATATACATAATTTCAGCTTTGTATCTTAAATAGGTTCTGAGCTGCAGGGGGGACAAAAGTGGATGGAAATTGTTCAGTGTACAGAGTGTGTACGGCCAATGCTCGAACTTGGCCTGCGCACTCTGAAGGCTATGATAACTTAAATATAAATTCTTAATTTTTACTATATTACGATATCGCCTTAAAATCTCAATAGAACTAATTGGTTTTTGGTCTCTTTTACTTGAGAACTTGCAGTTGATAAATGGCGAAAATAAGAAAAAATATTTAACTGTTTTATGGGGAGCGGTTGTAGTTAATCAACTGAAATTTGATTTAAAAGTTTGTATTGATAAGCTACATCTTCTTCATGTCAGGTTTCGGGTTTTTAACTCAGCCATGACGAAAATTACAAAATCACTAAAATTTTTCAGATGGGATGCCGAGGCTGGAAAAAAGATTATCTTTTCTCTTCCAATTTGAAGAATTTGGGAAACCACTTAGAATTCCTGTATTATAATTTGTTACAATGCTCATCTAAAAATGGCTAATTAATTACAATAAAATATTAGAGAGTTCTTACTCCGATCAAACACAAATTTCTTTGGCAAAACCACGACAACTTTCGTGTTTCGTATAATGCCTAAAGGGTTGCAGAGGTAGAAGTCAATTCAACCTGATGTCCTAATTATCCATCTTTTTTTAAATCAATATTTGAATATAATTTGAGAATTTTATTAAATATGGTAAATAAATAAATTCTGATAGTAAAAAGCAGTGCCTGGTGTGACTAAGGATTCGGTTCCCATTAGATTAGATAGATTAGACGCTGGATCGAATCTCGCAAGGAGCAATAAATTAAAAACGCCTCACAGGTCAAGTACATAAATAATATATAAAATAGAAGAGTAAAATCAACATAATAAACACAGTATTTTTCATCTTTTTTTTAATAATTTCTTTAATTAATTTTGTGTTTTTATGAGAGAAATCAATAAGTGCACTCTGATTTATAGGGTTCCCCTAACCATCTGCAGTACTTATTTCGCTCGAGGAGTGTATAGAGTTAAATAAATCATAGGAGATTATCTAATGTTCTAAACCACATAAGAGTGGATAAGATCCGAATAATAATTAACTTTTAGTTTTTTTATTTCATCTGGATATACAGTCGAAATATGCTCCAAGTAATAAATAACCTCTTGAAACAAATAACCTAGATTGTGTTATTTTAATACAAAAAGGACTTTATAATGGTGAAAGAAAAACTAATTGATCGCTTTAAATATCTAGTATCTAGTTGGGTGATTTAGTGTTTTAAAAATTACTGTTGTGAGTTAGAAAATTAATTATTAGGTTTTGGTTAAATAGTAAGTTAAATACATAGCTTAATAAACTTTAATTTGTTGTTAATAGATTAGTAAAAGACTGTATAGATACTATTACGGTGAAGGAAGATTATTATAGTTTTTCAAATAGCAAGTGTGCTAAGGGTGCTTTTTCAATCGAAATAAATGTTTGGAAGCTAAGAGAAAGTAGGTAAGTACATGCTCCCAATATTATCCGCGACCAGTATTTTCCATAACTGCAGAGTGTTTTGTATACGTTCAAGGGGCCAAATTGTAAATTTTGAAATAAATAGATAAAAAATCATTCAGAGATAGTTTAATGGATAAGTATTATTTAATAGCTGCACCTGGTCGAATTCCACTCAGGTCAAGATTTGTTTTGCAAAAACATTTTTTATTTATAAAAAAATAAAAAATAAATATTTCATTTAGAAATTTATTTATAAGAAAAAATTAAATTAAATGTACAACTTTTGAAATATTGTTAGAAAAGCAGGTTGCAATCATCCTATGCCCCTAATAGTACAATACTATATTAAGCTAGTAGTGGCAAACTTTTTACCACACCCACTTAAGATCCCAATATCGAGGGGTGATCCGCGATTGGAAGTAGGTGTACACCCCTTTGGAAGTATTTTGGAAGTACTTGGAAATATTTGGAAGTATTTTTTTGCAACGAAATTTTCTCTGAGAGAGACGGACTGGTAGAAATATTAATTGAATGTAATGGAAGGCAGCCCAGAGGTATTTGGAAGTACTTGGGAATATTTGAAAGTACTTGGAAATATTTGGAAGTGCTTGTAAATATTTGGAAGTACTTGTAAATATTTGGAAGTACTTGGAAATATTTGGAAGTACTTGGAAATATTTGGAATTACTTGGAAATATTTGGAATTACTTGGAAATATTTGGAAGTACTTGGAAATATTTAGAAGTACTTGGAAATATTTGGAAGTACAAGTGGAAGTAGGTGTACAGCATATTAGGTCGCAGTTCACCCCTCGCCCCAATATGATAAGTAAGACGATAATAAGACTATAAGAACACTATAATAAGTATATGAAAATATATAAATTTAATTAAAATAAATATTTAATTTTAAATTGTACCTACAGTGATGATAAATATTTAAGCTAATTTAAAAAATATTAAATATTTAATGATTGAAATCAAGCAGAGTTTTTTCACTTTTTAAAAAAGATGGTGTTTTTAAAAATCTAACGTCATTAGAGGTTAAGTATATAGTATTTTCGTAAAATTTTTAACAAAAAATTTTAAAATCGAGAATCATAGAAGTTATTAGATCTGTTTTAGTCATGTATTGAGGGTGCGATCCCTTCTGACATAAATAGAATAGATCGATCTTTGATTCTCAGCTTTAAATTTCATGTTAAATATTAGTACTAAGACTATTAATTTAATAATTTTTTGCATTTGATGATAGTAAAATAAGTATATTATTTAAATGGGCACCTCCAATTTAAATACGAATAATAAAATAAAAAATAAAATGTTGACTAATGCATTACTTTTCCTCAATAATTATTTATTATAATCTATATAACTATAATATATCAAACTAATTTAAAGCCCGAAATTTCCCTTATTTTAAGTGTAATCATTCTAATGTAGTTGGGGGAATTCCAGAGGCAATGGGTTGGCACTAATACAACATGTTGACCTCAGTTACCTATTCAAAACTCTAAGCAGATATTTAGTTCCCGTATATCGCAAATGCGCATAACGCAAGTAGGTTTTATTTTATTTATTTATTTGAATTTCATTAATTGAACAAGAATTTAGAAATTCTACTTTGAACTTATGTTATAAAATAAGAATTTGAGGAAAAAGTCGTTTTATTTTGTCTGTGGAATAGTTGAAAGCTGAAATTTGGCACAATGTTGCAACCTATTAATAAAAAATATTGTGCCAAGTCTCAGGACCTTTAATTAAAATTGAATTTTATTCTGATTTTTTACATTTTTTTCATCGACAAGTTATAAAGCAAGTAAGGCACAAATTCGTAGAAGTGGTATTACAAACATTTTGGCAGCAGAACAAACAATCTACAGCCTTCCATTCTTGGTTTAGACAGATACAAAAAAAAAAAATCATTTTTTTTATAATAATTTTTCTCATCTTCGACACATTTCTCTACTCAAATAAGAAAATAAATTTGTAAATTTTGGGAAAACTCGTCGGGTTGTATCAAGTTATTAAAAAAATAAAAATAAGAAAAATAAAAGTTGATTATAAATTTTTAATTTAAGTAGTAACGAGGTTTTTTTTTCATATATATTAAGAACAAGCATCGGCTTTTCTTTTATTTCTTTTACCGTTAATTAATTCAAGGTAAGGTGGGTGGGACTTGTGAAATAATACCAAGCTAAATTAATTAATTAATTTTTAGGAATGTGTTCTACAGATTTTTTTGTGTGTGCCATATTCTATTTCGAATTTTAGGGAGAATGTTCTCTCTATAGTGATTTTTCTAAGAAAATTGTTCATGGGGGGCTTGTGGATTTTACTACGATTAATAATTTACCTTAGCATGTTTAGAATATGAATTTTCTAGTACTGATCGGTTAGATTGAATTATTGATAGAGCTTAGAATAAATAATATTAGATCCGTTCAGACGTAAAACGGGACCTTATTATTATGTCGATACAATGCCTGTCTGACTGTCAGTCCCGTCTGTCAGAGCAATTGTAGATCATAAGCTAAATAAGGAGAAAACTTGAAATTTACAAATAATATTTATATTCATTTTCCCCGAAATTAAAATCGGATTAAAATATTAATCAAATGATGATGGGCCAAATTTTTGTTTAAGACAGAAATATTTTTTTTATTTTTTTTAGCATTAAGTGTGAGGTGTCCCTGTAAATATGTCATTAAATATACTATATATATTTGTCTAGATTAATTTGTAACAACGCTTAGAGAAATTTCTCTAAAAAAATTACTCTCTTGCCTAGAATCGAACCGACGAACTCTTGAACTATGGGCATTAGCTCTAGCGATTACACCATTAATATTTGTAACTTGATTTCTGTTACTAAAACTAGATATTTTTTATTTGGACTTTGTGTCGAGATAATATTGTATTCATTTGAACTCGAATGAAAATGAAAAAACACCAATAGATTTTAAATTAAGAAACATTAAATATATATTAATTAACGAGGCAAATTTGAAATATAATTGTCAGCGCGGATTTTAAAATGATGACTCCAATCGATTTTCATTAACAGGGCAAATTTGAAATTTTAATTTCTAATTTGGACTCGAATTTTGAAATGAAAGAATCCAATTCATTTTAAATTAAGAAACATTAAATATATTGATCATTATTCCCCCCCCCCCTCTCGCCACTCAAAAGTTAAAGAGGCGAAACTTTTAAGAGACGATGTATTTTCTGTAGTTTACCGGGTATACATTTGGAGTGTGGTTTTTTAAGAGGAATAAAAATTTTGGACCGAGACGCTGACCGGCAGGGCACCAGCCCGGAGTGGCCGAGCTTAGAGGGCGTGCCGAAGGCACGCTCGAAAAGCTCGTATTATAATGTTTAACTATAAACTAGGGACGTTACGAAGCTTCGACTCCGACTCCGAAAGGTCGTAACTTCCGATTGATTTTACACCTCAGGCTCCGATAATTTTGAATCGGAGGTTATAACGAAGATCAAAAGATTCGACAGCGACCACCCAGGGCGCGAATCTACAAGTTTTGACTTGTTAAAACATTTAAATTAAAATTAAGCATATTTTTCTATTGTTGCATGTTATTTACGTATGTGTATTATTATTTATATTTGACTGATTAAAGAAACTGATTACTGAATTATATTTCTATTATTTCATTAGGCCTGTCCTTAACAGTTAGTTGAATACATCTCTCTTCTACTCCGACTCCGGCCCTGACTCCGATAAATCAAATTTAAAATCTCCAGTTCCGTTAAACCCACCTCCGTAACATCCCTACTATAAACCCACTTAGCGTTTCCTAAGTTTTATCATTAAATATGAATAATTAGGCTGAATTGTTTTAAATTTAATTCACTTTAAAATGACGAGGAAGGTGGGGATTAAAGTACACATTTTTACACGATTTTGTACCTAACATGATTTCCAAAACATTGAAAAAAAAAAATAGGAAAAATCTACAAATGCATCCATTCTCTCCTTATCAACGACAAATAAGAATGAATTTGATATCCCAAATATTTTGAAAAATATAAACGGAAAATCCTCGGTATGCGAGACCGACTTGCAATTAGCTGTTTTTAATGATTTAGCCTACATGGCGCAAATAGAAGAGCTAAGCGTAGTTGAATTCAAATCTGGTAGGCTCGGAATCGAATCCTTGATTTCTAAACAAAAATTTAAAAATACACCTTATTAGGGGAAACTACCTCAGTAAATAATGTTCCCGTAAAAATTACTATAGATAGCTTATATCGGGAGAAAACGGGTAGTCAAAGGAAGACAAGTAAGAAAGTAAGAAAATAATTTATTTTTTATTAATTAAATGATTGTGATTTGATGTAGAAAATAGAATTTATTATGACTCCGAATAGGGTAGCGAAAATACTTGAAGGAGTTGCAATAAAGGCTTCTTTTTGCTAGCTAAGCTAGGAATGGCATGTTATTTTTTCGCGTGTAGATTAAATAGAATGGCAAAAATGTAAAAACCTAACACTTTTGCACAATACTTGTAATATTTAAACAAATAATTTGGCCAAGTTAAACCACTAATATTTTAATTTGATTTTTTGATTTCGGTGAAAATAAATTTATTTAAATACATATAAAATTTCAAGTTTGTATCTTATTTAGTTTATGAACTACAATGCATCTGAATATGTCAGAATAAGAAAAGACGGATATATATAGACGAAGAGTCCAGTTTTACGATTAGATGGAACTCTAAAAATTACCAAAATATGTATATTAACACAATCAAAAAGCATTATTCTACTCAATTGTTTGATTTCTGAGAACTGATTCCATCACCCTAATATTTATTATAGGTACCACACTGGATTCTAATTACTAATATATCTAAATTTAATAATCTCCACCATAACCTCATTGCTGACCAAATCTGTCAACTTTCGATTCTTCAAAACCCGGCTCCAAGTTTTTTGTTAGAGGTCCTTAAATTTTCGAATTTAAAATCCGCTGATTTAAAAGCACAGCAATGGGGCAACTTTCTAGTTCATTCCATAGAATTTGTTCTTAATGATAATCTTATTAGGTAATGATAATCTTTCCTGAATCCTAACAAATTGTCATTTACAAGAATGAGTATATAAAAACAGGAAAAAATAAAGTCTGTTAAAGCCTTGCTGTGCTGTTTCAGAATGATATTAAAAAAATACATTTTTGTATAGATCAGGGGTTCTCAAACGTTTCCGAGTCGTAATTAATTATGTGTGATTTAACTAAAAATTCAAATCTTAATAAAATTAATCTCAAAATATAAAAGCTTCAACAGCTTCATTACTGGAAATAAATAATTTGAAATAAAAATAAATATCTGTACGAATTATTAATTTTTTTTTAAGTAGCAGGTAATTAATATTTTGCTTTCTTTAGTGTTTGTATTTTGGTTTGAGAAATGTCTGAAACTGAGAAATGTTTATTCGTTCATGTATAGTATGTTAATTCGGATTTCTAAACCCACGATAGCGGAAAAACGAAAGGTCGTAGAAAGAATAATTCGATCTGTCTAGATTCTCATAATCCACGATAATTTAAAAAAAAAAAAGAAAAAAAATTTTGTCCGTCCGGATTCCCCATTCTTATCACTAGTCAAGAACGCATAATAGTTCAGTTCATTCTCTTGGTAAAAAATTTGTATTTTATTTGATCACACACACACATATAGGTATATAAATGAGAGAGAGATTTTCAATTTTTTGGATTTAAGGTACCTGAAAAATTGGAAAAAAAAATCGAATTCGAATTTTTTTACGAAAATAAAAAATTAAATCATTTTGATTTGGAAATTTTATTATCAAATTAAACACGCCCAGCAGGCTTTAGCTTGCAACCTACCGAGGAAATTTTATTAGAAAAAATAAATTATTAATTTTATTAAAAACAAATTTCGTATGAATTGATTTTCTAAAATGAACACCCCATAATAAATATCTGTTAATTCTTATTTATTTGATTAATTTGATAAAAATTCAATGTACATATATAATTATTTAATGAAAAAAATGTATTTGATAAATTTTTTCCTTTCATTAAAAACAAATGAAAAAGAATCTACAGTAATTTCGAAAAAATAATTCCCTTATTTCATTGGAAATATTTTAAAAAAAATTAAAGATAAAAATTAAAAAAATATTAGTAACGAAGCTGTTGAAGATTTTATTTTTGTGATTAATTTGATTAAAATTTTAATTTTTATTTAAATCACACATAACTAATTATAATTATCTGTGATTTAAATAAAAATTCAAAATTTTAATTAAAAATAATGAATTCTCTGAAATGCAATTGAGGTGGAATGTCCCACCCTGGTATAAAAAGAAAAGGATGTGAAATATAAGCTTGGGCGCTGTTATAATAATCCCGGATACATGTCGAGACAAGTCCAAATCCATTGGAGACATTTAAACAAGCTCAGACACGAAATAAAGAATTTTCTATTAATCAAGTATAGTAAGAGTTTTCTCAATAGGGTCTACTTCTCCTTAACACAAGCTAAGTATTTTAATACTAATAATAAAATTGCATGCAAAGTCTATTATATAGAGTTGAAATATTTTACTTATGGAAAGTGGTGTAGGTTTTAGGTGAAACATGATGTTAGTTAATAGAGTAAAGGGTGTGTAGTTTCACAGTGAATGAAATAAAACTCAAAGAGGTTTATACAAACTCAATATATTTCGGATTATTAGTCCATCATCAGGAGTTTAAGATGTTAATAAGTTGAAATATGTTAAAAAAATTGCAAAATAAAAACGCATGAAAAATAATTATACTCTTAATCTATCGTTACATGATAGATTGAAAATTTTAGAAAATTACAATTTGATTTAATAGTATAATAATATTTGGTTATTTTAAATATATGGTATTATTTAGTTAGTTTCAAAGGAATATAATATTAAACCTTTGGAAATAAAAAAATCAAATTTCTCAGGGAAAAAATATTTAAATATTTGCAAAATGATTAGAAATGAACTTGGGAAATTGTGGAGGACTTCTGAAAAAAAAAATCAAATCTTATCTTTTAGTTTGCGAGGCATGGGGTTATTGTTTCCTGTGTAGGAAGGGAATGGGCAAAGATTATAAATATTTATCGATATTGTCTCCTAGCTGATTCTACTTACTCAGAAGCTTATGTGGCATTTTTATAGATTCGTTCAAATTTTCAAGAGGTATTTTATACAATACAAATCGAAAATTATCAAAAAAACGGATCATTCTGAAGAAACAAATTTTTAAAAGCTGATCATGTTTCGCGAATTTTCTCAAATAAGTTGGCATAATATTAGATGTTTTTCAATTTTCAATTAGAGAAAAATGTGGAATACAAAAATTGTGCAAATGGATCAAGAGAAAAAGAACATAATGGTACGCGCATGTGGGAAGAATGTCAGAAGTACGGTTGGTAAAGAAAGTAATGACCAACAAGCCGGTCGGAATAAGAAGTCGAGGGTGTCCCAAGAAGAGATGGTATTACGATCTAGATAGTCCGGGAGCCCGGCCACATATTGCTACCTCATAAGGTACAAAAGGTTCGAAGGTAAATTTAATATGAAATAAAGTAGTTATGTTAAAAAAGTCATTTCTTACAAATGAGACCGGGGGCTTTTGCCCGTGGGGGGCGATCAAAAATTGAAAAAAAAGTCAAAATTTACCTCATAAGGTACATGAAAAATTTCGACTGGAATAAGTCCCCATTGTATTATATAAATAAATTCCGGCTCATAAGAAACGAAATTAGGGGGCTTTTTTGCTTTAAGAAGAGATTTAATTTTCAAAAATTACTCGAAATTTACCTCATAAGGTACATGAAATTTTTTTCATGGCTATTTACTTTACAATGCACAGTTCCAAAAAACAATGCGTAAGAAACCATATGTGGGGGCAAAAGTAGTATATATATCTAATTTAAACTAAATAAAGGGAGCGTTATATTCAAAAAAAGCCTTCGAATTTAATTTCTTATGAGCCGGAATTTATTTATATAATACAATTTCGAAGTTATTCCATTCGAAAATTTTCATGTACCTTAAGAGGTAAATTTCGACTAATTTTTGAAAATTAAATCTCTTCTTAAAGCAACAAAGCCTCCGAATTTCGTTTCTTATGAGCCGGAATTTATTTATATAATACAATGGGGACATATTCCAGTCGAAATTTTTCATGTACCTTATGAGGTAAATTTTGGTCCCCTTTTCGAAAAATGGTTTCTTGAGCTACTTTTGTCCCCACATTTCGTTTCTTACACATTGTTTTTTGGAACTGTGCATTGTAAAGTAAATAGCCATGAAAAAAAATTTCATGTACCTTATGAGGTAAATTTCGACTAATTTTTGAAAATTAAATCTCTTCTTAAAGCAAAAAAGCCCCCTAATTTCGTTTCTTATGAGCCGGAATTTATTTATATAATACAATGGGGACATATTCCAATCGAAATTTTTCATTTATCTTATGAGGTAAATTTTGGTCCCCTTTTAGAAAAATGGTTTCTTAAACTACTTTTGCCCCCACATATGGTTTCTTACGCATTGTTTTTTAGAACTGTGCATTGTAAAGTAAATAGCCATGAAAAAAAATTTCATGTACCTTATGAGGTAAATTTCGAGTAATTTTTGAAAATTAAATCTCTTCTTAAAGCAAAAAAGCCCCCTAATTTCGTTTCTTATGAGCCGGAATTTATTTATATAATACAATGGTGACTTATTCCAGTCGAAATTTTTCATATACCTTATGAGGTAAATTTTGACTTTTTTTTCAATTTTTGATCGCCCCCAAGGGCAAAAGCCCCCGGTCTCATTTGTAAGAAATGACTTTTTTAACATAACTACTTTATTTCATATTAAATTTACCTTCAAACCTTTTGTACCTTATCAGGTAGCAATATGTGGCCGGGCTCCCGGACTAAGAAGAAACAAACCTAGAGGTTCAAAAATAAGAAGAAGAAGATATTGAGATTAAAAGCTGATTAAATTGTGTTTGAAATTAGACAAAAAAATTAGGGGGGAGGATTTTTAAAAATATGAAGGATTTTTAAAAATATGAAGCCTTTGTCGGATTTTGACCAACTTTTACGCAGTTACTCTTTAAGAACCTTGGGGGGGGGGAGTAGATGTATGTTATAGTAATGAGATGGTCACATCACATATTTTTTTCTGTCTTTATGTTTGACTTGATTCCGAAACAAATGATAACACTAGAACAAGATTTTAAAAAGTTTATTTTGACTTTTAAAAGTTATTTCTTATTCGAAAATTAAAATTTTGAATAACTATCTTCAAATAAAAATCCGCAACGATTGTTGCAAAATCTTGCCGATAAGTATTAGATAAATTGGGTAATTTTGGATTTAAAATTAAAAAATAAACATTTTTTCTAAAAAATGTTCGCTGATTTTCACTGTTAAGGAGTTTACCACCAACTAAAGTTACATTAATATAGTAATTTTAGAATGAAAATAATTTTAAATGATTTACTCATAAGAGTCATAAGTTCAGAATCTTATAGAAAATGAAAATTTTATCAAAATAAAAAACTCGTTTCTTAGGAAGTTTGCATCCCCTTTCTAGAGAAGTGTTCTTCTAGAAAGTTGGTCCCATATACATATTTTTAAAACCACTACAACATAATTTTAGAAGAAAAGGAGGTAAAAAATATAGAATAACTTTGGGTACAAAATTTCAGCTATTTTCATAGAAGGGGCTCGAGAAAATTTGGAGATATTAACCCATTTAGAGACATACGTCAATATAGATGCATACTTTTTACATTTGTCCCCTTGAATGGGCAATACTTTGAAAATTTGAAAACCAACCAATTGTAGTACTTCACCCAGTACCTAAAATTATTTTGTTTTTTTGTTTTTTGTATCGTTCACGAGGGTGGCATAAAATTTTAATAAAACCAAAATTGATTACAGTACTTTCCTGTAAAAAATTTTAATTTATTGTTCGAGAAAGTAAAAAATTGAAAAAAAATAAAATCTTTATACGGAGAGTTCTTTAACGGTTGAAGCTAAACAAAAATTTGTATAACTGCTACACTTTTCAGTTTTCTAGCTCTAACTGTTCGCAGACTTGCCATACTTACAATGATTTTGGTCTAAGCTATAGTCTTCGTATTGGATATTAAGTGTGGATCTTTCACACTTGATGTATTAATTTTTATTTGTTTTTTTTTTTATCTTAATTTGACTAATGTGCTTTTAGGATATAAGCTAACCTTTTAGCGAAATAATTATTCCAATAAACATTAGAGATTATTCTTCCAAAATTATCGTTTTGGGTGAGAAAAAATGACAAAAAGTGTCGAGATGGTTTTGTAAGAAAAATGGTGTTGAAAATTGCACAAATCAGCAGATAGTGTACCGAGTCTTAAAAAGGTTTACTTTTCTTTCAATTTTTCATTATTATTATTTATTTATTTAATAGGGCCGTCAGCAGAAAAATTTTCATGATGTGCAAAGCTTGGATACAAATAATTACATTATTAAATTTTTAATTTTTTTGAGTATTTTTCAAAAGTAGCCCAAAAAAGCCCCAATAGTTGATTATTTGCAATACTTCAAGGCCGGGTTTCAATAAATAATCTATTTTTTTCTTGGACGCCAAAATCAATCTTAAATTAAGTGGATATTGATGAGGCAGTCCAAAAAAGAAGAAGATAATTTACACTATCTTTTTATTCATAAAACCGACGTTTCGGAGGCTATTCCTCCTTCTTCAGGGTTTTGAAAATCAGTGAAGGAAATCTAATGCGGCATTTCCCTCTGTCTCCTCTTTCAGTGGCAGTAACAATAATATATTGTATTTCATTATCAGCAGAATTATAATGTAATAATGTAATAATCATTATTACATTATAATTCTGCTGATAATGAAATACAATATATTATTGTTACTGCCACTGAAAGAGGAGACAGAGGGGAATGCCGCATTGGATTTCCTTCACTGACTTTTCAAAACCCTGAAGAAGGAGGGAATAGCCTCGAAACGTCGGTTTTATGAATAAAAAGATAGTGTAAATTATCTTCTTCTTTTTTGACTGCCTCATCAATATCCACTTAATTCACTTATCAGTCCGTCTCCAAAAATTACTCCAATCTTATCAATCTTAAATTATTATAGGTATTGTACATTCTTGAATTCTTTATCACTAAGAAAAAAGTGGCCCTTCGTAATAATCATTTCTATATGTGTTTTCCAAGTATGCTTGTGCTTATCTATTTTGTTACGTATAGAACAGATTCAACTGTATAATCCAAATTATATAACTAAAGTATAAATAAAACTGGATTCTAATGGATTTGTAAATTGACAAATATGCCCTATTTGGTCGATTATGTTATCATCAAACGCCAAATGTATAATATTTGTTCGAAATTATGTAAATATATAATGGTATATATACATACATATACATACATAAATGGAGTTAGAATATATAATAAAGAACGAAGCATTATAGCCGACGAAGAATATGTGAAAATTGCAAATAAAAAATGGTTTTAGCCGTTTTCGTGTATAGTAAAGATATAAAATTTAAAATCACCATAAGAAAGGGGAACTTCCAATTTGAATCAAAACTATGCTATGATATCTCGAGTCGAAACTAACTTAACTTTTAAATTTCATATTCCTGATATACCAATTTATTTTGTGTTATCGCGTTTACAGACAGGCCAATAGCTTTTTACGTACTTTTTAGGCTCTGGAGAAATATAACACGAATATCTGTGAAAAACTTGTTTTCGTTTAGTTAGAATACAATTCAAAAATTAAAAGTTTTATTTTTAAAAGTGGAATTAAGAGATTTAAAAATGTCGATTTCTGGAGATGCTATTCTAATATATAATTCACTTATTTTTTGTAAGTTAAAGTAATAGAAGGTTGAAACGGAGAAGAGAATTAATTTATTTAAAACTTTCTTTTAATATTTTATTTTTTAACGGAGATATGTCTGACTGAATAAGTTGATATAGCATATATATAATAATAAATTCCTTTTCACTTTCAAATTACCTAATTTGATAAGAACAAATGCCCATCATTTATAATTTTTTTTTATAATTTTTAAAAGAAAATAAAGAAAATTTATATAATTTGGTTAAAAAGTTCATTAAATTAATGTTCTTTCATTTAATATAAAAAAAAAGGATTTCCGTGAATGAAAATGGATTCTATTGTAATCCAGACGCTATTTTACTTGGTTGGTACATTATACATGGCCCGAATTCACCCTCTGGAAAGGGCCTTATAATCATTCTCTTGTCACTTAAAGTGTAATTCAGAGCCGAGCCAAAAATTTAATGGGATGCTCGGGTTTAGCTTTGGCAGATCCCTTGGTCCATCAGAGAAAATTTCCTTTTTTTTTTAAGAATGCTACTAGAGGGCATTTTTTTAAACAAATAAATCAATTAATACTCTCAACATTTGTGAGTAATATGCATAAACCAGGTTAAGAGACGAATTAGATAACAATCGAATTAATTAATTTTTGAACCTGACTTATATGATAGAATGGAATACTACAACTGTCATCTTTAAAGACCCGACTCATCAATACTTTTGACTTCTTCACAAATTCTTTCTAATTTTATTTTTAGGGTTACATACTATTACCATCCATCAGTCGGTCTATAAATGCCTCATGGCTCTTACAATTTATTAATGAAATTTCAGGGGAAAAGTTTTGAAGCACCTCCCCACATAAAGAAGCACCTCCCCACAAAAAGAATAATATAATTCTTGCACACCCCACCGGCTGCGAATACCGTTAAATAGATGTTTTAAAATTCTATTTTAACACGTTATTTTATTTTATTTTATTTTAGGGGGCGCCTACAAGATCGCTAACAGCAACATTAAAACTCCCTTATTTGAAAATATATAAAAATTAATGAATGTAGGTACTTAGGGTGAGTAATTTCGATGAAAATTATTTAGGTTGCTATAAAATAATTAGTTCCGATTACACATGAAAAAATTGCAGAATCATCGCTATGAGTTCCACTCGTACAAGATTTACTATTTTAATTGAATAAATTCAGATTTGGTTTTTAAAGTCTCATTTGTGAGTAACTTTTTAATAACCAGATTTAATTATTGCTATTAGGTCTTTGCGGTCAAATCAGAAACAAATCGAACTAAATTGCTAATATATCTATTTTTTCTTCTCAATAAATTTTGAAATGTCTTTAGTGATTATTACTTATATGTTTTCTAATTAAATTCTTCGTGACCAGGCTTTACAAATATCTTCGAGTACTTTTTAATATTCCATAAGTTCAGCTATTTTTTTCTTCTGTAAAAGATAATTTTTGACTTATAAGTGTTGCACTTTTTACCTAAGTGTGATATTTTTTGATAAAAAAAAAATAATATTAAAAGTGATAGTGCATTAAAATTTTTGATCAGTTTAAAAATCTAATTAGTTTTTTATGCCTGTGTCTGAAGCAATAAATGAATTAATAAATATGAACACTAATTTTAAATGGTTATTGAACAATTTTAGACATCGGAAAACTCGCAGTCAGGAAAAAAACAGATTGTTTTTTAATGTTAAGGGTTCCTTAGTTACTGGCAATCCTTTACTGGAATCTTTTAAAACTTCTCAATGGCGTCCATCTATCTGTCTGCCACAGTCTTGTAGCTCTTACTTGTAGATATTTCAGGGGCATATGCTTTTAATATTCGTAATGTCAAAAGTGTTAAAATTGTTGAGATATATCTTCGAACAGAAAGTATAAATTTTTTTCGCCCACATTATAGGCGTAGGGTGGAATAGAATAGATCTTTTAAAATCCTATTAACCATGTTATATTATCATTTTTAATTTGACACCCCAGCAACGAGTTGAGATCCTACAAAGCCGTTGTAGTGTGGGTTTCTTTTAATTTAAAAATCTGTAAAAGTTCATGAAAGCAGCTTATTGAGAATACTTTAGACGAAAATATTTTAGATGGTATAAAATTAGCGATATCATAATTCTTAAAGTTTTAAAGTGATTTTCAGGCCAATAACTCGGATTTAACAGAACGGTCACTTGTATGATTTTAGTTGTATTAACAGTTGAAAAGGGATATAGAAGTAGGCCCCGAAACGTCATGATTGATGAGAATTTTAATCAATTTTCTAATTATAGTTTAATCCTAAAAAATATTTTATTAAAAAAAAAGTAATTTATTTATGTGTTTTTTTTTTGTTTTTTTGTTTTTTAAGAAATAGAAATTTCAGTTTAATTAGAAATAATATTTTTATCAATATTTATTCTAATCTTAATATAGGAATATTTCCAAGGATTAGAAACCATATTAGATTAAAGAGAGGCCTATGTTTTTAGGATTGAATTCAAAAGTAAAACGGGACTCGAAGTGTCGAGAAGTCTGTCTGTCTGTCTTTCCGAGAAAGGTAAAATAAATGAGATATATTATTATTGTTGTAGAATGTTGAGGTATTTCGGAATTTTTTTCCGAAATACCTCAACATTCTACAACAACAATAATACATACATACGGAAACTTTGGCTACAACCTTTGGCTACGACCTTTCCACGAGTCTCCATTAACTTATTAAATGAGATATACCTAAACTTGAAATTTACAAGTTATATTAATTATTATTAATTAATTAATTAATTAATTATTAATTTACAAGTTATATTTCATTTGACCTGGAATCAAAAACTCTGAGGATCGAACTTTTTGTGGGGCCAAAAATAAAAAATATTTTTTATCATGGGGTGTGCAGTATCCTTGTTAAGAGCTCTTTTAGTAGAATTAGGCTATTCTTTAGTCAAAGTTAGAGGATTTTGTACCTGTTAGAGTTCAACTTATAATTATGAAAAAAATTCCACAAATCCACTCATTCTCTCTTAATCAACGAGACAATAAGAACGAATAGATATCTTTTCAGAACCCTTGGTGTGTGAGTCTGACTCGCACTAGACAGGTTAATTCTTCCATTTTAGTGATTTTTAGACAGCTGAAAATGTCCATAAGAAATACAATAATTAATGTAATTAATGTAGAAAAATTTATTTTTAAAATTTTTTGTGTCATTTAATTATTTTTAAATAAGTAGGGTGCAGAAATCTAATCTTTCCCTCTATTAAGATATAGTTTTCAGACATTTGTAAATGGAAATATTTGTATGATAACCATATGATATTGGAATTTTTCAAATTGTTATATTAAATACAATACTTATGTGCTTTTAGATAAAGATATTCTATTTTTTCAAAAATTTAAAAGAATATAATATTTTTCATTATCTTTATATGGAAATTAAAACTATTAATATTCTAAAAAAAAGACCCGTAGTTCAAATTATTCTTCGATTTTTGTTTCAACATCCTTTGTTACCCTAAACTAAGGTCGAAACGTTAGTAGGAGTTTAAAATAAAGAAATAATTTAAGCTGCACGTTTCTTTTTTGAATTCCTTCTAAATAAAAATAAATAGCTTTAAGGAAATTTTAAGCAATTAATATTTTGGAATCTATGATATAAAATTGTTATTTTAAAATAATTAAAATAATAAAAAATAATATTTTACTTTCCCATATATAAAGTAAAGAATTTTTGAAAAATTTATTTAGAAACTTCTTAAAATTTTAAATATAAAATACTAAGGTAGGTTTCACATAAATATTCTATATCATGAATTGATAAAGGATATAATGAGAAGTATTGCGATCGCCTGCCGGAGTCCTGACTCTTTGAGAGCTTCCGTCTCAGAGATTAAATAAGTTTACTTTTTGACTTCTAGGTGGAAGGAATCAATGCCCTTAATAGTTTGAAACTGGATTTAGAACATAAAACCAGATATTGTGGTCTCTGCAGGCCCAAAATTGATCAAAAATCAATGGCCAGTGCGCTTATGTACCTACGTAATTTACAACCCCTGCCCCCCTGCGTTTCACAACCATAAGTCTCAGAGCTACGAAATTCGAAACTTAAGCTTGATATAGGCTAGCAGGTGTACATCATATTTTGGTTGAAATCGGAACACCGGAAGTTGACATTTACATGAAAGATTTTTCGTTTTTTGTGATTTTCTCAAAAATGACTTTAATGATTTTTTTTTAAATTGGTGTAGGTACTTATCAAGTGTCATAAGTTATTAGTCGTATATAAATTTTAATCCGATTGAAATAAAGGACAGGGTGTAAATTAGGAGTGGCGCAAATAAATATTTTAATCGTTCATATCTCGTCTACGCTAAGTCGCAGAGCTCAGAGCTTTGGGATTTGAAACTTAAGTTATCTAGAGGCTAGAAGAAGTACCACAAGATTCGGCAAAAATCGAAGAACTGGAAGTACATGTTTACTTGAAGATTTTTGGCAATTTCGTCTTTATATATAATATATAATTTTTTGTTAGACAATATATTTTTGAAGGTTTGGCATTCATCATCAGTGTTTTTAATTAGAAATATTATATCTGTTATTTTTATGTGTTAAAATATCCGATTGAATGTATGTAAATTCGTTTTGTTATTATAGTAAGCTAGTCAAATGAATTTTTCATCATTCATACTAAATATAACAACAAAAGGAATTTCACATAATCACATATTTGAACCAATGAGAAATAACAGATAAAATATTTCCTATTAAAAAGTCTTATGATAAAAATCAAATCTTCGAAACTATAGTCTCTGACAAATAAATTATAAATAAATTTTATAAAAAACAATCTGAAAGCATTTATTAGAAGTTCAGGAGATATAAGAAATAACAGATAGAATATTTCTACTTAAAAAGACTTGATGAAGAAGGACAAATCTTCGAAACTATAGTCGCTAACAAATAAATTATAAATACATACAAATATTTTATAAAAAAAACAATCTGTGAAAACATTTATTTGAAGTCCAAAGGTATCGAGAGTAATTTTCGCTTTATCTATGGAAATTTTATGAAATTTGAAAAAATAGTTACTTTATGAGAGGAATATAAAGCAAGCATCATCATTTACACACTGAACAATCAATATTTTTTTTCAAAATAAATTATATATATATATACCTATTTATTATTTATATTCGTTTAATATCTTTTTTATTATATTAAACGAGCAATTCGGTGAAAACGGCTATAACGATTTCGCTAAAAATTGGTGAACTTATCAAGTCTCATGAGTTATTAGTCGTGTATAATTTTTAATCCGATTCAAATAAAGGAAGGGGGTGTAAATTAGTCATGTCGTAAAATAAATATTTTAATCGTTCATATCTCGTTTTCGGTAAGTCGCAGAGTCTTGAAATTTGAAACTTAAGCTATCTAGAGGCTAGTGCCACAAGATTTTGGCTAGAATAGAAGTACCGGAAGTTGATGTTTAGGTACGTAAGAATGTACCCCCCTGCGTTTCGCAACCATAAATCTCAGAGCTACGAAATTCGAAACTTAAGCTCGATATAGTCTAGAAAGGGTAAAGCAAGCTTTTGGTTGAAATCGGAACACCGTAAGTGGACATTTACATGAAAAATTTGTCGTTTTTTTTTTTTCTAAAAAACGGCCTTAACGATTTTTTTTAAAATTGGTGTACTTATCAAGTGTCATGAGTTATTAGTCATGTATAGATTTTAATACGATTGAAATAAAGGAAGGGGGTGTAAATTAGGAGTGTCGTTAAATAAATATTTTAATCATTCATATATCGTCTTCGGTAAGTCGCAGACCCTTGAAATTTGAAACTTAAGCTATTTAGAGGAAAAAAGTTGCCGAGCATCGCTCGGTGCTCCAAGCACTACATATTATGTGTACAGTGCCTTAGCTATCTAGGTGTAACATGGGCATCTGCACAGGCCCCAGTCGGTAGGATGACCTAAAAAAATCCCGAAATAAAAAAAATACATATTAAAGATGTCAAAAAATTAAATTGCTGAATCCTATAATAATAAAATTAAGTTTGGAGTAATTTTTGGAGACGGACGGATAAGTGAAATTGAGTGGATATTGAAGAGGCAGTCCAAAAAAAGAAGATAATTTATACTATCTTGTTATTCATAGACCGACGTTTCGGAGGCAATTCCCTCCTTCTTCAGGGTTTTGAAAAGTCAGTGAAGGATGAATGTCGCATTGAATTTCCTTCACTGACTTTTCAAAACCCTGAAGAAGACCCGAAAAGTCGGTTTACTGTATGAATAACAAGATAGTATAAATTATCTTCTTTTTTTGGACTGCCTCATCAATATCCCCTCAATAAAATTAATTTCTTACAAAAAACTCATTATACTAACTGTTTTATTAGTATTAAATTGAAAGTTTTTGTGCCGAGAGTAGCAGAATTTATATATTGAAGGAGACAAAAGATCTTCTGCTGGAATTATACATTTTATTTATTTATAACGAGACTATAGTTTCGAGGGCTTTGCTCTCTTCATCAGTCTATTACAATGGATTCATAAATTATTAATTCCTGTGAATCCATTGTAATAGACTGATGATGAGGGCAAAGCCCTCGAAACTCATAGTCTCGTTATAAATACATAAAATTTATAATTCCAGCAGAAGACACACTCTTTTATTGTCTCCTTCAATGTTTTATTAGTATTTATTAAAAAAAGTATAGGGGTCCGAATTCACCACTTGGTACAGGGCCCTTCAAAGACTAGCTAAGGCACTGTATATGTATATATTTATTTGCATCAAGCAGAGGACAACCTAAGTGATTTCTCTTTTACATTTATCAACTCTGCTACTGTCGTGAAAACAAAATATTTTTTTCTGTGTTTTCTTTGTGATTCTGATTTTTTCTCTGTGATTTTAATCTTTTTTTTTGTGATTGTATTCTTTGTTTTGTGATTATATTCTTTTCAATGAAATCGTTGAAATAGAGAGGCTTACGTTTTTCCTCATTACTTCGAGAGGGCGATTTTTGGTCTAGAGTGGTTGAGCGAGTGACAGCGCTTCACGTGTTCCCAGCCAATGCCGAGATTGCATCTTCTTCAAAGTAGCTGAATAGTCTTTCGGAAATATTGCAAATGATCACACAAAATAACAACTAGACAAATGGATAAACGTCTTCTTCGATTAATATCAAATACGATTTTCCACGGCACTCACACAAAAAACCGACACATCACTCAAATCTAATCCACAGGTTAAAATGAGAGCTCACGATTGCTTTGATCTCCTTTTTTTTTTTAATTAATAAAATGCGTTCCAATTTAAAATAATCGAATGAAATCACAGTAGATGGATAAACAATTGATAGATGTGACCGAATTTTAAATTGAATATTTATTAGTGTGTTAAGAATTTAACAAAAAAAATAAAACAAAAAAACAAAAGATGAGACAAAGAGAAAAAGATGAGTATTGGTGGACTCGCCGAACGTTACTGCCAAAGTGCCAACCAGGTGCCAACGCGCCGCTTCCAACACCTTCCATACTCCGCCACAAGATGGCACCACTAGACGTCCTAGCTCCCAAGCGACAGCCAAATTCTAATCAATTTATCTCAATTTATTAATTAAAACTTTCAAAACAACTTTTTTTTATATTAAATAAAAACAAAAATTAGCGATACTTAAAAATGATTACATTTAACAAGAGAAGAGCTTGGGACCTCAAGATTCCCAGACCGCAAGGAGGCGCAGAATGTTTCCGAAGGATTTATAGCGCAATGTTATGAGTAAAGACCAGAGGCATAAGTAAGTGGTTGGTCAAGGGCCCAATGCAAAAAAAATGGGCCTTCTAAACAATATTATTTTTATAAAATAAAATATAAATATAGCTTATTTTTCATAGATAACTATCATTCACCCCTTGGCCTTAACCAGCGCGAGAGAGTGGGGGGGGGGGCTAACTTTTTAAGAACCCCCCGAAATGTAGAGGTAAACATCGAAATTTTACAGGATATTAATAATACGTTCAATAAAAATTTAATAAAATAATACTCTGCACTGGAGTATCTGAAGGGGTGGGGGGGGGGTGAATTGACTTTACCATACAACCTGGCCCCTCACTTATATTTAATATATAATAAAATTATTTATAAACATGTAGGGGGGTTAGTTTTTGCATTTTTAGACTTCTGGGGGCCCACTGATTATGTATGCATTTGGTTGAGTTTGGTACAAGAGCCTAGAATTTAATCCTCCATTCCAATTTTGGGAGGTTAGTTTTTGTATTTTTAGACTTCTGTGGCCAACGAATTATGTATGCAAAATTTGGTTGGGTTTGGTACAAGGATCTAGATTTTGATTTTTTGACCATAAACCGCCCCCCCCCCCATTTTGGGAGGTTAGTTATGCATTTTTAGACTTCTGGGGTACCACTGATTAAGTATACAAAATTTGATTGAGTTTGGTACAAGTGCCTATATTTTCATTTTTTGAACCCCTTCCCTGCCCCACTCATTTTGGGCGGTTAGTTTTTCCATTTTTATACTTCTGGGGTCCCAGGGATTATGTATACAAAATTTGGTTAAGTTTGCTCAAATGGCCTAGATTTATCATTTTTAACATCCCTCCACCCCCTTAATTTTGGGTCGATATGCACCAAAATCTAATCAGCTCTTAATCATCAATTATTATAAGGGCAACTCCAGTCTGGTGAGCAACATTGCGGCAAGGTTTGGGGTGGGCTCGGGTTCTGTGAGAGTTGAAGCCATCACACTCTCGTGGAAGGGAGTGTGGTGGCATAAAGCGGTGCCTCCCCTTGTCACCCTGGGAATTTCTCAGAGAACTTTATACGATATGACCTTCAGGGCGATGAGGGGTTCATTAATGAATTTTTACAGCTTCAACAGGAGAACTTATAGGGAAATCGCCATGCGCTAGAAATTGTATATAAAAAAGAAAAAAGAAAAAAATAATTTTTTTTTGTAAATATATTATGTTAATATTCCTATAATCATGTAAATAATCCTGTAATTAAATTCACCCGATAATGTAAATATTTCTTGTTAGTGGAGGCCCCCACCTGCGTGGCCCAATAAACGAAAAATCAATGGACCAAAACTACGTGTGAAATTTGGTTTTGATATTCACACTAGTTTTTGAGCTAGCTCGTTCACAAAAATTTGGTAACGCACGTATATACTAACTAATTGAATAACAAACTAACTAACAGACTATCAGACATTTTGACAAAACAATTATTATCTCGAAAAATATAATTTTTTCGATGTTCACTTATTAAGGCTTATTTGTAGACCGAAATACCATGGATTCGCCCAATTTTTTTTCGTTTTTGAGATCTGTTTTCGAAAAAAAGAAGCAAAAAACACTTTTTTCATGCACGATTACAATATTTGACCATATTTACAACAAGTATAGGACAACCTCTTTTTTCTCAGGTAAATGTTTGAGTTAGTAAACTGAAACTTAGCAGCTCTGCCACTCCCTTAATAAATTTTTGGTTTGATATTATTTTTAACATTTTTCGTTCTATCATCTAGTTCCATTTTTCTTTTGAAATTCGGCTTCCTTCATTATATCATTTGATCATCTGATATAAAATATAAATGGAAAATTATTTTAATATTGTACTTGTCTATAATTCATGTAAATAATTAATTAATTAGGATGTATGCTGCTGCATGATACACGAAATTAAAATGAAACAGAATGAGCGTTTCGACAATCTTCCAGTAGATGTCATTATAATATTAATTCATTTGATACTTCAGCTGAAATTTGACATTTGAAAATGTCATTTCTTCCTCCACGTGCTTATTATATTGAATTTAAAGATGATGTTTAAAGGAATATAATATATACAGGGTGTTTCAGGAGGAATAGTAAATATTTTAGGAGGTGGTAGTATAGACAAATTGCAATAAAAAATGCCATATTACATGTGTCAAATTTTTATTGAGTATAGAGTTACATCTGAGTTCAATGCATTTTCGTTTCGTGTCTTGGTACACCGGTTGCTAGGAGCGTATTTATCGAATGTCAGCAGTAGAGTGTTGATATTCAAGTTGTGAATTTGTGCTTTAGTTTACATTGAATTTTTCATTGTGATTTGTTGACCAAGTCTACTGTACTGTAGCGTGTAAACATGCCGCATGTATTTACACATGCTGAGTATGTCGATATTGGGTTATATACTAACAGCTGTATCTCTGTATTCAATAAAAATGGACACATGTTATATGGCATTTTTTATTGCAATTCGTCTATACTACCACCTCCTAAAATATTTACTATTCCTCCTGAAACACCCTGTATTTATGAGCGTACCCAGGCATGGTCAGGGGACGCACTTGAATATATAGGACAGTGATGGCGAACTTATGACACGCGTGTCAAAAGTGACACGTTAAGACATTTTGGGTGACACGCATCGTTTTACGAACGGTCTTCGCTCAAGAAGAGACAACAGAAGTTGCGCTCAAGTCACTAATGTAAAGAATAGTAATTAGGTTTTGTTTTTGAATAAATAAATATATCAAAAATATGTTTGTTTTTTTACTAGGGCTCCTACTATCACCAAATTATGAATATTTCTAGATGTGACACGACACCCGAGTTAAGTCAGGTTTTTTCCGAATTTTGACACACCAAACTCATAAGGTTCGCCATCACTGATATAGGATATAGGTATATATATTTATATATATCTCCAGAATTAGAAAAAAATTTAAATCACACCTTTAAACTTGTGGAATATCTTTTAAAAGCGAAGATTGCTCCCATAATACTCAAGGACCAACAATATTAGAAAGTACTTTTGTATTGGTTGTTGTGGTGACAGAACTTGAAAGATTGAAATTGTAGAATAATGAAAAAATGTAATAATATTTACTCTAAAAGTATTCATTATAAGGATAACCAGTTAACCCAAGCTTTTTTGCTCGATTTCAACTTTTTTCGCAGCGATGTCCTGATGATGGGCGGAGAAAGTGGAAACGTTGACAAAATCATAAATTAACTTTTTTATTTAAAGACGTTCCTGAAAATAGTTGAGATGCTGTGCGCTCTTTCGCCTACTCTCATATACGCAGAAAGGCAAAAACATTTTCATTGCCTAGTTTCTCGGATCTGGCAACATTTTATTCTTACTCTGCTTAAAGCCTAGTCCAAACTTAGATACAAAGTCGAACGATTTCTGTATATAGACAATGTCGGGATACAAATTCATGTCTATAGACAAGTTTTTGGAACAAAATCGTGGAACATTCCCCATTTGTCTATATACATTATACATTGTCTATAGACACTTACTACTTTTTATTTTTTATTTTATTTTGTGTTTTTAATTTTTGACTGATTTTATTTTTGTGTTGATTTTTTTTATTTTTGTAAATATTTTTAGTTTTTTTTATAGTTTTTATTATTTTTTGACAATATGTTTATAGTTGAAAACATGCGTCTACTGTAAATAAGGAGGAAGAGAGAGAGAGAGATGTAAACCACCACCAATTTGAAACCCAATTTTGTAATTAATCCTAATATGTTGTAAGAGGAGGCCCCCTCCTGCGTGGCCAAATAAATATAATACATGTCTAGACAGGGCCGCACCGACTATAGGGCGAATGTGTGCAAAACACACAGGCAGCCAACTCAAATAGCGACAAAACCTCTAGACTCTAGACAGACGCTTGAAAAGACTATAAAGAGTGCGTAAAATTAAAGTTTGCACACGGGCGACCGAATAGCTTGGCGCGGTCCTGTGTCTAGGGACAATCGCTTGACTTTATATCCAAGTGGGGACTAGGCTTAAGACACATGTTTCTTATGTAGCGTTCTAATATTTTGAAACAATATTTGAGGTTACATTTATATTGGAGATTTCTGACAGTTTATTAAAAATGACTTCGCGGACAAAGATTGATAGGTTCGTTAAAAAAAACTGGTGACAAAATAACTAAAGCCTTAGCAAGTATGTCTGACGCTAAAAAACAAAGAATCAAAAAACAGTAGGGCGAGGTTTCGGGTGTAGGGTCGAACAGGGTGGAGGTGGGGGCTACAGTGGTCGAATACATTATATATATTTGTATTTTTTTTTTAATTTGAAAACGGCTCTCAAATAAAAATCGACCTTTTTATCAGAATTTTAAATTAAAAATAATATTAAAATAAAACTTTTAACTGAAGGAAGAAGTTACCGAGCATCGCTCGGTGCCTCTAGGTACTACACCCTTACAACAACAAGGAATATATCTTGTTGTGACAAAAGTAATAGTCTCATCTCTCTCTTGAATGCAACTAGGGTTAAGTATATTAAGTACATATTCTACGTTTTTTGTTCATCAGTTATTATTAGCGTTAGTGTATTTTATGTGTGACCCAAAACAGTTCATATTCTTCCAATGTGGCCCAGGGAAGCTAAAAGGTTGGACACCCCTGTTTTAGAGGTACACCAAAGAAAAAACCAATGTTCATCATCATCATTATGTATCATTAATGTATAAAAGCCCCTTTATTCAAAGTCTGAATTTCCTTTTGATCGAAAATTATAGCAACCGCTTAAATCGCTCGCCATCAGTGTATAACAAGATTATTAGCATAGAGTATATCTGGGGGCACGGTAGTGCCCCAGCCAAGTTCGATGGGTGCACTGCCAGACTACCCTTTACAGGAAACAACTCAGGCCATTTTGACGCCTCTTAACTTCGTAATGGAAACCTCTACATGGCTGAAATTTTTTTCCAGAATACTGGTCCATAAGCTTAACTAAATTACAAAATTTCATATTTCTACTGTTTATACCATCCAAGTTACAAGAAGCCAAAGATAGGCTTTTTCGTCACTCACTCACTCACTCACTCTCTGACTGACTCACTCATCAAAATTCTAGAGTACTTCCGCTAACCCTAGAATGCTGAAATTTGGCAGGCAGGTAGAGTTTGGGGTACAATTAACGGGAAAAATCCAAAAATCGAAACTTTCCCTTCTTCAGGACCTAAAATGAAGGGGTAAAAGTTATAGACTTAATTAACATAAACTAAAAATTCAATGAACCTAGAATGCTAAAATTTGGCATACTGGTAAAGCTTGACACATTAATAAAAGAAAAAAATTGAAAAATCGAAACTTTTCCTTCTTCAGGCCCGAAATGAAGGGGTTAAATTTATAGGATAAATCCAACTTACAAAAGAAGTGAAATCTCAACAAAAACACTTGTGTAAAAAAGGCCAAGTTCGATTAATAAAATCCGTTTGCCAAAAAAAGTAGTGAGATCTAATGTGCTGCCAAGTTCAACATCATCAATTTATTAAATGAGTCGAGAATATATTAGTAACTTCAATTAAAACGCATGTTTTTCATTTCACATGTCCCTCTATATTTTTTATTGATTTCACATTTTTAGTTGAAATTATTTTCATAAAACTTGGCTTTTACGCATTATTATGTATGTCACGAATTACTAGTTACCATATCATGGGATCTTAATAAGAGGGGAGTGGTGGAGGCCCTATCAAACAATAATATTAATAATTTAATGCGTAAAAGCCAAGTATTAGGAAAATAATTTCAACTAAAAATGTGAAATCAATAAAAAATATAGAGGGACATGTGAAATGAAAAATATGCGTTTTAATTGAAGTTACTAATATATTCTCGACTCATTTAATAAATTGATGATGTTGAACTTGGCAGCACATTAGATCTCACTACTTTTTTTGGCAAACGGATTTTATTAATCGAACTTGGCCTTTTTTTACACAAGTGTTTTTGTTGAGATATACTTACTCTATGATTATTAGAATAGTGGGAGAAAAGTTGTTGTTCACTGATAACTCTACCAATAGATGTCAAGGGAGTGGATTCGTATGGAATTATCGGTACCTTATTCATTTTTTTATACCTTGAATTGATGTGAGTGATATCATGATTTTCGCTGAAATAATAGATATCTTGCCCTTTTCAAGGGTTCGTACTTGGTTGCCCTTAGCAGAGGGGGCGCTCTCTAGGTAACCCCTTGTCAACTAGACTAATCAATAATCTACTTCCCCTAATACTTTAATCCAATCCAATGTCAGTGGCATAATGGTCACTGGTCAACTTTTAACTACATCTAATCCATAATAAACCAGTCCTTTTAAACCATTGATTATTTCTATTCAACACTTCTCTCAATGTTTCGTTAATTAAACTTTTCATCAAGATTGAAATGAGGTTAGTTTATTATTTTTTTTTTAAGAAATCTTTCAATATTTATTCAACAATTTTCTAATAATATTTGAAATACTAATTAACACACACATTCAGAATTACGATGACCATGAGATAGCCAAGTGAAAGGAAACAGCTCGTGTCAGCGCATTCAACAAGACTAACTTATTCGCTCACTTGCTATTTAACCGGCGGTCTCTTCAAGGCAGGAGAGTTTTCCTACTCAGAGAACAACAAACACAATTGGCGTCGTATCTTATTAAAAAAATTATTATTATCCCAAAAAATGGCATCAAAGGATAATAATAAACTAATTGATCAAATTCATCATGTTGAAAGCACCGTTCCTAAAAACAAGTAAGTTTATTTTTATATATATATTTTATGAGAAATTATGTTTACTCTATAACACTTATCATTTATAATTATCATATTCCAATTTATATATTTTTCTATTTAGTGGTTGTTGGCTGATCCTACAATATATACGAAATTAAAGACCGCATTATACTTGAAATGATAAATATATCTAAGGTAGTTCTTTCACAAATGCAAAAATTCAAGAAGTCTTTGAAACTTGGAAAATAAGTCATTAAAAGCATAATACATATACTGTTAAAATTTGAAGACTATTTACCACACTAAACATGAAATAATTGCAATTAAAAATGACAGTTTTAACATAGGGTAGATAGGGAAAGGGTGGGGATATGATCATTATTTTATTTTTTTCATGAAGGACTCACACCATCTTGATGAAAAACTAATATTTGTTAGAATAATATATTCGGAGTAATTTAAAAAAAAAATTGAAATTATTTACCACGTAGTTTTGATAAAAAACAAAAAAAAAACATTTGGGCGATTATTTTTAGTGGAGGGAATATAAGCACAATTGGCTTGGAAACGATCCGGCTAGTATGTGTGTATCCATATAGAGATTTCGTAGTGTGAGTGGACAGTCACGTTAAAAAAACATAACCTAAAATTTTAGTGTCGTTCATATTTATAGAGTGGTCACGAGGCTAAAACTTTTTGTGTGGATTGTCGCGAAAGAACCTCCTTAAAAGAAACAAAGAGGTTGTCCTCTGCTTGATGCAAATAAACATACACACATATCAAATATATACACTCACGAGCAAAGAAATGGAATCACCTCCCTTGCGAGTTATTAAATGTAATTTTCATTCTCAAATATAATAATAATATAATATAATTCCATTAAGTTATCATTCTACATTTATTTTATGCCTCCTCTACACTATGAGCCAACTTGGGGACTTGGACCAATTCAAAACAACGCCAATGTGTAGAGGTGGGTTGGCTTGTATTGGTCATTTGTTGACGCTGGCGATGGTTGGCCTTCGGAGCGGTTTTTTCGTTATATCAAAGAAGAACAATGTTAGGCAACGAAAGTGTTCAGTGGCTAGGTGACGTTTCCACAAAGCCATAGACATTAGCCCAACTCTTGGACCACTGTGTGGAGGAACCGTCAAATTAACTCGTTTTACTGGTGGCCAACATGGCAAACATGTTTGGCTCAGGTTGGGCCATAGTGTAGAGGGCCCATTAAATGCTGAAAAATGAAACTTGTAGAAAAAATATTTAAATTTCTAATAAATTACTAAGAAACATACAAAGTATCATTGAATTAAAGAAAAGAGAGTGATTCCATTTCTTTGCTCGTGAGTGTATAACACTTATTATTTATAATTATCATATTTCAATTTATATATTTTTCTATTTAGTGGTTGTTGGCTGATCCTACAATATATACGAAATTAAAGACCACATTATACTAGAAATGATAAATATATCTTAAGAGAAACAAAGAGGTTGTCCTCTGCTTGATGCAAATAAACATACACACATATACCATATATCAAATATATATATAATTTATTTGTTTGAGACTATAGTTTCTAAGGCCCTTCATCATCAGTCTTTTTTAATTATAAATATTATCTTTCATGGGGTCAAAATGCGTGGATATTGAAAAAAAATTTCTCTTACTGAACCGAGAAGCAAGTTAGCATGTTCCACGCGATACTGACCCCATGAAAAATAATATTTATAATTTAAAAAGACTGATGATGAACGAGTTCTTACTAGTTAAAACGCGTTTTACTGAATATCTTTGTGGCAACTAGAATTTACTGATGTTGGTTGAGTTTGTTTCAAAGGTCTAGAATCTTCATTTTTGACCTTCCGCCTCATTTTGTATATTTATTTTCAAAAAATTTTAAACGAAAATGTCAAAAATTAGAATCAAAGTTGTAGAGAATGTAATTTTTGACATTTTCGTTTAAAATTTTTTGAAAATAAATACACAAAATGAGGAGGAAGGTCAAAAATGAAGATTCTAGACCTTTGAACCAAACTCAACCAACATCAGTAAACTCTAGTTGCCACAATGGTATTCAGTGAAACGCGTTTTAACTAGTAAGAACGCGTTCTTACTAAAAAACGGGTTTTTACTGCAACATATATATACACTTATAAATTATATATTTGATATATATGAGCCGTTTATTTTGAAAGTGGCGTAAGTTCAATTTTGAAAAAAATAAGTCAGTTTCAGTTAGACATTGATGTCTTCTTTTCATATTTATAATAACTTAGTCAATGGAGTATACAATATCCTCATGAATTCGTCAAAATAAAAGTATAGAAATATATATAAATTTATGTATTTATAAAAATATAAATACAAATATCTCGAAATAACAAACAATGGACTTACTCCACTTTCAAAATAAACGGCTCATATGGTATATGTGTGTATGTTTATTTGCATCAAGCAGAGGACAACCTCTTTGTTTCTCTTTATATATCTTTAAGAGTTCAAATTGCCAATAATAGCAGACTTTAAATTTCTAAATTAATCACGAGAGATTGTCTTATAAATCCGAGTCCTCATGGATAATCTTTGCAACATGTCAGAAGAGTTGTGCTTCTCTTCAAAGAGAACTGAGTTTTCTAGTCTTTTTATAAACCGAAATAATATATGATAGGTTGATTAAAAAACAAAAGTGACAATGTCTTATTATTTTAATTTATAAATGGTTCTTTAGAAGAAGATTTTCATATTGCAACCATGAATCAATCACGACTGTTAAAATTCACTTTCTAATATTTTATAAATAGCTACTTTCTAAATTTTAGAATTTAAATTTCTATAAAAGCATATACCTATATAAAATTTATAGCTACTATTAGGTACTAACTATATTGTGAAAATAATACCTATTAATTATTTTTTCCAATAGGCATTCTCTTCTTAAATGGAATGGATGGGGCTATTCTGATTCGAAATTTGTTGTCGACACTAAGAAAAAAGTACTTCATTTTACTGGTAAAAGGTAATTCATATTTTTTCAATAAGAATCAAATACTAAATCATAAAATTATTTTTTTTTCCATCATAATGTTTGTTCTGTTATTTTCCACTTGCTAAGTCTAATAAAAGAATGAATGTCTCACTCTTGTTTGCTTCAATATTTCAAAATAGTTTTTTCTATTATGTAATTCAGTGTTTCTCAATCTGAGTTCCGCGGAACCCCCAGGGTTCCACAAATGGAGGTTTGCGGTTCCCCGCGCCTAGAGGTCAATAAAAGAAAACATAGAAAAACAAAAATAGTAGTTGAAATAGTATCACCCCTCAAAAAATTTCTCATGAAAAGAAAAAATACTAAATTTAGACTCTAAGTATTACCTTATATTCAAATAAAACCATTGATACTTAAGAATCCGGTGAACATGTCTCAGTGATACTATGATGTTGATATTTTGACGAAAAATTAAATATCTCATATTTTAGTGCTAGGGTTCCTTAGAAATAAATATAAGTGCTCTAGAGTTCCTCGCTCTACAAAAGGTTGAGAAACACTGATCTAATTAAAAAAGTTCCCACATGTGCATAGACATACTCCATTCCTGCATTAGAAACACAAGAGAATCCTCTCTCTAAACTCATTAGCACAGATTACTAGTATATACATTTATAAGATTAAAGTTTTAAATAATTTTTTTTTCAATTGTAATTTTTTGAGATATATCTATATAAATAAAAAACTTATAATTATTTGGTATAATTATATCTTTATAATAAAATAAGAAGCTTACAAATGTTCTATTTTTAACTTAATATTTATTTAAAATACTCTAAAGACATATGAATAAATAAATAAATATATAATATATATACCTATATTTTTTTTAAATTGATTGTAATGTTATACTGAATGGTACCTACATGAATGAAAATTTGATGGAATGCAAAAATTTATTTCGAAATTAATAATTTCCTAATATTCACATGACATTGGAATTATGTATTTAGAATCTTAACATGGGGATAAGCTTCAAACCGAAAAAAAGAAGTATATGTTAAATGATTAAGTCATTATTTAAAATAAAATATTGGTTTATGCAGAATCACAATTCATTTAAAAGAAGACAAAATATTAAGTAATTAATTTGACTAGACGTGTCAAGATAAATATTAAAGACAGTATTTACATTTCGTTTATGTGAAATAAAATATATATATATATTTATTAAATTTTCCATATTACTATACAAATAAATTTGTATTTATTCATTCGATAACTTTTTGGGTTGTAAATCTTCATTATCTCTTAATAAATTATATTTAATTGGCAGGGACGCGCCCCACGTGCAAGGTCGTGCAAGGCAGAAAAATAACAGCTTCGAAAATTAAAATGATATTATCATAGTAAATATTTCGTTTTTTAATTAACGTAACGTAAGAAGAAATACTATGATAACATATGTGAAATGCTCGCAGACGTAAAGCACCCTGCTCAGTTTTGGGATATTATTAGGAGATTCAGACCAAGGGCTAGACATGAAAACCCTATAAACCTTGATATTTGGGAAGAGTTTTTTCTTCCTTCAACGCTTGTATGGGGGACGCAAGTAGGTCTTTTAGAGGTATTGATATACATAATCCTGATTTAGATAAAGATATATCATTGGTGGAACTTGAAGGTGCCCTTTACCTGTCCAAGAGAAATAGATCCCCAGGGATTGATAATGTTTCAAGTGAATTTTATAAATTTCAGTCTTTAAATGGGAGGAAATATCTATTCAATTTGCTGAATAAAGTACTCTCTAGTGAAATTAGTCCGAAACTTTTGTCTAGGGTTAAAATGTTTTTGCTCTTTAAAAAGGGCCAGCGAGAGGACCCTGAAAACTATAGAGGAATTTCTCTAATAAATACTATTACCAAGATATTTACAAGAATTTTGAGCGAAAGAATACTAACTTGGTCAGAAAATAATAATATAATACCTGAATGTCAATCGGGGTTTCGTAGGAACCGAGGTTGTATTGATAATCTCTATGTTTTGTCTGCGACTGTAGGGATTGGTTTGAGATTAAAAAAAAGGAAAGTGTATTGTGCTTTCGTAGATTTTAAAAAAGCCTTCGATACTGTTGATCACAAACTACTGTATGACAAATTGTACCATTTGGGTTTAAGCTCAAAAATAATTAATATAATAGGACAAATCTATGATAACGCTTATTTAACTTTAGAAATGAACGGCAAGATATCTAATAGTATTAAGATAAATAAGGGGGTTTTGCAGGGTGACAGCCTTAGCCCGCTATTGTTTTCACTGTTCATTTCAGATTTTGACAGGTTTTTATCTGAGGCCGGATTGGAGGGAGTAAGCATTGATGCTAAAACCTCAATTTCGACTTTGCTTTTTGCAGATGATTTGATCCTTCTGGCGGATACCCCAATTAAGCTGCAAATGATGCTTAATAGACTTAGAATATATAGTGAAAGCAATAAGCTAGAAGTTAATATTAATAAGACTAAAGTAATGATATTTCGTGAAGCCGGAAGACCTTCGGACTATGCATTTTATTATAATGAAAAAAAGTAGAAATAGTTAAAAATATTAGCTATCTGGGGATACATTTTAGTTCATCGGGGAAATTTAATTTCGCTGCAGATCAGATGGTTAGTAAGCCAAGAGCCGCTACAGCTAACCTTAAGATTGTAATGAGTAAATCTGGAATGGATAGTTACTCAGCCAGAGATGCTTTATATAAGTCTACCGTTTTAAATGTACTTTTGTACTCCTCAGAGGTTTGGGGTCTGAACAGAGAGAACAGCATAGAGCGAGCACAGGTACAATTTTTTAAATCTCTATATTTTTTAAATGGATCTACTCCCGGCTATGTTATAAGGAAGGAATTCCAACAGAAAAGAGTTATTACATATGTTTTTAAGAGAGCCCTAAAATGGCTATATAAGATTCTTGTAATGCCTGAATATAGATTGCCTAAAATATGTTATCAAAGAATGCTTACCCTTAGTAATAATCAGAGTCATTCTATCGATTTGAACTGGGTCTGTCAGATCAAAAAGTTTTTCGATGTTTTAAATAAATCAGAAATTTGGTTTAGGCAGGACCCAGAAGAAATTAGGAGTAACATAAAAACCCTGACATTGGAACTAGAATCTTATTATTTCGGGGAGGACCACAGGAGAATGGTTAATTCCTCCTTTGCCCCTCTTTATCGATTGATCGACTATGGCCAGGGAGGAATTCTGGCAATGAGGGCTCCCATTCGGATGATGAGAGTTCTTCACCAGGCTAGGGTGGGCAATATAAAAATATTGTATTTTTGGTTGAATGGTTCTGGGCATAAAATAAACCCGGAGATGGTCTGCTCCATTTGTAACAAATATGAAAATGAAAATTTATTTCATATTTTAAAAGTATACCCGATATACAATGCGTTGAGGGAAGTCTATTTAAGGGATTCTATTGAGAATGCTGAAGATTTTTGGGATATTTTGAGGCCTTTGAGCTTACAAAAGTTGAGAAGCTTATACAATTTTATTGATGTTGCTCTGCGTTTTCGTTCATTTATTATAAATGAATGAGGGGTGTGGGGGGGATAGTTTACAATTGTTATATTTGTTCACAATTCTGCTTATTTGTACTTAATTCTTGTATTGAATTTTCTATAATTCTATATATACAATAAATAAATTTAAAAAAATATATATATACATATATATTTTTATTTCACAAGAGTTGGTGGTTGATGGAGGAGGATCTAGAATAGGCCAGGATCGATGCGAAATCTTGCTATCATTGCTATAGAATATGACTTTTTAAAGCAGCTGAATATTGAAAATGTTATTAATCAATTTGCCAAAAGTAGAGATAGAAAAGTCCAGCTTCTATGATATTTTTTCCTTGTGTTCTTTTATGTTTATATAAGGCCACGTTCAATCTAAAGATATTCATTTACCTTTTGTTCTTTAATAATTGAAAATAAGTTGTGGGCGAAGTAATTTGGACTCAATGCATATAAAGGGCCCATCAGTATTTCGCACGATGGCGCGAAAGGGACTTGGCTCTACTAGAATTTGCAATAATCTTTATCTAAGGGGGTAGCTGTTGTGTTTCTCATGGTTATCGTTAGGCCTTTCCTATTCATTTCATGTGACTGGGATTTGGACGGCTGTAAATATTCCAGTAGAAAACATTTCAAGAACTTAAAAACTTATCGCTCTGTATGATTATAATTTCTTCAAACCACTGATGAATGTCTACTTTATAATTTTGATCTTGTATTTTTTATTTTTATAGATATCCTATTGGTTCTTCAGAGTTGCCCCACTTTACTAGCTGGGTAATAGAAACGTTTCATCTGGATTTAGAAAAAATGAGACCATCAAACCCTCTCCCAGTTGATCTACCAGAACCCAAGCTAAATCAAGAATTTGTTGACTCTCTTAAAAGAAAAAAATCTGTCCGAGATTGGACCATCTCTGTTGATCCAATAGATCGCCTTGTTCGGTGTCATGGTCACACTTTGCATGATATTTGGCATTTGAGGGAGGGAACATTTACACGAATTCCTGATATGATTATATGGCCAGGTAAATATTTGTCCTTTTCACTTAAATACATCCCAAATGCCAATATTATTTGATTTTTTTGTTAACCTTTTGTTTTATTAATGTTTATTCGTAAACCAACGTAAACTTAGGAATGAAAAACATTCTTAGAATATATTAAATCATTCAGTTTCATAACTTAACTAAATAATTTTGCATATTTATTCTTTTACCTAATTAATTCTCATCATATTTACACTTAATTTTAATTTTGAGACTTCGAAACTAGATAGATATTTTTTAGAGTTTCTTTACCAAAAAAGATAAAAAAAATTCTGGGGAACCTTGTTTTATTCTGACATTCTGACTGTTTCGTCAGTCACAGGCCTGAAGCTTTTAATCTATCAAAGTAGCTCTCAAATTTTGGCAAATATTTTCAGTTTATGTAGACTCTTGATGGTTTGTAATTTAATTTTTTATTTTTAGAGTTTGATAATCCAATCGTCAAACTCAAAATTAAAAAAAGTTCAAAATGCCGATTGTAGCAGAGGTAAAATCTCTAAAGAAAACGAGAGATTGATTGATATAATAAAAACATCTCTAACACCTCTGATTAGTCTGATCTAGGAGGTAATAATCTCTTGTGTTTTTAAAATTGTATCTATAAAATTAAAAGAAAAAATATATGCACTGTTTTCAGTTGTAATTCGAATCACTGATTAAACTGCAATTTTATTATAAACATAATAAAATTGTGCTTTATGACACCAATTATTTATCTCGTAACGCCGTTTGCAATTAATGAAAAATAATTTAAATTATGTTAAATATTAGATTATTCTTAAAAATCTTAAAATTTTGTTTTTTATATTTACCTTTCGGCGCTCAAGGCGAATGCCTAGTCTGTCTATAGCTATAGAGACTTTTGATTGCTATAAAAGAATTAATTTGGATGACAGATGCTACTTTTTATTTTTTATTGTATTATATACATATAAACCTAAAGGAATGTAGACATGAATAAAAGACTTTCTTATATTAAATATAAATAATTATAATAATTAACCCGAAGATTGGAGTATCTTTTTTTGAGAAATAAATGGATTTTTTTCATAAATACAACTCGCGGTATAAACCAAATATATCAAGAAAGAATTTAAATTTTAAGGTAAAAAATATAAGATTTATTAGAAATATTCTTCCAGGATGAAGCCCCTCTCGATATATGCAATGTAAAAATATTTCGACTAAAAATCTTAGATTTTTGACATTAAAATTTAAATTTTTGTTGATAAATAATTATATTTCAATATGTAAAGAGGTTTATTTAATTTCTTCACATTTATTCTATTATACCATATGTTGAGATTTAGGAGCTGAGATTGAAAATTTGATACTTTTAGGTTTCTAAATTCTATATGTTTTCTTATAATATATCATGGATAATTGTGTTTATTCTTACTGTTCATCTAAATATTAGATTTATTTTCCATTATATTATAGCTTTTTAAATTAATAAATTTATATATTTGTAATTAGATTAAGTCAGATTTTTTAGGAACCGGAGATCGATAATAATATTCAAAACACTATCTATGGTATGTAGTATTATAATGAGTTTATTAAATCATGAAAAGACAGACAGTCAATAGTTCTATTTCGCTGACATAATTTTTATAACAGCATCTCTCAGTGCCCATCTGAGAACAAAAAAAGATATTAACAGAAATATTTTTGGATTAAAAATTATTTTCTTTTTTAAAAAGACACATTGATTATGATTAGAAAATATTCAACCTGTGTGAGACATGTTATGTTTAGGTGGAAACTGTAGTTATAATTAGTATGTTTTTATTTTAATTTTTACATACCTAGTTCATGATCAAAACATACGAACGAACTAATGAAATCAGTTCGGCCATATTTCCAATTAATAGATGTAATCTGTGTCAACTCAATTTTCATCCAACAAAAGATTCTCACACATCACAACAAGAAAGTATCATCTTTAAAATTAATTTCTGAAGACAGCCAGCACACCATCATCAAACTCTCTTCACCATTAAGAAAAATATAATTTGCCAGTCAATTAACTAGAATCAATCTCCAGTCAATGACCTACTAAAACAATTCCATTCTCGTCATATTTTTAAAAAATTACACTCTAAATTAACTTTAACCTGTTTCATACCTTTGTCCCCTTTTAAAGAGGAGTCTTTTACTTTATCTGTATTAAAAGTTCTGATGTGTGAGATATCTTTTGTTGGGTTAAAATTGAACGACACCGATTACATCTACTTAATATTTGAAAATATGGCCGAACTGATTTAATTAATTCGTATGTAAAAATTAAAATAAAAACATGCCAATATAACTACAGTTTCCACCTAATCATAACATGTCTCACACAGGTTGAATATTTACTAATCATAATCAATGTGTCTTTTTAAAAAAGAAAATAATTTTTTCCAAAAATTTTACCTTTAAATATTTCTGTTAATATCTTTTTTTGTTCTCAGACGGGCACTGAGGATGCTGTTATAAAAATTATGTCAGCGAAACAGAACCATGGTCTGTCTTTTCATGATTTAATAAACTCAACTACAAACCATAGATAGTGTTTTGAATATTATTATCCATCTCCGGTTCCTAAAAAATCTGTTAATCTAATTACAAATATATAAATTTATTAATTTAAAAGGCTATAATATAATGGAAAATAAATCTAATATTTAGATGAACAGTAAGAATAAACAGAATTACCTTTGATAAATTATAAGAAAACATATAGAATTTAGAAACCTAAAATCATCCAAATTTTAAATCTCAGCTCCGAAGTCTCAACATATGGTAAGTAATAGAATAAATGTAAGGAGAATTAAATAAACCTCAAATCATTTGCATAACGAAATATAATTATTTATCAAGAAAGAATTTAAATTTTAATGTCAAAAATCTAAGATTTTAGTAGAAATATTTTCACATTGCATATCAGAGGGCTTCATCCCCTCCTGAATATTTACTATACATAATCAATGTGTCTTTTTAAAAAGAAAATAATTTTTGATCCAAAAATATTACCTATAAATATTTCTCTAAATATCTTTTTTTCTTCTCAGACGGACACTGAGAATGCTGTTATAAAAATTATGTTAGCGAAACAGAACCATGAACTGGCTGTCTTTTCATGATTTAATAAACTCATTATAATACTACATAGATAGTGCTTTGAATATTATAATCCATATCCGGTTCCTAAAAAATCTGTTAATCTAATTACAAATACATCAAATATAAAGCAGCATGCCATATTATATAAGTTACAATAATTAATAAATTTACTTTATTTCAGAGCATCATAATGCCGTTGTTGAGCTGGTGCGATTAGCCCAACTCCATAATGTGGTCCTCATTCCTTTCGGTGGAGGTACGAGTGTTTCCGGTGCCGTCAATTGTCCTTCAGATGAAACCAGAAGTATTGCAATCATTGATACAACACAAATGGTAAATCCATTCCCAATTTCATATAATATTGCAAACACATTCGGCAATTCGTTTATCCCTATGACTAACTTCCTCCTAGCTTCCTTTTTTGTGTCCCTCAATCTTCATTTCATAAAGCATTAACCATTTTTACTTTCAACTTTGAAATATCCCCCATCTTCTTTCTAAGATGCACGAGTCATTATTTAAAAAGAATATTACTTTCACTATAAAAATGTAATGAAATTATCCGCCTTTTGTATATTTAGTCTGGTTAATGGGGTGAATTTTATTTTATTTCTCAAAAAAATTTCTACCATTTTTTTTAAAAAAATCGCTGTGCTTAACAAGTATCACAAGTTCTGTGGTATCTATTTTTTATCTCGATTGAAATACTGTGAGGGGACTTATGATTAGTCGTGTAGCTAAAAAGGTTGTAAGTAAAACTTAGGGAACGCGGTGTGGGTTTATAGTGAAACATTTTTAAATTATAATAGGTTGGAAACACCATTAACTCCAACCTATTATAAGATACGAGCTTTTCGTGCGTGCCTTCGGCACGCCCTCGAAACTCGGCCCTCCGGGCTGGTGCCCTGGCGGGCAGCGTCTCGGTCCAAAAAATTTTATTCCTCTTAAAAAGCACACTCCAAATGTATAGCCGTAAACTACCGAAAATACATCGTCTCTTAAAAGTTTCGCCTCTTTAATTTTTTGAGTGGCGAGGGGGGGGGGGGAATAATTATCAATATATTTAATGTTTCTTAATTTAAAATGAATTGGAGTCTTTCATTTCAAAATTCGAGTCCAAATTACAATTATATTTCAAATTTGCCTGGTTAATGAAAATCGATTGGAGCCATCAGTTTAAAATCCGAGCTGACAATTATATTTCAAATTTGCCTCGTTAATTAATATATATTTAATGTTTCTTAATTTAAAATCTATTGGTGTTTTTTCATTTTCATTCGAGTTCAAATGAATACAATATTATCTCGACACAAAGTCTAAATCAAAAATATATAGTTTTAGTAACAGAAATCAAGATATAAATATTAATGTTGCATTGGTGTAATGGCTAGAGCTGATGCCCTTAGTTCAAGAGTTCGTCGGTTCGATTCTAGGCAAGAGGGTAATTTTTTTAAAGAAAATTCTCTTAGCGTTGTTACAAATTAATCTAGGCTCTTATATATATTATTAAGTGAAAGCCGTGTGTTGCACTCTCCAGTTGATTGAATTCATTTTAAATACTTCTAATAAATAATTGTTTAATATGCATCATTGTATTCTTTAAACGTTACTTAACCATTTTCGTTTTTTCTAGAATCGAATTTTATGGATTGATCGATCAAATTTATCGTGTCGATGTGAGGCTGGGATTCTTGGCCAAGATTTAGAACGTGAATTACAAAAATTAGGCTTTACAGTTGGACATGAACCAGATTCTTATGAATTCAGCAGGTGAATTATAGTACATGAAAATACAAATAATAAAATTTATTGTTAAAAACACTATTTACAATAAAGTAACGACTTTTTAATCATATATTTCTGGAGACACTGTATGTTAATATATTCCAAGAATGAATTAAGTCAGTGATTCTCTTTCCAAAGTATTTAGAATAAAATGTATTTAGGGGTGCATGCTTTTTAATAAAAAAAAATCACTGTCCTAATCTTGCTGCATCAATCAACTTTTAAGGCTAAGTTTAATTCCAAGAAGAATAGAAAGGAGATATTTTTATGAAATTTCGTATTTGGTTCAGATGTTTTCCAAATTAAAATCTAGAGAAGAACATTGAGGGAGGGGGGGGGAACTAATGGGTAATGGAAATTATCAAATAGCTCCTAAACTGTTTGCTCTATGAAAAATTACGTAAATTTAGAGAGAATGCAATTTTTGTTTAAACGTTTTTCACATGCAGCAAAAGAGATAATTTGTATAATTTATATTTATTTCCAAAGTAACAAGATATTCGTTTATATTATATTGGATGATGGTCGGAGGTAGAGGGAGGGGACCAGGGACTTAGACCTCTTCCTAGCAAGATACCAGCCAGAGGCGGTTGTCGGCACTAGTTTATTATTTATATAAAATAATGATAACTGCTTAAGATTTCTGAAAGTATGGACTCTTGATTTATCATCTAAATTTGTTAAACTACTAAAACTTGGTATTTACCCATTGTAATGTATGCCACGAATTGAATTAATATGTATATCTGAGATCATAAGAGGGAGGTGGAGGCCCTAAAAAACAATAACAATAATATCATAATGCGTAAATGCCAAGTTTCAGGAAAATAATTTCAACTAAAAATGGGAAATAAATAAATATAAAAATGTAAAATGAAAAACATGCGCTTTAATTGAAGTTACTCATTTACTAAATTGGTGATGTTGAACATCATTAGTTCTCACTATTTTTTTTTGGCAAAGGCTTTTTATTAGGTTCTTGAACTTGCCCTTTTTTCAGAAGTGTTTTTGCTTTCTAGTTAAAAAATCTGAATGTATATTCATAACATAATTTAATGTGATTTTTTAGTCTAGGTGGATGGGTGGCCACTCGTGCTTCTGGTATGAAAAAAAATGTCTACGGTAATATCGAAGATCTCGTCGTACATGTAAAAATGGTTACACCAGTCGGCGTGTTGCAGAAAAATTCCGATGCTCCCCGTATCTCTTGCGGGCCCGATTTTAATCACATCATTTTAGGAAGTGAAGGTATAGTTAAAATATTCACCCCTACTCTGTAGGATATGACAAACTTAAAAATTATAACATTTTTATTGAGAATAGCAGATTTGAAATATATAAATCAAAGTTTGCATCTTTAGCTTGATGTAATAATAATAGTATTATTAGGTTGATGCATAATTATAGAACGTTTTTTAAAAATATTTTTATTCAGCAAAAACAATAATAAAATTTAACAAAAACATGTTTAAATGATTATTCGGGAACGTATTCACCATCTACTTCAATAACTGCTTCCCATTTGCTTGGCAGTCGGTCGATTCCACGGGCGAAGAAGTCACGATTCTTGGAGGCAATCCACGCTTTGACATCGGCTACTAATTCATCCAAATCGTAGTAGATCTTAGTCTTTTGCCAGTTTTTCAACGAGCGGTTGATGTGATAGTCCGTCGGTGCTTCGGTCGGTGAGTACGGCGGATGTGGGAGTACCCGGCGCTCAACATGTGGACGTGCGTTATCGTGATGGAACACGATGTGGTTCTTTTTGCGCGGTCTTTTCGCCTCGATTGCACCGTGAAGACGGTCAAGCTGTGCCAGGTAGACGTCGCTGTTTATGTTGAATTGCGAACGATCGTTGATTGGTCGACATTGAAGTCTGCAGCCAGCATTCGTGTTGTAAGGCTTTCATCCTCTTCCACGGCTGTCAGAAGTGCCTGATCATCAAAATCCGATGGCCGACCTCTTCCTTCTTTATCCTCCAAAATAGTGTCACCTGATTTGAAACGGGCAAACCACTTCCGTACTGCACTATCAGTAATTGTTCCTTCGCCAAAAAGTTCGTTGAGATCGCGAAATGACTGTGCTGCCTTCCATCCTTTCTCGTAGTGGTAGAGCATAATATGACGAATATGAATATGGTTTTCGACACGCATTTTTATTAACTATAAATAGAGACGATTGTTTTTATAAAAAAATAAACAAAACGCCATTTTTGGCTAAAGAAAAACGCGCCAATACAAACGTTCCATAATTATGCATCAACCTAATATAATATATTTATTTGCTTAAAAGCAGAAAACGCACTCTTTATATTTATTTACTTATATCACAAACGATATTTTTGTTAAAGGGAATCTATCATTTCAATAATTCTGATCTAAAAAATCTTATTTTAAATTTCTTTTTAAGAATTTGTTATTATATTTAAATTTAAAAAAAATTAAAAGCTAACGAAATAATACATTTCTCTTAATAGTAATATCTTGATCCCTTAGTCTTATCTTAAGTTTATTTAAGAAATTACTATACATACATATTTATGAAATTTCACTAGTGAAATGTCAATTATATGTATTTTTTTATCTTAAGTTTGTTTAAGAAATTACCACATACATATTTATGATATATGAACCGTTTATTTTGAAAATGGTGTAAGGCCATTTTCCGAAAAAATCGAGTTTAAGAAATTAAAAGCTAACGAAATAGTTACATTTTTACATGATCTTTTCATTTTGAAGCAACTTGTTACTAATATATTTAAAATCAAGATTTTGTAACATGAAAATTTGTTGGTTAATGAAGTGATGAAAAAGTTTATTTAGAAAGTGGCGTAAGTCCCATTGTGAGAGTTTCAAATGGATATGGAAAATATTATGAAATACAATTTTATGAGAGATCCTAACTTTATGTTTAATTATCAATGTGCAATGAATTTGTTATAAACAACAGAACAGCGCCTGTCCACAGAAAGAAGCGCATTGTTCTCGCGCAGTCTGCGTTGAAAACCAGAGTCATGAACAGTGTTGTTTCACTTGCTGAGTATTTTTATTTGTTTCTACAGTTTTCTTAAATTTATTACTTTATATACCACCTGCAAAGCATAGTCATTTTAAATCCCTCCCGCATACACAAACTAGAGAAGACTGAATAATAATTAATAAAACAATATTAATTTTAATGTAAAAATTATTTAACAAAGAATAAAAGTTTAATATTTTTTTGATTTAATAACATAAAAGTGTATACATTTATTTTGATTTCAAGGGAAATTTACTTTTCCTATGGACTTGTGGTTTCTTAAGAATTGAAAACGTCATTTCATTGATAGTGAAAGTGGCGTAAGTCCATTCATAGCCATCAAAAACATATTATTTCTTAAATAATTTTAATTATGCTAATTGGGATAATCAATTTGGCACCCTTAAAAACCCAAAAACATTATTCTTCTATGTTATCTGTTACCCATATTTTCAAATTTAATCCAACGCAAACCCTTCAATATCTCGATTCGAACATAATTGGACTTACGCCACTTTCAAAATAAACGACTCATAAGAAAATGTCAATTTTATGTATATATTTTTTTTAACTATAAATATCTTAAAATAATGCATTTTTCCAATTTTAAAATATTTATATATTTTCTCTAATAAATTTTTTTAAACTTTTAGGTACTCTTGGAATTGTGACTGAAGTCACTCTTAAAATTCGTCCATTGCCTAAAGTTCGGAAATATGGTTCAATTGTATTTCCAGATTTTGAATCTGGAGTTGCTTTAATGCGAGATGTTGCTAAAGAAGTAAAACATTTTAAAGAATTTAATTTTTATTTTTGTTCATTTATTTTGTGTAAATTTAGGTACCTACTTGAAAATTTCTAATCACATTGTTTTCTTAATCTATTTTTTATTTAAAATTTGTTATTTTAATTAAGTATATATTTTACTTACCCTGTCTGTAAGAAAATCGTTTGAAAATGACCAATACTTCATGTATTTAGATATTAATTAAAATATTATATCAACAAAATTCATATATAAATTAGAAGGCTCGTAAAAAGATAAAAAACATAAAATAAAATTTGAATTTTCTATTAAATAGAGAATCCATTAATAGTCTTGATTCAATCTTGCTAAAAATATCAATATTTGATAAAACTTTCTGAAATATAGAACGGAATTTCGTGAAGTACCTAATAGATAACAATTAACTTAAGACATTCTATCAATTTATTGATTTCTCTTTGAAAATGGTCTAAGTTGATTGATCCCCGTTAAACTAAGATAAATCATTTTGATAATTAGAAAAAGAAACAACATGTTGAAACGAATCATACTGTACTGGTTATATATATATTAGACAATTTAATTTTTATGACTGGTTTAAATCGAAAATCCTTCAGAATCATCAATCTAACAGTCAAATCTTATCATTAATTATCTTATTATTATCTTCTTTTTTTATTATGATTTATTTATAAATTTGTCAATACTAAATTTTTATTTTCAACCCTTCTTTATATCTTCTAATTTTTCCTGATTTTTTTTATCTATAATAACAGAGATTAAGATATTATAATTTCTTAAAATTAAATCTATTAAATACGTTTTTAAAATAATCGATGAAATGTCTTTTTCAGCGTTGTCAGCCAGCTTCAATTCGATTAATGGATAATGAACAATTTAAATTTGGACAAGCTCTTCGACCAGACTCTGGATGGCTGAGCTCATGCATGGACATTGTCAAAAAACGTTATTTAACCACAATTAAAGGATTAGATCTAAACACAATTTGTGTGGCGACTCTACTTTTTGAAGGTTTTTTTTATAATTATTATATGAATATAAATGAATTTATGGAAATCTCTTTATATCGTCATTGGCACTGCAATACATTTCCTATGTGAATTTTCCATCATTTTGAAATATTTATATAATCTGAGCTTAATCCTGCGAGCTTCCAGTAGCTCGTGGGTGAAAGTTTGGAGACCACTTCTGTTCTGTTTCTAGTGGAGTTACTCGCTATTCCTAGTATTGTCCTTTAACCCCCCATAATCACATTCTATGGGATTCACGCAATATAAATCAAACTAGCTCTCCTCTTCTAAAAGCTATCATATTTATTTATTTAAGCCTTTTGTGGTACATTTTGTATATTTATTAAACATTTTGAAAAGAAAAAGAATACAACAAATTACAAAAAAAAAGATTTAAGTATTATTATATGTAGAATGTATATTATTTCAATATTGTTCCGTCATTTTGCACCAGACCCGTTTGGGCGTAGGCCTCTACCTTTTCTTTCCATATCGGTCTTCTTATGGCAGTTCTGCTCCATTTATTTCCCGCTATCTTCTTAATATCGTCACACCATCTCTTGTGTTGTCTTCCCCGTCTTCTTTTTCCTTCGATAGGCCACCATTCAGTTACGATTTTCGTCCATCTTTCAACCCTAAGTCTGGCTATGTGACCTTCCCAATTCCATTTTAATTTTTTTATTAAATATGTTATATTTTTTGTATATATACTATACTTATATATATATTAATTTTTTATTCTATCCATTCTTTTGATATTTAGGATGCTCCTTAACATGACCCTTTGTGTTATTTTTAGTTTATTAGTTGTCTTTTCTGTAATGGGCCATGTTTGAACTCCATAAATCAGAACTGGTATTACACATGCTTTAAAAAATCTTATTTTGGAGATTAGGTCGATCATCTTTTGTTTTTTAGATGAACTTTAATTACCAAAATTTATTCCAGCCCAGGTTAACTCTTGCAATTTCTTTACTTGTTCTATCGTCAGAGCAAATTATTTGCCCCAAATAGATTGTTTCAGATTTACATTCTATATAATGATTTGTTGTTTTCTAACTCGATATCAGATTGGGATCTGTTTGATATAAATGCAGATTTTTATAATTAATTTCTAAGTGTTTTTCATTTTATATTAATTTCCTTTAGTTCTTCTTTTGAAGTTGCTATTAGAACAAGATCGTCGGCGAACCTAAGATTATTTAGATATTCCTCTAGAATTATTCTTCAGAATTTGTGTAAATTTTTTGAATTAGTGAAATGTAATTTGGATTTATTCCCTAAGAGAGCATGGACTTGAAAATGTAGCTTTGTTCAATGTTGTCAAATGCTAAAAATATATCTGTTTGATATTCACGACTTTTATCTATCAATTGATTGATGACTTGTAAATGATCATATGTAGAAAATCCAGATCTAAAACCGGCTTGTTCGATCGGTGGTTAAAATTCATTATATTTTTTAATCGATTTTCTAAAATTTTCATAAATATTTTTTCCTATGTTAGAAGATAGTGTGATTGGTCTATAGTTGTTAATATTATTTCGATCACCTTTTTTAAACATAATGATAATGTTAGATTGTTTCCATTGGATAGAGATTATTCTAGATATTATTAAATATTAAAGTGAGTGGTTTTATAATTATTTTTTGGGCATATTTTAAAGTTTCGTTTTTAACACCGTCTCTTCCAGGTGATTTATTTGTTTTTAACTTTTTAATTATATTTGTTACTTCAAATTCCAGAATAACTGGGATATTTTCATTGATATATTTTGATAGGTCAGTTTGGTCAGTAATTATATTTGATGTATATAAATTTCTGTAAAATTCTCTTATTATTTTTAAAATATTTAATCGACTGTATTGAATACTAGTGTTATTTTTATCTTTTATATTTGGAATTATACCATATTTATGTGGAAACAATTCTTTTTCATTTTTTTAATAGATGAATGTGGTTCAATAAACTTTTTAATAATGTTATCATTATAGTTTTATATGCCTTAATTTTGTATTTTACATATTTGCACATTTGATTATGTTCGATTCGACCAATAGATATTTTCTCTTTTGTTTCAATTTATTTCTTATTTTATTGAGATTTTTTGTGTCGTTTGATAGTATTGGCTCGTTTTTAATTGTTTCTACAGATTTATTTTGTATTGTTTTTAAAATTAATTCGAATTCATTATATTGCTTTTAAATATCAGTATATGAAGGGAAATTTATCATTTTTAATTGGTCTTCCAATCTTGCATATTATTAATTGTTTCGTTATCTAATTTTGAGAAGTTTCTGATAGGTTTACTATTTCATTCTGGCCGAGGTCTTTTTCTTATTGAGTGTAGGTATAGATATTTCTGTATATAAGAGTCTAAGGTTTGTGTAAAAAGAAAACTTGTTTAGAATTTTAAATTTGTTTATTATATTAAGATATGGTGTAATTATATAGTCAATTTTCGATTTATTATATCCGTTTGGGTGGAGCCAAGTCCATTTCATTTCTGCTCTTTTTTGAAATAAATAATTACTATTTTCAAATTATTTTCTTTGCAGAAATTTATTAATTTGTTTCCTCTTTCGTTTCTACTTACATAATTGTAAGGCCCCATGACTCTTTCTTCATTAATTTCTCTTTGTCCAATTTTAGAGTTAAAATCACCCATGATAACTAGTTGATTGTTGTATTTATGGGGGTTATTTCTTATTGTTTCGTTAAGTAATTTATAAAATTCTTCGAGGTTCTCATTTGATTCTGAAGTAGGTGCATAAACTTGAATTAAATTCAAGAAATGCTTTTAATTTTTAAAGTTGCGATTCTGTCAGAAATACCCTTAAATTCTTCAATTCTATCTGCCAGATCTGGACTTATCAAGAACACTACTCCGCTCTGACCTGCAATTGTTCCTTTGTGACATAAAATAATCCACTTTTTCTTTTAACAATTTTTTCGTCAAGATATCTTATTTCTACCAGTGCAAGGATATCGATTTTTAAATCGTTCAAAGCATTTTCCAATTCCAATATTTTTTCTTCACCTTTTAAAATTCGAACATTTAGTGTGCCAATTTTGGTAAAATTTCCCATTTTTTTTTGTTTATTAACTTTGTTCTTATCTTTATTTGGATTAAGGTCATTACTATTATTATTATTATTATTACAGGAAATGTCGCTTTTATATTTAGTACTTATATTTTTGTTTAATTTTATAATTTGTATAGCCATTCTTATTAGAGCTAAAAATAGTATTGCAATCGAGATTATTTGATTTATTATTAAAATTATTCGCTGATGTATAATTAAAATGTTTTGTATTTTCTGGATTTTCGGGATCATTATTCCTATTTGGGGAGGTTTTGGTCTAAATCACCCGGGTTGACCAGACCTACTGAGTAGTGGATGGAGCTCTTGGTGTATTTGAAGGCCCTCGCCAATAATTCTATACTGTAGTTTCAGGGTTAGAATCAGAGTTTGAATCTCTTCGTGATCCACTTCCTTTAATGAAACGAATATTGATTTAATTTATGCTTTGCTTTAAAAGTATTATCGAGATTCTTTTTCTTCTCTGTATATTGGATCATATTATCATTCCCATTCTCGACCTCAACATCTCCTATAGGTGTTGCTGTTAAGGGTCTCACCTCCAAAACGTCTTTGGGGTAGTCCTCTGATATATGTATAGTGATGATCTTCCTTCATTTTTACTTAGGGAAAATAGTGTAGGTTTTAGGTGAAACATGATATTAATTAATAAAGTAAAGGAAGTGTAGTTTCACTGTGAAACTACACTCCCTTTACTTTATTGATCTTCCTTCAGTGTATTTTTATTCCTCATTAGGATATTTTTAATTCGTAGAGAGGAGAGATATTAAAATAGGTCTTATTTTCCCTTTTTGGGGTTAACCTATTCGCTTTATAAAGTTTATTTGGTTTGTATTAAATTCATTGTATATTTTTTCTTGTATAAATTCAATAGTACCATTTTCTAGTTCAAGTAAGTTTGTTTCCTTCTCCTCTATTTCGTGTATTAATATAGTTTTTGCCTTAGTTTCCCTTTCTATGTAGCAAATTTTGCTTTAAACTGTAGATATTCTCTCCTCTATCATTACTCCATTACTCTCCCCCAAAATGTTGATTCTCCTTCTAAATTCATCTATCATTTCTTTCTTCTAATTTGATAAAATTTCCATTAGTTCTTCCTTGTCCATATCAATTGATGTAATTAGCCGTTAAATAATAGACGAGAAACACAGTAAAGAAACGAAAATGCAAAACACACCAGGTGATTTCACTAGGCAGATCTCAAGAGAGAGAAAAAGACAAGAACACGTCTGACCTCGACCAACGTTCGAACTCCACTCAAAAGATATCATATACCTATTTCCAAATAGTATTAAAAATTTTATATCAAATTGATTTTATTGGAATTAGACTTAAAAAAATGTTATTTTTGGAGATGCCTTTTCATTACTTCACTTATTCTACTATATATCCTCTAAAATCTACTAGTCCTCAAGATAAAAATTATAATAGCTTATAAAAAATTATTTATTCTTCATAAAGTAATATTTTTTTATTTTCTTTAAAGGTTCTGAAGAACAAGTCAAAGCCCAAGAATCTCAAATTTATTCACTTGCTTCTAAACATGGAGGAATTGCAGCTGGAGAGAAAAATGGACTTAGAGGATATATGCTCACTTTCGTCATTGCATATATTCGAGATGTGGGTCTCGATTATGGTGTCGTGTCCGAATCATTTGAGACCAGCGTGCCTTGGGACAAAACAATTAACCTCTGTAAAAATGTCAAACATTCTATTTCTACGTCATGTAAAGGTAATTATTATATTTTTCACTTTTTTCTTAATATGATGATATGTCGCAGAAGGAATTATTATAAGGAATAAATCAAAGAGGGCAATAATGTAAATTAGCATTCATATTGCTACTAAAAGGCGACTGTGGGTCAGTGGCTTGAGTGTCGGGTAGCTGACTCGAAGTAGGCTGGTTCGAGACTGATCAGATCAGATATTTGCAGGCGCCTCCTCTTTGAAAGCAATGGCAACCTACCAAGAGTATAATTGTCTAGTAACCTCTCCAAACTAGCCGTTCGGAACCGGTGTTAAAAAGTAGGTCCCGTATATCTGTGTAAAAACAGCTAAACACACTCAGCACAGGTATATATGGAGAGGAGCCGAAACGTCAGGGAGACCTGATATGGCACTTAAAAGAAGAAAGATTGCTATTAAGGCGTTTGTTGACTTTTCCCAAATATTTTTAGGGGACTCTGCAAACTTTTTTAAAAATCAATTAAAGTTTGGTACGATGAGTGGAAGAGGGAAAATACAATCCTAAGAGTCAAATCCATCAGTTGTCTTCTTATATATATGATATGCCTAGAAGAATGTAATCAAAATAAAACGGGCATTGCTTTTTTTCCTCATGGGTTTTTGATTCTTAGAGAAGATCCTCCTCCATGGTGTGCTTTTTGCAACTCTAAAATCACAGTGGATCATGTCATATTTGAATGTCTTTTGTATAGTCTAGCAAGGGTAAAATTCATAATTGAAAATATAACTATACAAAATCTTCTAGGAAATCTAGAAAATTTAGACAATTTGTTCGGGTCCTTAAATAAAATACGGCTTCTTAAAATTTATTATAACGCTAGTGAAACCAATAATAGGTTACGTTTATTTCTGTGATATTATATATTTATATCGAAACCTCTCTAAAGCTTCCTTATTATTGTTTTCACTTTAAATTTATTCTTTTATTTATATTGAAGTCTCTTCACAGCTTCTTCATTTTTATTGTTTATTTTATATAGTTTTGTTGAAATCTATTCGCGCTCTATCGTGTTCTTAGCAGTTTCTAAACTCAGGGATAACCCGTTCTCCCTTTCGATCGGTTCTGCGCGGGTGGGGGTCCGGGATTCTTCATGCCCTACTGTGCCTCGAGTGATTGGTCTTAGGAAGGGATCTTTATGTTTTATAGATTTTACCAGCAAAGAAAGGGCCCCACAAATCAATAATAAGAAAAAGAAAATAATGATAGGGACAGATGATCGAATGGATAAATAATTTTTCTGAGGCACTAATGATCATAGCATCGGATGCGCCCTGGTATCTCACTTTAATAATAATAGTATTCATATTTTATAAAGTAATTATATATATATAAATATATTTTAGCACTTTAGGACTATAGTTTCAAAGACTTAGCCTTTATCTTCAGATGGACCAGATTTTTAGCTTTTTAGGAAACCTCTTTCCCTCTTTGGTTAGCTATCCGAATTCTATCTTTTTAGGTTATTCATAAGTCTTGAAATAACTTTATTTATTTTATTTTTTTCATAATGTGCTATTTTCGACTCGCCCTATTTTTTATAAGAAGGATGGTTTCCTTACTAAACAAAAAATGTTCTTTGGGGTTTGAACAAAGTTTCCCAATCTTCTTTTGATCAGCCCCATCTTAAAACCTCAAAGATTTTGAGGCCCTCCTGGCAAAATAATAGTAAACTTCTGAAAAATTATAATATAAATAACTACAGTATTTCAAATTATACAGAAACAAAAGTAAAATTGTTTTTGATTAGACTTTTTACAAAGAATACAAATTTTATATTAAATTTTTTATGTTTTAAAACAAATTAGTGATGAGATGACGATAATAAAATCATTTTCTCATGGCTCCAAAATGTTCATTTTTGCCCCTGATCTGTAAAAAATTTCAACTTTAAGCTAGTTGTTTCACCATGTGGGTTTTCTTAGGATTTTTTTGAAATTTGGACAGAGTATTATTTAAATACTTCTGCATCGATTGGTGGCAAAACGAAATTTATGAACAATATAGTTCCGGAGATATTAAATTCCAAATATAGAGTTTTTCAGACTCTTATACATTGCACTATACGGGATATCGGAAAGTTTACATACATATTTAATTATAATTAATAAACTCTTCTTAGCATTTTTATAAAAACTAAACCAACATTAAACAATAACTAATATATTTTTTAAGAAAATTTTAATTCATAGTTACAACACAGTTTCTGAGATAATAATGACCATTTTTCATTATATTATTCAATCTATTTTCAACGTCAATTTTTTAAAAATTAATATATTTTAGAATTTTTTCAAATAAAAAACAACAAGAACCTAATTTAGGTCCTTCCTGAAAAACATCAAGTTAACAAATATTCTTACAGTCCTAGGAACCGAACCGGCATTTATTTTCGCAGCCAGCCAGGCTCTTCCTATGCCGATGAATATTTCCTCTTGACGATGTATTTATTACTCTGGCACCCATAATTTTAATTTATCACAATAATTTGAGATTATTATTTATATAAAATGAAATCATTAATAATTTCTTTTGATTGGATTATTCTCTTAAAATAAAATCATGTGACTGGATTCTGTTTATTTGTTAATCAAATGACAAAACAAAAAATACGCTCTTGCCAGACCCCTCTATAAATTTATAATATCCATTTATAATACCGAGAGTTTCTCCCTCTTGCATAATCCTACTCTGACTTTTAGATTAGTGCTACACTTCCTACGAATATTCAATAGCGATTTTTTTAGTTTCAAAATGAAGTTAACTGCAAAAGAATCGCTAGAAAATAAATCATTTCACAATGACAAATGTGTTGGAAACTTAAGTAAATCTTAATTATTCAAATAATGTATTTAGAAATACTTATTTACACCAAGCAAAAGGCACTCTTTGATTTATTCCTTATAAATAAAACAAATATGCTACTATCTGCAAATAAAAGCTTTTTATTTAAATCTTTTTTTTTATTTATTTTAGAACTTGGAATCCGATACTTTTTGATCTCTCATCGAGTGACTCAAACTTATGATGCAGGATGTTGTGTATATTTTTATTTTGGATTCAATTTCGTCGATATTGACGAAGTAGAGGTACAATTTTGAAAAATAATAATACTTTTTAGTGATTCAAATATAAATGGAATGAATATTCTGTTATTTTTTAGATTACTCCGCATTCAAGTAAAGATCCTGTTGCTCTTTTTGAGTTGATTGAGACCCAAGCAAGAGATGAAATTTTAAGATGTGGTGGAAGTTTATCTCACCATCATGGGGTCGGAAAAATTCGTAAACGTTGGTATCAAGATCAAGTGACACCGCTTGGAGAGCAACTATATCTCGAAACGAAACGAGCTTTAGACCCTAAAGGAATATTTGCTGCCGGAAATCTCGTTGAAGAAAGAATTCAATCTAAATTATAAAAAAAAAAAAATAAAAAAATATAAGGCTCAATTCTTTTTTTGTAATAAAGAATCGGTCTATTTTATATACACTTTTTCTATTTGAGTATTACTAGTCTATATTTATGTATACATTTTTTTATTTTATTTTTATTAAATTTGTTTTATAATATTATAAAAAATATAATGAATTTAATTGAATTTAATTTGAATATATATATATTGTTTTTAAATTGTTTTATATATTTTATTTAAAAAAAAGTAATATTAATTTTTTTCATGTTGTAATATTGTAATAAATAAAAGAGAAGACATTTATTTAAAAATTTTTTTTTATTATTTTCAAAAATAATTATTTTGAAATAATTCCATCTTTAAAATAATAAAATAATTTAATGCTAAATCAAGTTATTTCATTTATTTTTAACAGACATTATGTAAATGATAATACATAATTAATTTTAGAAATATACCAAAGTTTTATTAAAAACAAAATGCAATTAATTAAAACGAAAAATCATTTTCTAAGATAGGTACCTCGTACCAGATGTAATTTTTTTCAATAAAGTCCTGAACTGTTACAAGTGCAAAAACTACCAGATTAATTTTAATTTTAATTAAATCTTGAATAATCTATTTACTCAACTTAAGAGGTTGTCCTCTTTGTTTCTCTTTATGATTCAATAACTCTGCTACTCTCGGCAAAATAAAAACATTTTAATTAAACCTACAAATTGTTATTATTGATTTTTATTTCTAATCCTGTCTATTTTACTATTTTCTTAATATTAAGATGATCAACTTACTCCTAAGCTTTAGTTAATTTAATTTATTGAAATTAAAATGTTATCTTATGCCTTGAAGATACCTTAATAACAATGGAGAATTCCATTAAAAGATAAAAACAAAGATATTTTTATCCTATGTCAAAAAAAGCAAATTTTTATTTTTTTTTTATTTTTTATGAAAATGATGAGAGAAGGAGTTACACCAAAAAGGGGCAACTCCAAAAGGCCTGGGTTGGCTCTTCGGTGAGCCAGAGAGTCGAGTGAGTTGGTTAGAGCCGGGTCTCCTATTAGTTTAATTGCTCGCTTCTGAATTGCATCCAGTGTAGCAAGAGAATGTTTGGAGGTTCCCCTCCACAGATGAGAGCCATATTCGAGACAGGGACGAATTTGAGCCTTATACAGTATAAGAAGTTGACTGGGAGTAAAACAGCGTCTAGACCTAAATAGGAGACCAAGCTTGCGCGCTGCAGCTTTAGCAGTGGCCTAAATTAATTGAGGAGGCAATGTCTGTACGGTTTTGATGCGATGCAGGGGCGTTATGTTGGGTGCTGTCATCTGCCTAACAATGTACCGGATTGAAGCACATTCCGATAATCGCCACATTTTTAATTTATTTGCCTTCTCATTGCAAACGAATAGAAATAAATGATTCACATTCAAGGCCGTCTTAGGCCATGCAAAGGCCCTTGGGCACCCAGAACACAGAATTTGGAGCCTTTTTAGAAAGCAAAAAAAAAACCATCAGCATGTACTTTTGTTTAGTGATTTTATTGGTTAATATTGTTATCTTTATACAAATCAATCTCCTAGTTAGTCTTATCAAGAAAATAACCCAGACTGGTCATCGCAATACTTCACATTACTATATTCTATACAAATGTGAAAATAAAAATATTTAGGTATAAATTAAAATAAATAGGTATAAATTAAATTTTAAAAATATAATTTTTTTCTTGAATGATTGAGATATGAGTAAAGTAAAATAAAGAGCCCTAAAATCTGATAAAATAAAGAACCAAATCTTTTTTTGATTATTCATTAATTCGATACTTTCATCTTTAGAAAGATGAGGGAGATGGGTTTCTACACCATTGCGAAACCGTTTTTGAAAACAAAATGGAAATTTAATGATAATTAGATTTTAGATGACTTGATATGTTCAAATAAAAGTTTTTTTCTTAATTCATTATCGTATTCTAGTATATTTAGTGTACTTACTTTCATAAATACGAGGCTTAAAATCGCGTTCGAAGAACAAATGGCCAATATAGCCATCTGAGTGATGATCCTGACAACTCAAAACAAACTATTAGTACAAATTTCTACTTTCAAGGACGAAAGAATTGCCTTATAAAGTAGAAGTACACACCTATAAAGGAGGCTTTGATTATATATAGCAATTGTACTAGTACATGAAAATGTATTACAATTTTGCTTGAATCAAATATCTCATTATTTGAGTAGAAATAAATCTGGTTTGGACTTTTAATAAAACAGAATCTCGAAGTCCAAGGATCGATCGTTCCAAAACAAATTCTCCTGATTTGAATTTGAAAACGAGTTTTTGGGACGGAAATCGCGTAACGCGGTACTCGGCCAGTGAGAAAATGGTTTTGATTTTTAGACCATAATAGGGAAGTCAGGGCTTCTGAAAGAGATCCTACATAGCCTTTATTTTATGAGGCGAAAAAAGTACTTTATATGTGTGGCGATCAAAACCAAGGTGGGTAATGCATCGCATAGTGTCCCTAGCTACAGGAGAACCTCTTAGTTGTGGAATATCCAGACGATCTCAGAATTGTGTTACAAGAGATTAAGTCTGTCTACTTGAATATTCTCCTAAGGTCAAAAGCGCAACCGTAATGACTGCCAGAGAGATGTACAAAAAGTTCACAAAGGGAAAGGATCTTTCTGTCAGTATCACGAAAATAATTTAGGAAATAAAAATAGTAATGTGTTCCTGGCCGATCCGGAAAGTAGAGGCACTCCTCCTGAACTTCTAAATTGGACAAAATCTATCACAAATCCACCTTCACTGGCATTTATTGTATGAGAAATTATAGCGATCTCCCGAAATCGCACCGCAACTTAAAATTAAGAAACCTGAACGTCAACAACTTATTCTGGTCTGGTCGACTCACCTTGTGATTCTATCATGGTAAGAACATGACTGTACCTTCCATTTAAGCTCTCTGCTGGACCCTATAGGAAATACAGTTAACAGTATATGCACGGACACACAGATCAGGGAACCTATCCAAAACGAACTAGCTAAGATTAGAGGGAAACATGAGAGCTAAACTTAAATCTAGAAGGTTATCTAGCAGAGTCCCAAAATGGAAAATACAGTACATGTAATTGCTACTAATGGACCCAAAAGGAGAGCCACGAGCAGGATTCGGGCGACAGACACTCATCCAGTCGATAATGATTCCTGAAATGAAGCATTTCTTTATTATTAATTATACTAATTATTCCGAAGATATTTATATTTATTATTTTTAATTATAGTAATAATATTAATTTAATATTTTTAATAAATGAAATTACGAAAATATATTTATAGAAACTTTGAACCAGTCTGGAGAGAAATTGAAGACTTGACTCTTAAAATGATGTTTATACTTTAATTATGGATACTTTTAAGAAATGCAATTAGTTTCAATTGTCTATATCAGGCATGGCCAACCTAAATCGCACCACGGGCCGCATTGACGACGTAAAAATTTCCAAGAGCCGCACACAAATAAGATACATTTTAAATTTTTATTTTGCGAAGCATGGGGAAAGTATTGTAATCGGTCTCGCGGCAAGCGTGGCTTTAAAGGGTCCTCAGGTAAAGACTACGGAACCCATGGTCTCAAGTAAAGTCACAAATTGTAGTATTCAGTTAGTTTGAATTTTAGGACGTGACGGTTTTGCCAAAAATCACATGCGGTCTCGTCCAGAGAGTGATTTTTCATTTAGTGCGTGCGGATGTCTGGATGGATGGATGTTATCGTTTTTTGGCCCACGATTTTTTCCACACCGTTGCACCGATTGAAATGAAATTGAAAACCTCCAATTAGTTTAACAAAATGAAGAGCTGATTAGTTTTTGGTACATATCGGCGCACAAACATTAGTACTTTATTTCAGTACTTTTTTAGTTTTTTCTAAATATTTTGAAAATGACTGACCAATTGTGATGAAATTTATTATCCTAACTAAGTACCTTGGAGACCACAAAAAAGGTTAAATAAAGTTTTTAGTAAAATTATATTTTAAAGTACTTTACTCTAAGAGTAAGATAGTACTTTTTTAATTTTTATATTTTAAATTCTTTAAAATTTATCCATTGGATCGTTTTAATATAGCTCATTTAACCTTGCTTAAGTAAGAATGGATAGGCTTCTCTCTGTGAAATGCTAAAAATTTGGGAGGAAATTTTATAAGTAACCATAGCAACTGCGTTGTTTTCATATCGGTTACCTTGGCTGAAGACATGGAGGAATCAAGTTAAAACCTAAAATAGCGATTGATTCTCATCTAGTACTTGAGGAATAACCATTCTATATTGGATTTTCGACGTTTCGGTTTTTATTGGTAACCATTGCTGAAGACATAGAGGAATCGAGTTAAAATCAAAAATAGCGATTGATTCTCATCTAGTACTTGAGGAATAACCATTTTATATTGGATTTTCGACGTTTCGGTTTTTATTGGTAACCATTGCTGAAGACATAGAGGAATCGAGTTAAAATCAAAAATAGCGATTGATTCTCATCTAGTACTTGAGGAATAACCATTCTATATTGAATTTTTGACGTTTCGGTTTATATTGGTAACCATTGCTGAAGACACAGAGGAATCGACTTAAAATCAAAAATAGCGATTGATTCTCATCTAGTACTTGAGGAATAACCATTCTAAATTGGATTTTTGACGTTTCGGTTTTTATTGGTAACCATTGCTGAAGACATGGAGGAATCGACTTAAAATCAAAAATAGCGATTGATTCTCATCTATTACTTGAGGAATAACAATTCTACATTAGATTTTTGACGCTTCGATTATTATTGGTAACCATTGCTGAAGACATGGAGGAATCGGCTTAAAATCAAAAATAACGATCGATTATTATCTAATACTAGAGGAATAACCTTATTGCATTCCATTATTGATGTTTTGACTATTAATGGCAACCTCTACAGAAAACGTGGAAGAATCGACTTAAAATCAAAAAGACTAAATTCTTTTGGTAAACAACTCAAGCTTGAGTTGTTTGCCATAAAAGAATTTAGTCTTGCTAGTCAAGCTTGAGTTGTTTGCCATAAAAGAATTTAGTCTTTTTGATTTTAAGTCGATTCTTCCACGTTTTCAGTAGAGGTTGCCATTAATAGTCAAAACATCAAAAATGGAATGCAATAAGGTTATTCGTCTAGTATTAGATAATAATCGATTGTTATTTTTGATTTTAAGCCGATTCCTCCATGTCTTCAGCAATGGTTACCAATAATAATCGAAGGGTCAAAAATCTAATGTAGGAATTGTTATTCCTCAAATATTAGATGAGAATCAATCGCTATTTTTAATTTTAAGTCGATTCCTCCATGTCTTCACCAATGGTTACCAATAATAACCGAAATGTCAAAAATCGAATGTAGAATGGTTATTCCTCGACTGTTAAATGAGAATCGATCATTATTTTTGATTTAAAGTCAACATGAACTGCAAATAGCAAGTGATATCTGATTAATAATAAAGGAATAAACATATTAATATTTCAAATGAATTTGGATAAAGTTTAGCAACGATCCGTTGCAGTTTATTTTAATATTTTTTTCGAGATCTGGCTTTACAACGGATTTCGTATTTAGTGATTTTATTGTAAGTAAATGCAAAGGTACACTTAAAGCATTCAATCAGTGTAGGTAAATGTCAAAAAAACAATACTAAAAGAGATACGAAAAAAATGGTTGCCTGTAAAGTCGGTATACGGGCGAAAGTTTTACGTGACAACGACTTTGAGTGGTAAAATAATTTTAATGTGAATATTCATTCGTATAGTAGGAAGAAGGATGAAATAATAGTAACAATTTAAAACATTTATTTATACAAAGAATTATATTTAAAACATTAATTTATACAAAGAATCTCGCACTGAATTTCATATTAACAAAATTTTATTTTTACCTTTACACATACATACGTATTTATATACAAATATACATACAATAACTTGCAATACATTTGCGTACAATGAAACAGCGTTTACTACAACTTAACTTGTTCCTATCTGAGTGATTTTGTTGAGGATAGGGCGATGATAGGAGAAATATGAAATGAAAGGAAGTGTTTCTGCTGTAATGTGCCTAGAAAATGTCAAGTCAATGGTTGTTCCTTTTAACGTAGTAGAACGCAAATGTATTGCAAGTTATTGTATGTATATTTGTATATAAATACGTATGTATGTGTAAAGGTAAAAATAAAATTTTGTTAATATGAAATTCAGTGCGAGATTCTTTGTATAAATTAATGTTTTAAATATAATTCTTTGTATAAATAAATGTTTTAAATTGTTACTATTATTTCATCCTTCTTCCTACTATACGAATGAATATTCACATTAAAATTATTTTACCACTCAAAGTCGTTGTCACGTAAAACTTTCGCCCGTATACCGACTTTACAGGCAACCATTTTTTTCGTTAGGACATAATGGACATAAAATATGATTTTTTTTAGATTTATTTATATCGACAACTTTATGAATATCTCTCAAATGTCTATTCTTTTCAGATTGCCTGCCAAATGTCTTAATGCATAATTCACAAATAATTTTAGCATCCATGATAGGAAAATATTAATATTTTTTCTCAGAAAAAACTTTTTAATTTTGTAAGCCTAAAAAATAATAATAAATCATAATTTTATTTTAGGTGGACAGTATTTAAATGTTTGAAATAATATAATTTTAAGCTTACCTTATATTAAATATGTTACTAAATCAATATATATTTTGGTACAATATTACAGTATGTTTTATGTTAAACTGTTTAAAGACATCTGATTGAGAACCGTTAATTTGAAAAACTGTCAAACCAAATTCAAATATCTTGCGTTTTTTTGAAAAGATGAATAAAGAACTCAATAATTTTTGGAATTACTGTCATTATAAAATACATATTAAAAAAGCTTTAGAAAAATAAAGAAATAAATGAAATATAAATTAAATTTAAATCTATGGAAAATTGAAACTTGAAAATTGATTTTTTTTCAATGAATATAGATATCTTTTAAGGTTTAAAAAATAATTGTTGCTTTTATCTAAATCTATCTATCTATCTATCTATCTATCTATCTATCTATCTATCTATCTATCTATCTATATATATATATATATATATATATATATAGGTATAATTAAGGCTAATAATTATAAAATAGAAGTTAGTTTCGATAAAGCAGGTTCATGTTCGAATCTGGCGGCTTAAGTGGCCCGCCCACTTCTTCTGATTGGATCGCACATTGGATCGCACGTGCGGAATTTCCTGTATCCTCTTCTCACTCGCTCTCATTGTGAGCGCATAACGTGAGCGGAGAGCGTAACGCAATTTCTTGAAGTGTCACCCGGCAAACCAATTTATAAGACGTTGTCACGTCAAAAATGCATTGAATGGCCCAACAAAATGTACGTATTTGTATGGTAATAACCATAATTAAAAATAGTTTCAACTTTCAAAATTATTACAATTTTTTTTTAGTGATATTCAAAAACAAAGGTTTTAATATTTAATGCCTAATGATGCAACCCGCAATTCAGAGCGTTCGGTTCGAATGCATAACCTTGAACACACAGGCGATGCTCGATTTATTTAACCCTTCTTTTTGATCTCTATCAATTTCATTATATTTAAGATTGAGTCATTCGATCTCTTCTGGGTATTATCTTTTATCTAAAATTACTAACGAAATTGATTAATTATATATGTTAAACTTTTCATTTGAGTAAGACTGGAATTGGAAAAAATAATATACACCAGAATAATGAGATCGTGAAAATTTAACTTAGTGAAAGTAAAAAATAAACTGCAACGGATCGTTGCTAAACTTTATCCAAATTCATTAGAAATATTAATATGTTTATTCCTTTATTATTAATCAGATATCACTTGCAATTTGCAGTTCATGTTGACTTTAATTCAAAAATAATGATCGATTCTCATTTAACAGTCGAGGAATAATCATTTTACATTCGATTTTTGACTTTTCGGTTATTATTGTGTAACCAAAATAAATTTGGCGCGGTTTTGTTCCGGGAGCCTAGTGTCTTAAAAGAGAATTAGAGTCGAAAGGAAATGACTAATGAACACGTGGAAGTATGAGAATCATCATATGTGTCGAGGTGTCGAGTTGGCAGGATCGGTGAGGTGAAGTGAAGGGAATAAGTTCTGTTTTCGTTTTGTTTTTATATCGTGGGGTTAATATTTATCGATTATCGTTCCGTTTAGTGTCGTTGTTATTGAGAACTAACCAACAATAAAATTTATATATATATATATCTTATATCTTAAATATCAATAAATATTTAAGTTTATTTATTTAGAGAAATGGCCCATTGCCTAATTCAAGTACAAAATACTGTATCAATAATATCATTATTTGTTGTTTAATTTTAAACTATATAACTTCATTTAATTAATAAAACCCAAGCTTGTTAACAACATTGTTATATATACAAGACCCGGTTTGAATAATTATACATATTATAAGCAACACACATTTTTATTTATTTATTTGTGCCCTCAAGAGCAAAGGGATAATTGGTGAATTTTCCAGCCAATATAATTGGTAACCATTGGTGAAGACATAGAGAAATCGACTTAAAATCAAAAATAGCGATTGATTCTCATCTATTACTTGAGGAATAACAATTCTACATTAGATTTTTGACCCTTCGATTTTTATTGGTAACCATTGCTACAGACATGGAGGAATCGACTTAAAATCAAAAATAACCATCGATTCTTATCTAATAGTAGAGGAATAAACTTATTGCATTCCATTTTGGATGTTTTGACTATTAATAGCATATGAATCGACTTAAAATCAAAAAGACTAAACTTTTTTATGGCAAACAACTCAAGCTTGAGTTGTTTACCAAAAAAGAATTTAGTCTTTTTGATTTTAAGTCGATTCATCCACGTTTTCAGTAGAGGTTCCCATTAATAGTCAAAACATCAAAAATGGAATGCAATAAGGTTATTCCTCTAATATTAGATAAGAATCGATGGTTATTTTTGATTTTAAGTCGATTCCTCCATGTCTTCGCCAATGGTTTCCAATAAAAACCGAAACGCCAAATATCCAATATAGAATGGTTATTCCCCAAGTACTAGATGAGAGAATCAATCGCTATTTTTGATTTTAACTCGATTTCTCTATGTCTTCAGCAATGGTTACCAATAAAAACCGAAACGTCAAAAATCCAATATAGAATGGTTATTCCTCAAGTACTAGATGAGAATCAATCGCTATTTTTGGTTTAAAGTCGATTTCTCTATGTCTTCATCAATGGTTACCAATCAAAACCGAAACGTCAAAAATCCAATATAGAATGGTTATTCCTCAAGTATTAGATGAGAATGAATCGCTATTTTTGATTTTAACTCGATTCCTCTATGTCCTCAGCAAGGGTAACGGATAAGAAAACAACGCAGTTGCTATGGTTACTTATAAAATTTCCTCCCCAATTTTTAGCATTTCACAGAGAGAAGCCTATCCATTCTTACTTAAGCAAGTTTAAATGAGCTAATAGCTTTATTAGTTTTGGAATTGGCGTGTCTGCCTTAAGTTGAGAAAAGTGCTCCATCTGGTGTCACTTTTTCAGCTGGGGCACTTCAGGTGTGCCCCAGGTTGGAGCACTCTAAAAAGAATGCATTTAGAGAACATGGCTCTATTCGAATAACGAAATTTAAAAATAAATACAAATCTTTTATAAAAATCAATCTCCAAACACATATTTATAAGCCCTTAAAACTGTAGTCTCTTTATAAATAAATTAAAAATGTATTTAATTTTATAAAAAAATTTTCATTATAACCTACTTATTAAAAATTTATTTTTCCTGCAGAAGAAACTAATATTGCCTCCTTTAATTTATAAAAATTCTGCTTCATTCGGCAAAAATAAGCTTTCAATTTAATTTTTTTTATAATCAATGTAATAATAACAAATAAACGACTTAAAACAATAATTTATATAAATAATTTAATAAAATAATAACCTAAGTGGTCATTCATTATTCTAAATTAAATAACAATAATATATTCAAGTTTAAAACAGACTATATAAAAAATCGGTGTTTTGAAATTCAAAATGGTGCGAAGCTTTACTAAGGGCGCCCCAAAGTGACTATGCTCAATGAGCATGTGCACTTGGTGCACACTACAAGAAGGCCCAGCAGTGCCACAACTATCCCAAAACGAATAGGGCTGGGGCACACCAAGTCGGTTGGTAATCCTAAACGAATATGGTTTAGTGACTTGAGGCTAACATAAGGGCGCTCAAAGCACTCAATACGAATATAGCTAATATAAACCGTTCAAATGAATAAATTTTAAAGAATTTAAAAAAGTACTATCTTACTCTAGAGGTCTAGAGTAAAGTACTTTAATATATAATTTTACTAAAAACTTTATTCAACCTTTTTTGTGGTCTCCAAGGTGCTTAATTAGGATATTAAATTTCATCAAAATTGGTTAAGTCATTTCCAAGATATTTAGAAAAAGCTAAAAAAGTACTGAAATAAAGTACTAATGTTTGTGGGCCGATATGTACCAGAAACTAATCAGCGCTTCATTTTGTTAAACTAATGGTAGGTTTTCAATTTCATTTCAATCGATGCAACGGTGTGGAAAAAATCGTGGGCCACAAAAACGATAACATCCATCGATCCATCCATCCGCACGCACTAAATGAAATAAACTGCAACGGATCGTTGCTAAACTTTATCCAAATTCATTTGAAATATTAATATGTTTATTCCTTTATTATTAATCAGATATCAATTGCGATTTGCAGCTCATGTTAATTTTAATTCAAAAATAATGATCGATTCTCATTTAATACTCGAGGAATAACCATTCTACATTGGATTTTTGACATTTCGGTTATTAATGGTAACCATTGGTGATGACATGGAGGAATCGACTTAAAATCAAAAATAGCGATCGATTCTCATCTATTACTTGGGGAATACCAATTCTACATTAGATTTTTAACCCTTCGATTATTATTGGCAACCATTGCTGAAGACATGGAGGAATCGACTTAAAATCAAAAATAACGATCGATTCTTATCTAATACTAGAGGAATAACCTTATTGCATTCCATTTTTGATGTTTTGACTATTAATGGCAACCTCTACTGAAAACGTGGAAGAATCGACTTAAAATCAAAAAGACTAAATTCTTTTATGGCAAACAACTCAAGCTTGCTCTAGAGTAAAGTACTTTAAAATATAATTTTACTTAAAACTTTATTTAACCTTTTTTGTGGTCCCCAAGGTACTTAATTAGGATATTAAATTTCATCAAAATTGGTTAGGTCATTTTCAAGATATTTAGAATAAACTAAAAAAGTACTGAAATAAAGTACTAATGTTTGTGAGCCGATATGTACCAAAAACTAATCAGCGCTTCATTTTCTTAAACTAATGGTAGGTTTTCAATTTCATTTCAATCGGTGTAACGATGTGGAAAAAATCGTGGGCCAAAAAAACGATAACATACATCCATACATCCATCCATCCATCCATCCATACGCACGCACTAAATGAAAAAATCGCACTTTTTGGCCTCTGTAATTTTTGGCAAAACCGTGACGTGCTAAAATTCAACCTAATTGAATACTACAATTTGTGACTTTAATTGAGTCCATGGGTTCCGTAGTCTTTAGCTGAGGACCCTTGGAAGTCGCGCTTGCCGCGAGACCGATTACAATACTTTCCCCATGCTTCGCATTGGATAAAGTAAAAATCGCACTTTTTGGCCTCTCGACGAGACCCCATGTAATTTTTGGCAAAACCGTGACGTGCTAAATTTCAACCTAATTGAATACTACAATTTGTGACTTTAATTGAGTCCATGGGTTCCGTAGTCTTTACCTGAGGACCCTTTGAATTCGCGCTTGTCGCGAGGCCGATTACAATACTTTCCCCATGTTTCGCATTGGATAAAGTAAAAATGAATGAATAGCAAAGAGGCAAAGAAAATTTAAGGTATTGAAGAATTAATCAATCTACAGACTTTGAATTACAACAAAGAAATGGCAGCTAAAACTTTTTTAAGTCAGTAAAATAGTTTTTGACAGGATTTTTTTAATACATATATATATATATATATAATATCAGCCTATAAGTTAGTCTCTATTTTAAATAGCTATTTCTCTAAAAGATAGCTTCCCTCGTTGAGCAATGTAACAACTTATTTCGAAATCGAAATAAAATTATTAAATTAATGAAAACATTAAATGTGATAAGAGCTTTCAATTTACAATCAGAAACTAGCAAAATCAATCATCGTTTGGCGAGTTCACAAATGGTTTGAGATAAGAAGACTAAAAGAAATACAAAATTTCAGTTTATCAACTGCAATAGTTCAAAATCTCTTCAAATAACATCATCATCATTGAGTATACAGTCCTAAGACTGGTTTGATGCAACAATCTGTCTCCACTCGACTCTGTCCCCCGCCAGCTGTTTAACCTCTCTAAATGTCTGGCATCCCATATCTCCAATTATTTGGTTGAAATATTCTAATCTGGGTCTTCCCCTTCCCCTTTTCTTTCCCACCTCCCCTCCAAGATATCCCTAAGCAGTCCCCCATGTCTCAGTGTGTGCCCCATCATCTGACCTCTTCTCTTCTTCAGACTCTTCCACAAGGTTCTTCTTTCTCCGATTTTTCCAAGAACTTCTTCATTTGTGATTTTATCCATCCATTTGATATTCATCATTCTTCTGTAGCACCACATTTCGAAAGCCTCCAATCTCTTTCTCTCCGCTTTTCCAATTGTCCAGGTTTCACACCCGTACATGGCTATGCTCCATACATATGTCTTCAATAGCAACTTCCTGTTTGCTAAGCTGATTGAGGAGGAGCATAGTAGTTTTTGTTTTGAATTAAACCCCATTTTTGCTTGGGCAATTCTTGATTTAATTTCGTTTTTGCTCCTCCCATCCCATGTTATTTTACTTCCTAGGTAGCGGAATTCCTTAACTCCTTCTAGGTTTTCTTGGTTAATTTTGATGCATTCCTGTCTCGTTTGTTCTTTTTTGTACATACTAGGACCTTGGTTTTATTCTTGTTTATTTTCATTTTGATTTCTTCTATTAGGATTTGGTTAATTCCATTCAAGGCGTCCTCTAATTCTTTTTTATTGCTTCCTAGAAGGGCAATGTCATCGGCAAATCTTAACATAGCGATCTTTTGACCTTGGATTTCTATACCTGTATCAATTTTGTCTTTGAATTCTTTAATCGCTTCTTCTATGTATAAGTTGAAAATCATGGGTGACAGCACACATCCTTGTCTTACACCTTTTTTTATTTTGGCTTCTCTTTGTTCATCACCAATATTTATAATTGCCGTCTGGTTTTGATATAGATTGTAGATTAGTCTTCTCTCTGAATTTTATTCCCGCCTGTTTTAATATTTTAAACATAATTTCCCAATTGACGTTATCGAATGCTTTTTCTAGGTCTATGAATCCGATGTAGACAGATTCTTCCCTGATAAAAGCCCTTTCTATTATTAGTCTAAGAGAGAGAATTGCTTCTCGGGTGCCTCTGTTTCTTCTAAAGCCGAACTGGTCTTCCCCCAGATTTTCTTCAACTCTTTGTTCTATTCTTCTTTGGATTATTTTGGTTAGGATTTTGGAGGCATGTGAGGTTAGGCTAATGGTCCTGAAATTTTCACATTTATCCGCGCCTGTCTTTTGGGAAGTGTGACTATTTTGTTTTTTTCGAAATCTTTTGGGATGATTCCCAATTTATAGATTTTGCTAATTAGTTCAAAAAGTTTGTCACGTGCCTTTTCTCCAGAGTTCTTTAGGATTTCAGCTTGTATATTGTCTATTCCGGGTGCTCTATTATTTTTTAGTTCCTTCAAAGCTGTCTCGAATTCTGACCTGAGTATGGGGTCTCCTAATTCGTTTTCGTCCACAGATTCTTCTTCTTCTATTGGGTTCATTGTTTTTTCTTCTCCATAGAGTTCTTCTAGGTGTTCCTTCCATCTATTTGCCTGTTCGTTTTCGTTTAGAATAATGTGGCCTCCTTTATCTCTTATGTTCTTGCTTTTTGGCTTGTCTTCTTGAAAATTTCTTTTTATTGCCCTATAGGCTACATCAACTTTTCCCAATACTAGATTTTCGTTGACTTCTTTACATTTTTCTTGAATCATTTTTCTTTTGCTTTTCTACATTCTCTTATAACTTTCCATCTTAATTTTTTATATGTTTCTTTCCCTTCTTCGTCTTTTCTGTTCTTAAATTTTCTTCGTTCGTCAATCAGTTGCCGTATTTCGTCTGTTACCCATGGCTTTTTAATTTCGTTTTTCTTTGATTGAAGGACTTCGTTAGCTGTTTCGGTCAGGCTTGATTTCATGTCATTCCATTCTTGTTCGATTTCATCTTCTTTATTATTTGTGTGTGTTTTTTCTTCCAGTTTCTTATTCATTACGTTTTCGAAGAGTTTTTGGGTTTCCTTATTTTTTAATTTAGATATATCCCAGTTTTTTCGCGACCGCCCCTTTTTTATTAGTTTTTTAAATTTTAGTTGGCATTTCATCGCAATTAGATTGTGATCACTAGCTATATCAGCCCCAGGATAACTTTTGCAGTCCTTTAATTGATTTCTGAATCTTTGTCTGACTAATATGTAATCTATTTGAAATCTCCCCTTGTCTAACGGCATTTTCCACGTGTAGATCCTTCTTGATGGTGTTGGAAGAGTGTGTTTGCTACTACTAGACTGTGCTTACTGCAAAATTCAATTAATCTTTCGCCCCTTTCATTCCTATTTCCTAGACCGTGTTCGCCCACCACTTTTCCTTCTTTGCCTTTTCCTACTCTTGCATTCCAATCCCCCATAATTATTAAATTTTCATCCCCTTTAACGCGCTTTCATCAGGTTTTCAATTTTGTTCGTACATTTCTTCTATATCTTGGTCACTCATACCAGTGTAGTAGGCATGTATACCTGGATTATCACAGTATCTTTCGGTTTCGAATCCACTGTAATCATAACAATCCTTTCGCTTACCTGTAGATAATTCTTTACCCTTTGCCCTATTTTTTTATTCATAATAATGCCCACTCCTGCCCTCCCATTTTGCCCCCGTGTGAATGATTCTATGGCTGTTTTCGAACCAAAAATCTCCCTCTTCTGGATATCTCATTTCACTAATCCCAGCACACGTCCAATTTGTGTCTATCCATTTCCCGCTTTAAATTCACTAGTTTATCGTCTCCCCTTAGCGTCTTAACATTCCACGCTCCGACTCGTAGAAAGTCATTATTTATTTTTCCCTTTATGATGGTCTCTCCTCGGGTAGCCCCCTTTCCCGGAGATCCGAACGAGGGGCTAGTTTACCTCCGGAATTCTTTACTCGAAGAGAAATCGTCATGTTGCATATTCTCGGGATTTGTAATGTGGTGGTTTCCCGTTGCCTTCCACATGCTGAAGAGAAGAAAAATGAAAAGGAAATCAACTCTCGCACTCGAAAACCTAATAGCGTCGGAGCCGAGTAAAAAAAAAAAAAAAAAAAAAACACAAGAGTTGGCCAAGGGAGGCCGTATAGGAGAGAGAAAAAGAGAAGCCTGACACAAGTAAGTGGAAGCAATGTCAGACTTTAGCTCGGATAACCCGTGGTCGCAATCCACGTACTCATCAGAAATGACAACTCTCAAGATCCTTCAAAACAAAATATTTCACCCTCATAGGAACAATCACCCAAGTATGCCATTATTATTGAATGCCTATGAGCGAAAAATTATGTCTGACACACGATGGCAATTTTCACAAAGAAAAATTCCTAAGGCGCTCTCGAAAGTTTGCGTCAAAGCACTGCAGCGAATTTTAACCTTCCAGCGGGCGCGCTGTCGTAAAATTTAAGACTCGTGCGCCTTATCGCTCGCTTCCACCGCTTTAGCTCTCAAGAATCGAGCTCCGAGCTATTCGAGGGTCAAGGTTTTTCTAAACTACAGGTGGGCTTGGAAGTTTTAGTTATTCATTGATATTTGAGAATTTCCGGTTGAGACGTAAATTTTACGACACGCCCCTTAAAGTATAAGTATATTAAATAAACTAATTTTTTCATTTTATATCGTTTCTTTTTATAGCTAAATGTATTTTATTAAAAAAAAACTAAATATGGAAATCTCTTTAAGGAAGACAAAATGCCTATCAATTTCTAAAACAAACCAAAAGTGTGAAATAAAACTAGGAGATACCATATTAGAACAAGTCTCCAAATTCAACTATTTAGGAGTAGAAATATCGAGCAATAGGAATTTGGAGAAGTCAAAACTCAAGTCACTAAAGGAGCCAGAATATCCGGCTGTTTGACCAATTTAATATGGGAAACAGATTTGTGTGTCAGCGGAGAGCAAAGTTCGCATTTATAAGACCAGAGTGCGCCCAGTGTTGACATATGCTGCAGATACAATTTCTATCCAACAACTTCTCAGAACCACTGAGATGAGGATAATTAGAACCATACAGGGGAAAAGCACTAGTCCGCAGTGAACATTTAAGAGAGATAAGCGGCATACCAGATATAGTCGATTGGGTCGGTATTAGAAAAAGAAAATGGGCAGCCCATGTAGATCGTATGGGAGAGGACCGGTTGGCAAAAGTAGCAAAAAGAATGTCGTCCCCAGGGTATAAGAAGCCGAGGAAGGCCAAAAAAGATGGAAAGCGTGCCTAAATGTACACCCTGACTAAAAATCGAATGGAACACCTTAATTTGAAGAAACAGGCGCAAGACTATTGAAAAGATTAAGAAGAAGAAGTATTTTTGGTTTTAGACGTGTTCCATTATGACTCGTACGCCGGTAACACAAAAAGAGCTAGAAGAAATATTTTGTGTTGTTGCGTTTATTTGTTTAAGGAAGTAAAATACATTTTTTTAAAAGTACTGTCATTTATCATTTTTCATAACCTTATAGAAATTCTCTAACATTAATATAAAGAAAACACCATTTACATGGAGAAAACTTGATGAGGCAATGCTCAAGAGAAATTACACAGCGCGCCCGCTGGAAGGTTAAACAAAGACCTAGAGGGCTTCACCGGTATTTTTTTTAATGATAATGATGAGAGAAGGGAGTTACAAAAAGGCCTGGGTTGGCCACTCCATCGTAAAAAGAAGAAGGGTTTCTATGGGCTGGGTAGGGGTCGAAGGTATATGTGGATACGGGTCTTAAACAGCTGAAGGTTATAAGTCGCGGGGCTGGGAGCGAGTTCCATTCTCTGGAGGTCATAGGAATAAAAGAGTTGGCGAAAGCGCATGTTCGATTTGTATCCAATTTGACAACGAAGGGGTGCTGAGCGTAGGAAAACCGCGTGTTTCTCTTAAAGAGGGCTTTAGGGGGATAATTGATTTCAGCTCGACTGAACAGACACCATGATAGTATCTGTAGTACAGGGAAATGGCAGAAACGTTTCTTCGATGAGCCAGGGGTTCGAGTGAGTTAGTTAGAGCCGGGTCTCATATTAGTTTAATTGCTCGCTTCTGAATTTCATCCAGAGAATGCTTGGAGGCCCCTCTCCACAGATGAGAGCCATATTCGAGACAGGGACGAATATAAAATTACGATAGTCCAAAAGTTGAATGAGCGAGATTACCAAGAACGTTTCACTTTTTGCCCAAACAATGCTTGAAGAAAATGAGGATTTGACCATCATAATGAGCGATGATGCTCATGTTTATCGAGAGCGTGCCTTCGAATTTGTGTTCGTGAAAATGGCCACCACCCGTCAGACATAATTTTTCAATCATAAGCATTCAATAATGGCATAGTCCAGTGACCGTTTCCATGAAAAAAAAATATTTTGTTTTGAAAAATCTGCCGAGTTATGCTTTTTTGAAAAACACCCGTTTCCCGTAAGTCAACCTGGGTACTTACGTATTAACGCCACCGCAGCTACAAATCAAATTCCAAACCACAAACCTGAACCGAAATTGAGTTTATGGACTGTGATGTCTCAAGTGAGCGCCAGTGGGCGTTAAATAACAATTCGATATTTTTCTGAATTTAAACAATTCTCATCTGGATGTTCTATGAAGGTATAAAGCCCAAAATCTAAACAGTTTTTATAGCAATGAAAATAAAAATAATTTTCCGGAAGAAAATGTATACAAGATTCCGTTCTCGAGTTATCGTGGGTATAGTATAACGGACAAACACACAAACATACGTAATGGAAAAAATTATTTTTGAAAATGATTTTTCTACAAGTTTCAAACAGTTTTTAATTCGAATAAACAAATGTTGATATTTCAATTTTCAGTAGTTTTTAATAATTGTAAAAGGTTTATTTTATTATCGATGATGTCTGTAGACGTTTTATTACCTTTGAGGGTGGGAACAAAAAAATAAGAAATAAAAATAAATAACAACAAAAATTTCGAAGATTTTTCTCAACCAGTATTTCATCTGAACAGACAATGCTCCAAAGCATCTATAAATAATTAAAGTATTGAATTATTTTGATTGAGTTAAGTGATACAGTTAATTTAAATATAAATGTATATCTCCACACTAATTTATTTATTCAGAAAAAATAAAAAAAAGTTGAGAGAATTGCTAAAAATTTAATTTTTATTTGAAAGCTTTTTACTAAATTCCGGATAGGATTAAATTAGGTTGGAGTTGCTGGTGTTTCACAAGGAGAAAAATTAAAATACAAAGATTTTTTTTAGTTTACTCTATATATTTCGAGCTCTTAACTCATCGTCAGGAGAACATTGACTGTTCTAAAAGACTTATTAATTATTATCGGCCTTTAAATTCTTCTTAATGTGCGAAATCAGAACCTTTAGTGATATTGAAATTTTGAAAAATATTATAGTTTTTTAAGAACTCAATAAAGTTCAGTTTTTATTTCGGCCCGGCGTCACCTAGCCCCTGGCGGGGAGCGTCTCGTTTTATGGTTAAAATTTATATATAGACCACTCGTTGCTGTGACTAACTCGTATGCTTCATGCCTAAACCACTGGATGTATCGAAACTATATTCGCAACATATGTCCGTTTGGGTCTCCGATTGGTTTATCTAAATTTTGAGCCAGGTTTATTAAAAAAATTGATAAATGATTATAAATTGCTTACCTGTCAAAATTGATTTGATCAAAAATTTAAATAAATTTAAAAAATAATAATAGTTTTGAAAATAAATTGAAAATGCAAATAATTATAGAATAGGTATTAAAACAGTAAATGAATTATATATTACTTGTCAAAATTGTTCCCTTAACCAAAAATAATATTGACAGTTGAAAGATTTCCAAAAAGCTATTATCGGCCATCTTGTTTGTTTGCTTTTACCCCCGCCAGAGAGGCACTGGCGTTGTTTCCTCGAAAAAATATTTTTTACATGCCACAGGTGTGATATCTATAAAAACACTATATATAAAAACACTCGTGTATTTGAATGGAATGTTGTGTGAAAATTTCAAAGAAATCGGTGAAGAACTTTCGGAGATCCTTCAACGTATCACTTAAGCGTAACAGTACATTTTTATTTATATAGATTTAGTAATCTCTTTAATGTATTTATCATGAATTAGTTAAAAAAATTAATAATGGTCTTTGCATTATTTAAAAAATTGTACAAGTTATATAAAATGTATTACGTATTATAATTTAAGTAATAAAATTAATATTGTTTTGATTAAAGAGAAATCATTAATAAAAGTGTAATATCGTATTATGTAGGTACTTATATTTGGAGGATTTTTTATTTAATGTGGAGATATTTAATTTACTCTGAGAAATCAAAACGTTGGATCGATCTATCAGTTATTTATTCAATATACGAGTATATTAGTATTTGTATATTATATTTTTATTATTTTATCGTTTTTATTATAAGTTTTCATTGTTGACATTGGCGCCCCCCATAGCCTTTGCACATTGAATTGAATTGAATATATTTATTTTTTTCAATTGGAAAACTATAATTTTATTTCAATATTTGAATAACAGAAGAGATATTTGACTTTTTATAATTATTGTTTTATTATACATTTGATACCTGTGGAGAGAAAGATTAATCGGGTAATATTGAAATAAATATATTTTTATTTTTATAAGCTACTTTATGAAAATTATTTGAAGAATTATAAAATTTAAGAAAATTTAATCACGAATTATTGAACTATTATTTAAAAATTAACTCTTTAACAATTCTTTAAGAGTATTCTAATAAATATTTATAAATATGTTCAACTATTTTTTATATGAAATCTAGTAAGAGAAAAAGAGGGTAGGGCAAAAAAGAAAAAATCTTAAAAACATCTTCTGCATCCTACGGAGCTAAACTACAAGTGACTAAACTGATTAAAAAATAAAACAAGTCCGAAAGAGTTTGTTTTTAACTAAATTTGGAAATTGACACCCCGGAATCTATTGCGCCAATGCATAAGTAAAAACCTTGTTTATTTGGTGACTAAATGCTCAGGCGTAGAAGCGGTGCTCGGTGCTTTATAGATACAACATGACGTTGTTGAAGAAATGTGAAGATCTCTTTAAAAATCAGAGCTGGTGATCTCTCCGGTGGATAGATCCTATATGGAGAAATGATTGATAAAAATTAAAAAGAATTAATGAAATTCTACGATATAATAAAGTACTTTTTTATGATAATAGGTACAATGTTAAAATGAAAAATTATATTGAAATTTTAATCTATGTTTAATTAAAAAAACTCAAAAATATTTTATTAACCTAGAAACGTTATTTTTAAGCCTAATCACCAAGGCCCTCAGCTATCCAAATGAATACTTATAAAAACTCGAAATGGTAAAATAATTAAATTAAATCCATTACATTTTTTGAATTGAAAGAAGTATAATTCAATTACAAAAGTATTCGACTCTGAATTCAAGTGAAAATATACTAGAGAGATTTCGAGAAACTGGTTCCCAAAATTAATGAAATTATTTTGAATTAAATGAGTATTCGATACTGAATTTCGAATGGAAAATATATTATGGAAATATCGAGAGAGTATTCCCTTATTTTATTCGAAAAAATTGGATATTTAATATTATATATTTCTATTTATTAAAATTTTTATTAAAATAAAAGAAATTCTAAGAATCAAAATTAGGTCGATTAGACTGTGCCAAGAGAAATATGTGCAATATGCATGGCGTGTGTAGAAACAGATTGGGCGCTCTAATTAAAATCCCGCAAAACGTTCTATTATCTTCTATTCAATGAGAATAAAAAAACCAAGATATCTATATATATAAAATTAAGATTTTGTTTGTACATTGGTCCAAATCACGCCAAATTTTGGTTGCACACGTTTCAAGCAAAGTTATGAACGAAAACACCCTCAACAAAATTCCTGTCTGTCTGTGTGTATGTATGTATGTCTGTTTCAGTGGTTTCCGAAAAGTTGCTCACGATTCACGTAAAAACGGCTGAAGGAATTATTATGAAATTTCATATTTATATCAGATGTCTTCTAACTTACGTTTTTAGCTATATAACGTTTTGATATTTTGAGCCCAGAAGAGGGTTTGGGGGGCGCACGAATGAAAATTATCAAATAACTCCTAAACTATTAACCCTACGGCAAATTTTATGATAAACAAAGCTGTAGGGGATGTAATTTCTGACAACTTTTGTTTAAAAAAATTTCCCCGAAAAACCCACCTAAAAAGGGGGAAAGGGTGAAAAAATGTAAATTCTTGCCCTTGGAGCAAACTCAACCAAATTTTGTATACATAATCTCTGGGCCTCTAGAGAGCTAGAAATGCAAAAACTAACCACCCAAAATGGGGGGGCAAAATGAAAATTCTTTCTCTTGGGCCAAACTCAACCAAATTTTTTGTATACATAATATTTGGGTCACTAGAAGGCTAGAAATGCAAAAACTGGGTGCGGAGGGTGGGTGCGGGGGTGGAATGGGCGTGGGGTGAGGAGTGAGGCGGAGTAGGGTGGGGGGTGCAGGGGGCATAGCGGGGGTGGGGTCCAGGTGGCTAGGCGGGGGTGTGGTGCGCAGGGTTGGAGGGCACGGGGTGGGTCCGGGGTGGATGGGTGCGGGGCCGAGGTGGGTGGGGTGCGGGTGATGGTGTGGGGGCGGGAGTTGGGAACGTGGGCATGGTGCTGGGGTGGGGCTGCTGTAGGGGGTTTTGGGGGGTGGGTTAGGGGGTTAGGGTGCGGATTGGAGTGGTGGGGTGGGGGTGGGAGTGGGAGTGATGGGTGGGTTTCGGGGGGGGTGGTGGCTGGGAGTAGGGGATGAGGGTGGGGTTCGAGGGCTGGGGATCCAGAGGGCGTGCCTCCTGGTTAGCAAGAGGGCCGCCGAAGGCGGGCCTTGCAGCTAGTATTAAATAAAATATTAAAACATGCCCTATACATATTATTATACAAATACACAAGCAAAAAATAATTTTATATGAATAAATCAAATTTAAAATTAAGTGTGGAAACGTTGTGCATTCCATTCAGAATATCCTTTGACTAAAAATGCATCAGTTTTATTCGAAACATTTTTATGATATAAAGAGAGATTCTGCCTAAATGGGTCTTGTTACCGAAGTCATAAAAAAATGCATTTAAAAAATTAAATCATAATAACGAAATCTCTTAAAATATAAGGGTAGATATTCAGGCAAATGGGTGGCGTCGAAGATCCCCTGATTTTGCAAGAAAATCCACAAATAGGTATTGGAATATTTCGAAAATTCAAATTCTAAATATAATTATAAATATTACTCTACTTATAATATAATAGATATATTGTAACTCGCCTGAATTTGAGGTTATAAATTTGATAAATCGTCGTTTGGATGCAAAAATTCCTTAAGATATTAGACGGAGTAAATATGAGATGGACGATGCTGACGCTACTGACTGTAGGTAGGTGGACTTGTACAGACTTGTATTAGAAGGTGTGACGTCACCTATTAGCCAATAAAATAATTTAATATCAGAAATATATCTATTTCACGTTTCCGCAGATATCTAATGAGAGAGAAAGAGATCGAGATAAAAGTTCTTACCCTTTCACTCGCACTTACGCTCGGATTAAAACTCACGCTCATACTTTATATTCAAGGGGCCAGGGGACCTATACATAAAAAACTTTTTGGGGCCCGGCCAGCCCCTCCCCTCTCCGAAACTCTCTGACAAAACTAACTAAATTTAAAACTAAATTAACAAAAATATAAAATAAATGTTGAAAAGTGAATTTATTTTTATTTGGGAAACAAATCAAAGATTTTAGTAGAAATATTTTTACATTGCATAAATATGTTTAAGATTTTATTTAAAATAGCTTTTATTTCAATATTTTTATATCAATAAATACACAGATAATTTTATAAAATTCTTTTTTCTTTTTTAATACTTTGGTGCTCTCTGCCGAAAAATTTAAGACACGTCTGGCTTGTGGTTTAATAAAATTTGGCTAACAGCTCAAAAAATGAATGTTTCATTTTTCATTGAAATATTTTTTTATCAATAAATACATACATAATATTATAAAATTCTTTTTTCTATTTTTTTAATATTTTGGTGGTCGAAAAAAAGAGCGATTTTTCATTTTAAGAATATTGAAGGAGAGAATAAAAGAGTGTGTCTTCTGCTGGAATTATAAATTTTTAATTTATTTATAACGAGACTATAGTTTCGATAGCTTTGCCCTCTTCATGAGTCTATGACAATTGAATCACAGGAATTAATGTATGTAAGATTCCAGCAGAAGACACTCTTTTATTCTCTCCTTCAATATATAAAAATTCTGCTACTCTCGGCAAAAAGAAACTTTCAATTTAATTTTAAGAATAAAAGAAATTTCAAAAATGAAATATTTTTTATATACATAAAAATATTAATCATTAGAGTAATATAAAGCAGTGTTAATTTACTCAAATAAACAATTTTATATTTCACAAGCAATACTGCCAATATTATGCAAAGTGACACCTCTGTTTAATTTGGCAATTGATGATTTGTCCGAAACCCAAATTAACAATTTTTAAAAATATCCAATGAAAAATTTCATTTGTTTGATTGCATGTTTGCATACCCCCAAGTAGCTATTTGATGGTTTGGTCTGAATGCCTCTATTCAGAGGAGAGCCACCGAAGAAAAATTTAAAAATGGCAATCTTCACTTTAGTGTGAGGATTGCCATTTTGGCGCGAGCCTTTCTTATTAGGCCCAGTGTTTTATTTGAAAAATGTAAACGGTATGTTAGTAGTAGCAATTTGATGAATTCATAATATAATCCAGAAAAAATAATCTACCTATAGTATCAGAAAGGACTGTTTCTCGAGTCCCGAAAAACTTCCCTCAATTACAATTATATAATAAATAAGAAAGAAAGAGATCTATTTAATAGGTGCGTGCAAAAGTTCGTGCGGAGTTTCAATAGATGGAGTTATGAGCGTCGTAACGTGTTGTCATTAATGCCTACTCCTACATATTATATATCCTTGGAAAGGTGACGTCTTCAGCTTTCATTAAAAAAAAAATCATTTGTTTTCATACAAACTGATTCGATAAATATCACTTTAAAAATGAATATCGATAAAGTGCATTTACGGCATGTTATGCTTTACGAGTTTCGGAAGGGAATAAACGTTGCCGCAGCCGTGAAAAACATTCATTAATCTACCTGGAGATTTACAGTATCTGTCTAATATAAGAAAATAGCATTTTGGTAAGAATTTCGTAGTTTAAAAGAAATGTTATGAAAAGATTCAATTTTTCTTCTCTCCGGGAGCAAATCAACTAGAAATGGCGAAAAGCTTTATTTTTTCTCATTAGATATTTATTCAAATCTATTGAAATTTCATATCTGTGTGTTATTTTCATTTATCTTTTATATAAAATAATTATTATTATGAATTTTTTATTTTAAAGGGTAGTTTATTTGAAGTCTAATTTGAAAAAACGCTAATAACTCCGTTGAAATTTTTTTGAAAAATATGAAATTAATAGATATTATAAAACAATTAATTATTAATAATTTAATTCAATTTTGAACGAAATCGATACAGTACTTTTTGAGAAAATCGTCAAAAACCATCTGAAACGCCTCTGAAAGGCCGTTCTAGAGAGCACTTGAAAATGCACCTTCATGTCACAAGTCATGTTTCGTTTCATATGACTTTTTCAACTTTTTTCAAAGGCATCTCGTACTTTCAAAAAACATCGTTTTTGAGACGGTTCAGATGGTTTTTGACGATTTTCTCAAAAAGTACTGAATCGATTGCGTTCAAAATTGAATTAAATTATTAATAATTAATTGTTTTATAATATCTATTAATTTCATATTTTTAAAAAAACTTCAACGGAGTTAAAGCGTTTTTTCAAATAGGACTTCATATAAACTATCCTTTAAAATGCAAATTTCCTAATGATAATTATTTAATATAAAAAGTAAATGAAAATAACATACAGATATGAATAATTATCTAATAAGAAAAATAATGAAACTTTTTGACATTTATAGTTGTTTCGCTCCCGGAGGTAAGAAATCGAATCTTTTCATACAACTTCTTTTAAACTACAAAATTCTTAATCAAAATGCTAATTTCTTATATAATAGACATACTGTGAACCTTCAGATAGATGAAATCGATATAATAAGATCGTTTTCTTTCTCATTTCTAATTCTTTTTGTCAAAAGGCTGGGTCGCAAGTCACCCGGCATCAGCGAGTCATTTGTTACGGTTTTCTAGCTTTTTACCATTTTCTTAAAAACTAATCAATCAATTTCGTTCAAAATTGAATATAATTATTAATAATCGATATCTTTTGTGATATATATTAATTTCATATTTTTAAAAATTATTTCAAAGTAGTAATTAGCGTTTATTGAGATCAAACCATGAAATATTCTTCTTGAAACTGATCTTTTACCTGCAAATATTCTAAATTTCTGTTAGAACATCTATCGGCCAAGATATTCGAAGCAATCTTCTAAACTTCCATATTTCACAGGCTTATTTTTAATTAAGAGAAGAAAGTCAGCATAAAAGTTATATATTTTCTTTTATTTTTAACAATTTAATGGGACCCGGTTTTTTTATGTTTATATCCCTATTTTCTACTTTTTTTTATGCAATCGAATTCAAGAATACCAGTAAGAAGAAGCCCCTATGAATTTCAAAAGACCCTTTCATTACTGAAGAGAAGGAAAAGTTGATCAAGTGAAATGGTGAAACTGGTGAAACCGTCTGGTTAATTTGAAATTATTTATTAATTTATTATTACAGTATAACAAAATTATACCTCAGAGTATTATAGAGCTTCATCATTATTTATTAATATTTTTGTAATTAGAAGTTTTTATTTAATTTGCAAATTTCGTATGATGTTTTTCTGGTTCCAAATTTCTTTCAAATTTTAACTTACTTTTTATTATCCGATCAAGCTGAAATTTTCCATAGTTCCCGAGACAATACATGTGATACAAAAACCAACCACCCAAAATGGAGAGAAGGGCAAAATGCAAATTCTTAAGCCTTTGGATCTAAATGAACCAAATTTTGTACTCTTAATCTGTGAACGCCTAGACGAGTAGAAATGTAAAAACCAACAACCCAAAATGGGGGGAAGGGTTAAAAATAAAAATTCTAGGACTTTTGACCTACGCGAACCAAATTTTGTATACTTACTAAGTGGGCCTCTGGAAAACTAGAAATCCAAAAACCAGCCACCCAAAATTGAGGGGGTGGGGGGGACAAAAATGAAAATTATAAGCCTTTGAACCTACATAAGTCAAATTTTTTACACGTTATCTGTGGAAGCCTAGAGTACTATAAATGCAAAAACGTAAAGATAACATAAAGATTGGAAGCATATAAGTAACTTATTAATGGAGCATGAGAACAGTTTACATCACAAGCAATCAAATTTGAATTATGTCGCAAGAAGCAAAACTAATGGGCGAGTTGTTTGTGGATTGCTTTCCAAACGACTATATTACAAGAATGACTTATTAATCAGGTGCATGGAAAATTATATACTTCAAAAATTGGACTTTGAGGACATAATTGAAGATTTTGAACAACAGAAATCTCGAAAGAAACCGTTAACATTAACCTACGTCCAATTCTCAAAACAGTAATCACTTCACTTATATTTAATTTGTATAAAGCTACCATAATAACCAATAAAGTCTCTATGCAAGTACATTCTGATGTTTTCAATCATGTTTTTACTTTATTCAATGCGAAGCATTGAATAAAGTATTGGAATCGCTCTCGCGGCAAGCGCGACTTCAAAGGGTCCTCAGGTAAAGACTACGGAACCCATGGACTCAATTAAGGTCACAAATTGAAGTATTCAATGAGATTGAATTTTAGCACGTGACGGTTTTTGGAAGTGCGTGCGGATGGATGGATGGATGGATGGATGTGTGTGTGTTATCGTTTTTTTCGTCCACGAATTTTTCCACACCGTTGCACCGAATGAATTGAAATTGCAAACCTACCAGTATTTTAACAAATTGAACCGCTGATTAGTTTTTGGTACATATCGGTCCACAAACATTAGTACTTTATTTCAGTACTTTTTTAGTTTTTTCTAAATATCTTGAAAATGACTTAACCAATTTTGATGAAATTTAATATCCTAATTAAGTACCTTAGGAACCACAAAAAAGGTTAAATAAAGTTTTTAGTAAAATTATATTTTAAAGTACTTTACTCTAGAACATATTAATATTTCAAATGAATTTGGATAAAGTTTAGCAACGATCCGTTGCAGTTTATTTTTTTGGCTTTCAAAATCTTTATGTCTGGCCTAAGATGACCCAATTATTATAAAAACGAAAAATGGATAATCAAAGAAGGAATCAGGAAATCGCAAAAAAATTTAATTTTATAAGGATATGAGAGGGATAAAGAAAGGGTAATTTATAAAGATATAATGATGATGTGATCAGTATTTTATTATTTAAAGCTCGATATGTATTTATTTTTAAATATTTATTAATAATTGATATTTTCATTTGATATTGTTTGTATAATTCTCTTAAACACAGGTATTTATAATGAAGAGATGACATTATGTGGCAGTAAATGAAAACAAAATATACAGAGGGTATGGAATATTGTTTGTCTCTTAAATTACAGTTAACATGTTGGCAGTATTTCGGTAAAACTAAATTTACATTCTTTACAACTTATTTATTGGATTTTAAATTATATATTTTATTTAATGGAATTCACCACCGCTTGGAATTTTTGTTTTCTGTTTTAATGATATCTTATTTGTAATAATGTTAATGATGCAAGCTTTTCTAAAATACTATCTCTCATCTGTGATAATTAGAAAACACGCTCGGGGTTCTATTAAAATATACAACATTATTTTTATTATTTACTCTCTGTTAAGCAGTAGTGATGCTATGAAATGTTCGGTCGATTTGTTGAGGTATCTGCTTTTGTCTATCGAGTCTTGTTTTACAGGGAAGACAATCGATGGTGAAGAATTCTTAATCTCTTCAAAATATTAATGTGAAAATCGACATACAAAAATCTTTAATCATTACTTGGGGAAAGAATCGATACGTTTTATTCAAAGGTCCAAATGTTTCTTCTCGAGGTCAGTTCAAGAATCTTCTTATAAAGTTTATAATCAAATTTATAAGTCATTAAATATGAACCGTATAAGGTGTAAACCTTGTAGAAAGTTATCATTTGGAATTTCCATTTCATTCGTGTTTTAAGAAGGTATGGGATAGAAGGTGATTTAATTTGGAGGGTTTATATTTAGTCAATTAAAAGTTTTTAAAAGTCTTCTTGCATGCCGTGGAAAAAAAAATTGGACTATAATTTTTCAACTTCAAATTGGAGTTCTTTGGTAATTTAATTTAATTAATCCCATTTTGCAATTTATTATTCCTAATTTGAAGTTGAAAAGGTTTAGAATAGCTATTCACTTTTGTTCTGAACTAGTATACAAGGGAGAAATTGATAAAAAAAATAATCGATATGAATTCCTCACCATCAATTGCTAACAAAAAAAAATATTCTATTAATAGTTAGGTATTATCTTAAAAAATTGTAATACAAAAATAATTAATTTTTAGTTTTTTTGTGCTATATGGAAAAAATTATCAAATTATTATTATTGATTTGTTTTACATAAAAAAAAATATTAAAAAGTATTAATGTTTTATTATTAAGAGAATGAATTATGAATTAGAAATTTAAATCAAACGGAGAAAAAATAAATAAAGAGAAACGAATAGAAATACATTATTATTTTTCTTTGGTATAAATTATATATATTAAAAAAAAAAAAAATATTATAATAAACGATTAACGGACGAATGTTAATGTTCGACAACTGTTTGGAGACTTTAACAAATTATGTGAGTGTATGATCATGATAATATAAACAAAAAAATATAGGTATATTTGTATATACATTTTAGCAGAATATAAATACCTAAATGAAATGAATGAATAAACGATTAGAAGTTAATCATTATAACTATAAGATTAATAACAAAAAGTATTTTATTATTCTTTAGACCAGGGCTGGCTGTCCAATCTACGCCTTCGGGGCACAATCCGGCGTAACAAACAAGAGTAATATTCGAACCTATAGAATTAATGATTTGTTTATAAGAATAACAAAATTTACTTTAGAGTGATCTATGAAAGATAAAGAATATAGTGTCATTAGTTCGTTCGACCACAAATCGTTTTAGCTGGAGGTTTACAAATCTCAGTTTATGTCAGCTTTCAACTATTATGAAATATAATATAATAATATGATGTATTTAATATACTGGAGCATACTAATAAAAAGAATATATTTATATTTCGTTATGTATTCAAATAATGTTAATAAAAATAATACAAAAATCAATTATTTAGGCTCGTTACAGACGAGTGGCATGACATGGGGTAACGCAGCGTCACCCCGCACATTCGGACTTGCTTGTATTTTAAATATAACAGTGCACACGAGGATGCGGCAACCGAAAGAATATGTTTCGGCTTGTCACAAGGAACGTCTGACGTCCAGACTCGGTACATATCAGCCTTATAAAAACTTTTTATTTTGATCCGGCCTGTGTTATAGTCCGGCCCAGTTGGACAACCTTCTTTTTTTAATGAATTGTTTTCTTATAAACTATAATTATATATTATTATTATTAATATTGAGCCTCCAAACAGTCAAAAAAAATATTACACTCGTATATACAAACTTTAAATAGACACATGTAAGTTAGTTCACAAGTCTCATTTCCTTCAATATTTTTATCTAACTTTAGATTATTTAAAAAAATAAATAAATTTAGATGATGTCTATCATCATCTATTGAATAAGATAAGCTTTATAGTTTTTGACAAGAGGAACATTTGTGAGCGGTTCCTAAGATAAGAAAATTAAAGCTTCAGAACTGTTTCTTTATAATTAATATATAAGGAAACAGAAACAAACAAAAAATAGTTGAAGGAAGTGACACAGTACTAATTAAGGTCTATTTTGTAACACATACTTTAGATTTTATATTTATTTATTTATATATTTATATATATAATAATTAACAATAAGCCTAAAAAACGTCCCCACACACACACACGCACACACAATAAAAAAAATATCACATATGGTTAATTCGAAAGAAACGTGAGAGAGCTAGCTCCATTTCTTTATACAAAACGCACAATTTTTTGAAATAAATAAATATACATACATACGCAGTTAAGATTAAATTAATTTTAAATAGATGAAAAAACAAACATGGTAAATTGCATTGAGGTGTATATCAAAAACAAAAAAAAAGTATTAAGGTTTGATGTTTTAGGTGGACGTTAAATTTTTAAAATTGTATTTAACCGCTGTTCTTAGGTATAGTATCGCGTCTCCGAAAGAAACAGCTCTGGATCGAACATTTCACCTTTGACAACAGCCTTCCTTAACACTTATTATAGGAATAATAATAATACATAAATAGGACCAAGTGGTTCATTTGAAAAAGTCAAGAAAATTTTAATGAAAAATACATTATTTTTTTTTAACATTTAATGAATCTTACTAGACAAAAATTTCGGATGGTATACTCGAAAGGTAAAGTCTTTGACAAGGTCAAAATCCGAATAAGGATACGAAACTTGGCCCTAATTTCATCGATTCTCAAAACTCTTCAAGTTTAGAAAAACGCAACCAGGAATACATACAAAATATGTTGTATTTTTAAAAATAAAGAAGCAAATGAGAACGACTAAGAGTTCAAAGATGACTTTTTTATGATTATAATAATCATTATTATTGTTTGAATTAGTAGATCAACCCAAAAGATGTTAAGGTTAAAAATAACAGGTAATTGTTTATTTCCATTTTCAGGTCTATAAGCTTGTGAATCACTGCCCTTAGTTTATAGTCCTGAAGATGATCTAATAAATGATCTGAAACTCGAAAATAAACATTTATGGAGTTTTTTTACCGAAAACTTGTCGATTCCCTACTAGCACAATGTTTCAAACTATATAGCAACTATACAGTCCCTATATAGATTTTGAGAATCTGTATAGCCCCTATATAGTTGCTATATAGTTTGAAACATTGTGCTACTAGGATTCGTTCTCAACATTTTCTTAAGAAATCAATAAAATATTTTTTTATAATAATACTGATGATATTAAATAATTAAATCTAGAATTAATTTTACTTTGTCATAGTAAAAATAATTTACTTCTATATTTAATAAATATCGATTTCGTAAATTTGGACTTTTAAAAGAGTTTCGAGACCTCCCAAAGTTTTAATTAGAGAAGCCATCACTAGAATAAATAAATAAATAAAATAAAAAAAATTAAGGAAAAAACATAAAATATGTCTTTTTTTTACTTTATTTTTTTATTTATAAATAGAATTTTCAAATGATCCATTTTTGCTTGGCCCGTATTATAATGAATTGAGCGTTTTGTGAAAGAATTATCATTGAGAAAAAAAAATTATAATAATAAATAAATAAAATCCCCTTGTAAAAATAATAGTTTTGAACTAAATATCACAAGGATTTTTCTATCGAATTTGTCCCCTTTCCCAAAGGAAAATGTTGATATCTAGATGAAAGGAGTAAAATAGAAAAGGACGGCGGAGATACAGGGGTTCGGGGGATTCTGACGAGAAAAAAAAATACGAGAAATCGAATAAAGAAACCGAAGAAGTCGATATCTCCATTCCATGGATGACTAGTAGTAGTAATAGAAATAGCAGTAATGGATAATGAATGAATTGAAATGGAATTGGGATGTTTTATGGGTAAGGTGCGCCGCCGGCAATCGCCGGGTTGAACACGTTGAAGAGGATGGCGAAGATGGTGCAGGCGGCGTAAACGCCCAGAGCCACCCACCAGATGAGTTGCTCGTGGAGTTTTTGTTCGAAATTTTTCAATACAAGGAGCCCAATAGTGAGTCCGGCGAGGGCTCCAGTTAAATGGGCGACATACGAGACCGGAGGACCCATAGGCTCGGCGGCGTAACGATCATAAACAGCGAAACCCACATCGGCGGAAGCTAAAACACACACAAAGTACAAATAAGTCAACGGCATTTTTTTATTCTCATGCAGATATCGATATATTTTGTCTCTTTTGAATTATTTAACAATCATAAAATGAACCTTACCTACAACGAAAATCCCGATAAGACGGACGACGCCAAACTCCATGTTATTAAAATTCTATAAGAAAAAGAAAAAAAATGAATTATAACAAACAATAACAAGTTTTATTATATTATTATTATACAGTGGAAATGGTTTAACGCGAAAACGCTTAACATGAAAAATCGGTTAAAACGAAATAATAATGCGGTGCCGACAAAATACTAGGTATTATCATACAGTTTTTTTATTTTAACACGAAAAGATTTCGCTTCTATGTTATTTTCCAAAAAATCAATAAATTTTTATTTGTTTTTATAAAAAAAATTTAAAATTACATACATATTTTAAAGTTTATTAAGTTTTTATTATTATTTTTATTGATTTTTACCAAATTATTAAATGCATACATGCATAAGTACATATGTATGTACAAAATGAATAATAGATAATTTGAAATGAAGTGTATCTAATATGATGTACTCTAATAAATGGAATTTTGGTGAGTAAACCTAATTTTTTTTGTAAGCAATCCAATATGTTTAACACAAAATTCTTTTAATACGAAGAAATATTTCAGTCCCTTCAGTTTCGTGTTAAGCGATTTTTACTGTATTTATTTTAATTGGTCAGCTTTTTTTATTTTACTGGAACTGCCATATAATTTCTTAATCAGGGGTGAGCAACAGCCAGCTCGCGGGCCACGAGCATGTCGTATTCGGTCGGTTTCGTAAATGCATAAATATTGAAAATCCATTCTTGACGAATTATTAAGAGACTAGAGCAAAATTGACATGCTATGATACAGAGATAGGGCCGCATCAGGCGATCCAAATTGTAATTCTTATATGTACCTATCGATTTCTATTTAGGTCATTAAATATGGAATTTACATTTTTTTAAAACAGTAATAATTTGTTAATTCAAGTAATATAAGTTTTTTTATGTCCTGATTGTTTTTGTTAAATCGTTCAATCTACATATTAGGATCTGCAGTATGATAAGAAAGTTTCATTTGTTTCGCTGATAAAAAAAGTTTCCCACCCCTGCCCTTAATATAAGGGGGTGCGAAATTTCTAAAAAAAAGGGGGGGGAGTGAACAAGTAGAAAAAACTATTTATTAATAAGATGATAATGAATATAGTGTGATTGACTATTAATTCAATCATCTAAGAATAATCATCAAACGTGTTGAAAGTCATTAGTAAAATTAAATAATTTTGGAAATTCAAAAATAATTGTATTTAATTTAATTGTTTTGTTTTTTTAATATAATCATTATTTTTTAATATAACTAAAAAGTTACATTAAATTAAAATTTTTATGAGGAAGCAATATTATGTAAAATGAACCCATTCTATCTGTTTATTATTACTTGCTAATTGTGGGAGAGGCCTATTGTCTTTATCTGCTGGAGGGTGGTTGACTATCTTTCAGGCTAACAGTTTGGATACTTATTTAAGAGGTAATATAAGTGGATGAGAATATTCTATAAGAAATAATTACAAGTTGTAAATTAATTTCTATTTTGTTGTGCGTTGTTCAGGGCATCTATTAATTGAGTAAAGTAAGTTAACCGAAGTTTGTCCTCCGGGGGTTGTACGTCTCTTTGCGAGTCGCGTTTTAGTGAACTGACCTTAAGTCTGTTGCTCGTGTAATCACGGATTAGGGAATAAACAGATACATAGTAACCCTGTGGGATGGGAAAATGGAGAGTCCACGTCCCTTTCGGGGATATATTCTCCCTCAAATTGCAAATAAATTGGGCTTAAGGTTATTCCTTTTAATTTAAGCTTTATCTTTTGTTTTTATAAGGGCCATATTTTAAATTTGCATGATTTGTGTGATAACGGCCGAATAACCCTTTTAATTGAAGAACAAGGAATTACCTCCATGAATATGTAACAAAAAAATGTTGTCAATTAACTTCTACATCTCACTTCTTGTTTCCCATTATCTGTAAAGAGGGACAAGGCATTAAAGCCTTTTTTTGGAAATTTTAATCCTTTCACTTTTACGTTCTTTGTTGCATAATTAATAGTAATCAAAATGTTTGGCCTGAATGATAGACAAAAGGAATTATTAAAAGCAAAAAAGGAAAAGCAGGAAATCAAATTCATTTATATTCTATTTATTTATAGTAAGGGGATGCAATCAGAGGTCAGATATTGTTCCAAAAATTAAGGCAAGAAATTCAGCCTTGCTAGGAGAATTAGACAGAAGGAGAATAGAGAAGAAAGTGACATTGACAGATGTATTAATTTAATATACAAATTTGAGAAGAAGAAAATTCAATTGAAAGTGTTTATCTAATGTCAAATGTTCTTTACTATAGTTGTTTGCAATTTTTATTTTAATAATGTCTTAGTAAATGGGAATCGTTTTACGATGATTCGATTTAGAACTTATTACTTGAGAATAAAGTAACACGAGAACCTACTAAATATAATAATACTTGTAACTAAACAGGGTGTTAGAGGAGGAATAGTAAATATTTTAGGAGGTGGTAGTATAGACGAATTGCAATAAAAAATGCCATATAACATGTGCCCAATTTTTATTGAGTACGGGGATACAGCTGAGTTCAATGCATTTTGGTTTCGTGTGTTGATACACCGGTTGCTAGGGGGGTATTTATTGAAGGTCAGCAGTAGAGTGTTGATGTTCAAGTTGTGAAGTTGTGCTTTAGTTTACATTGAAGTTTTCATTGTGATTTGTTGGCCAAGTCTATTGTGCTGTAGCGTGTAACCATGCCGCACGTATTTACACATGCTGAGTATGTCGATATGGTATTTGTCATATTGCATCTGAACGTGTAAATGAACTGTGGATAAAGTAGAAGTCATTATTCAGTCGGTAGAACGTAGTCCTTCAACAAGCACACATAGAATTTCTGCACGTATCGGTGTTCCACATACAAGAGTATGGCCGACATTACGTATGCACGGGTTCATACTAACAGCTCTATCTCTGTACTCAATATAAATTAGACACATGTTATATGGCATTTTTTATTGCAATTCGTCTATACTACCACCTCCTAAAATATTTACTATTCCTCCTGATTCACCCTATAATAATACCCTGTATAATAGAAATTGAATTTTGTTTCAAAGTTTAATGTTTAAAACAGTGAATAAAAAACTGAAGCGGAAATGAGTGAGATCGTACTAGGAGAACGTTGGCAAGATGAGCAGCCAGCAGAGCATAGACGCCTCCAGAGGCGCCCACCAGGAAGACTTCGCCATCAAAGACGCTTGTTCCGAGAGAGCCGGCCAGGACGCCTGCCATGTAAACGGCGCCAATACGTAACGACCCATGGACCATCTCAAGAGGCAGACCCACCAGCACTTGGACCAGCAGGTTAAACAGCAGATGCAGCCATCTGAAAAATACAGAATAATACGATAAGAATCTAACTAAAGGAATCAAGTATTTTAATAAATATCATCAACATATAGAAAATGTCGTTTAATTTATTCTTCCAGAAATTGAGTGTGAATTTAATATTCTTGAATTTCGATGATTGCTAGTCACAAATAAAATAATAATTTAATAAATAACAATTATTTATTTTTCATTATACAGTTTCGGTAGTCACAAATAAAATACTCAATTACCTCATTAGTAAATGTCTTATTAGTTTCTGAAGAATGTCAATATAAACATCTGATTTTCCATTCGTTCTCATAGATACAAGACTGTATATTCAAATGACTGTGTATGAATGTTATCTATAGGGACGAATGAAAAATGAGTTTAAATTGACACTCTCCAAAAACTATATTTACTAGTAAGGATGGTCCATCAGTGGTGACCGAAAGTGTATAGTGAATAAAAAATAATAAATAATAGGAATTTATTGAATTATTATTTTATTTATGACTATAGTAACCTTCGAAATTCAAGAATAGAAAATGTCGTCAATAATGGTTGATAAATATTTATTTAATTTAACATTATTTTTAATTGGGTTTAAATAGAGTTTTCGTTAAAACTTAGGGAACGAGTTGTTGGCTGATAGTGAAACATTTTGTTAAATTACAATGAGCTTGGACTTGAAGTCGGTGGTGTTTCACAGTTTTTATTTTTGTTAAATCTTTTTATCCTTCAAGCGATGGAGGAAAAAATAACCTTGTTTGCTTTGGACTCTTCGTTGAATTGCAATCAATATGTTTGTGTCCGAGATCCAGTCAGTTGTTTGATTTCTGTCCAGCCATTAGCTTGGAGACACTCTAGTCGGGCAGCTCGATATCAACAGATCGAAATAAAACAATTTAAACAAGATAAAAGCGGCCAAACGCGAGTTCGCACTCACGCGCCGAGTAATCTTGTCAGACTGATGGCTAAGCATTCTTGTGTATCAATCAGCTCATTTACCAGAGAGTACAGAAGGCAAATGCCCAGAAATTTTTGTGACGATAGAGCCATTTTTTGTTTGTTTTTAATGTAATTTCTTAAGCAAGTTTGGGAGGCCAATTGTTAAATATTTAACGCAAGGTAGTAGGGATAGCTTAGTGAATGTTTATTATTTTTATTCAAAATATTTACATGGAATATTTTTAATTAGCAAGGAGGGAAAATGCCTGACTTCATTTTTCAGAAAATAAATTATCAATTTCAATTCTTTGATCACATTCGAATAATTAATCGATTTCAATTCGCATTTATAAAACGAGAAGACTTTATAAATTTAAATTGGGACAAAAAAATCTGTAAGTAAGGTAATAATAACTTTTTCTGATTTTCTACATTTTCAACAGAAACTTGTGAATTTATTAAGTCCGAATTCGAAATAGTTATTTGCTTTGTGTGAGTGAGGGTAAGAGTCAGAAATTAAATCTACTGACTTAAACTCCACAGTCCCTGAGATGGAAATCGACCATCTTCCACAATGAATCAGCCTGTTCTATAAGAAAATCTTAAATTTCTCCTAAGCAAGTTATAATTTGTCTATACCACTCTTAGTTATTTCCGATCTTATATATTGAGAGTTCTTTGAAATGGATTAGTCCAAAGATTCTCGAATCATCTTTATTTATTCCTTTTATGTGTTATTTCTATTTTAATATGAAAATACTCTAAATGTTTACAATTTTAGAGATGCGTCGCATTCACAGCATCCATGGACACGCCATTGATAGATTTATATCTATATGTGTGTATATTTATTTATCTCAAACAGAAGAAGAACACTGATCTATTTTAATTATATATATTTATTCTTATTTTTTTTCTATTTTCAAAATATATAAAGAATGTTAATGTATTTTAATCAACATTTTGTAAGAAAAAAAAACTGAGACAAAACTACTGAAAAGTTGACAAAATGTATTTTCTCTTAATTTTATTTTTATTTTTGGGTAAATAAAAACTACTTATCAAATAAATTTCAGCGCAATTAGTAATTTATTTTCAGAGATTTAATACTAAACACAAAAATATAAAAGTTATGCAAGATGACTTTATAAAGTGTTCCGTTTTGAGATTAAGTACACGGAATGCTAAAAAGAACATTTAGTTTTGGCAAATTTCCATGTATTTAAAATATAACAGCTGTATATTAATTAATTTGTTTTCAAAAAATGATATTTTTACTTTGAAGAATTTTGTTTTTTGTAATTGATAACTTTTAATTACATTTAGAAAAGTATCTTGTATTTTAATTAATAGTAACTAATTGCTGCAGTCTCGGAATATAAGAAAAAATAGTTCATAGGAAATAGATAATGATTTGATTTATTTTTATCTCAAAAGATAAAGTAAAAACATCGATTACATTTTAGCGCCTGAAAAATTAGTCAACCATATCGATCGATTTGTTGTGCGTGTTGCATATGCATTTGATTTGAGGCGACGGGTTGGAAGCGTGTTTCCCACCGACACTTTGGCGCTAATTAGTCGTGGATATTTAATTAATATTTTATTAATACATTGAACGTATATAATGATACATTTGAAAAAGAAAGATCGTCCTCAAAAAATTATTATATCGAAATAATTGAGTATTCGAAGAAAAAAAGTGGTTTTGTTTTGCCGATAGTAGCAGAGTTGTTGATTCATAAAGAGAATTCAATGAGGTTGTCTTCTACTAAATTCAAATAAACATGTACAATGTACATATATATATATATATATACCAAATATATATTGGTCTTATGTATAGTTTGCTATGACAATAAAAATAATTTTCTATATCCAATCGGGTAATTGACCCCATGAGAAATAACAGATAAAATATTCATAATTAAAAAGACTGATAATAAAGGTCAAGCCTATGAAACTCTATTCTCAAACAAATAAATTATTGAATTGTTGACTTAGGCTAAGAACAGAATGGCGCATCAAACAGCGTAGAACATAAAACGAAAGCAAATCAACGTTTTCAAGTCTGATCATGCATAGTGAAGCTTGTAACTAGGCCATGAGATAACTATGCTCAACACTCGATTAGATTTTCAGCCTTAAGAATACGGGTGCAAAATTGTAACTGCCTCCCTCGACTCCCTAGCTCATCGAAGAAGTGTTTACGCTCTTTTTCTATTTTGTAGATACTGTCATGACATGTAAGTCAACAATTGACCCCAAAGCCTGATTTGGGCGTAGAACGCAATTCGCCGACTCCCAACATCCCTTCGCGGTTAAATTAAAGAAGTGCCGGACCACTTTATTAGTCAATAGGTTTGTGTCCAGGACTTCAAGAAACTGGAACACTCACCCGTTATCCGACTTTCCTGACAGTTATAACTTTCAAACCTTCAAGACCCAAGTTTACAGACACATACGCCTACACCCTTACGCTTGATCAATTTCTCTTTCTCTTAGGTAATCCAAAGGTCTTCCGAGATCTATAGGGACTGCATCTACATGGTGCGCCGAAAGCGTAAAAAAAGACAAAATAATGAAGGATTTGGGAAGTGTGACGTTCAGAGAAGTGAAAGAGTGGACGTGGGATAGAGTCGAATGGTTGCATCAAACCAGTCATAGGGGTGAATAATTTATGATGATGATACATTTAATAAATTAAAATTAAAAGAAACATAATAGAGTAAAAAAAGTGATAGGAAAGAGAAGGTTCGAACTTTTAGTGTAAATTGTAAAAAGTTGGTCTTTTGTATTGATTAGCCGATGTTCCAAATGGGATTTTGTGTGTCATGAGTTTCGCCTAATCATCCTGCTGATGATGGTGGGTTCGGGGTGGTGAATTTCCAGAGTCCCAGCTGAAATTCCGGGAGCGGAGGCCGTTCAGCTCTGCTGCTCCTGTTTTTCTGTTTCCCTTGCGTTGCGCTGCTGCTCTATGCTGCTCTGGACTTGATTTCATAGTCGAGAGAGCACGACGGGCAGCAGGTGAAAATTGAACGGCTGTCTGCCTAAGTTGGGGCCCCACAACAGGTGGGTGGCCCCCGAGGCCCCATGGCCCCAAAACCCCCCTCGAGGGGACACACAGCCACAAATGCGCCGCCGCCGCCGCACACAGCCAAAACAAATTATACTATTATTAGTGGGCACCTTTTTTCCAAGCTTAGAGCTTTTTTAATTTTATTTCTTTATTCAAAGAGTGGGGGACACGACCTTGTCCGTCGCTGATCGGGTTCGTCGTTCACACGAAAAGTGAAGGCAAAACTGTTAAATGGTCGGATGAGTCTTGATTTTTTTTTTTAATGTTTGTAATGTAATGTTAGCATATTTGAGATTTTTTTATTCACCGAGAGAAAAACCACCTCCTCGAATTGCCACTTTTTATTGATCAATGAGAATTGAAGGAATTCGAAGGAAGCGAGTTAAACAAGAGTTTGATTGTAAGCCGATTATATTCGAAAGAAATTAATTTCTAAGTAAAGAAAATGTTATTTATGGATTTTGATCATAAAGCTGATTGAACAATCCTCTAAGGGAGTATGGGACGTATAGCCAATACTTAAGTATTGTAAATTTATATATTGGCAAAATATAGGTACCTACTCTTTAAATACTCTTTTTAATATAGAGTTGAAAATATAATTATAATAGAAAAAAACCGTATTTTTTTAGCAAAAATAATTAAATATTTTTGTTTCAATGATTCAGCTCGTTAATTTTACTGACCCATAAATTATTTTAAGTGAAAACTCTACTCCTGTATAAAAAGGTTCATTTAAAACGTCAATTTTTATCATATTGACAAAGAAGAAAAAACTTTGTTTTTATGGCAATATTTTTATTTACCTTCACAATGGTAAAGCACGTTTGGTCAACATTTACATAAATTTTATTTTTATAGCTATCTGCTCAGCATTATTAATTATTGCAAACTTTAGGCATTGTGATTTTGCGATTTGAGAGTTTAGTCATTGAGCTATTATTTATTATTATTATTATTTTTTTTTGAAAGTGATATAAATACATTTAACATTGGTAAGTATCGAAATATTTAATAACAGCTTAAAAATGAATGCTATACTTTATTTGCATGCTTCGCAATGTAAATGAAAGTAACAATTATTCTTGCAATAATATTTAACAGTTTTCATTTATGAATATATTGTAGATTGAATTTTGAACCAGGTTCAATTGGATGTTTTACTCTGTAGGGGCGGGACTAAGTATTAAATTTAAATAGTTTTTTCCTTTGGTGTTTATTTTAAGTGGAAAAAAAATAATGTTTTTATTTATTTTTTTGGCTTTTCGGCCTTTCTAGCCATAAGCCAATTTACGATACTATTTTTTTTTTTTTTTTTATTTTTTTTTAATTTGTCTCTACCCCGGGCTCAGGTTTTAGCTGGATGCCTCGAGTCGGATTCAAACCCGGGTCCACTTGGTTAGCAGGCTGACACCCTAACCCCTAGCCTACCCGACCCCCAAAAATAATGTTGAAGCATGATTTTTTTCTCATTGTTAATCTGTTTGGGTCAGATATCGACGATAACCCAAAGGCATAAGATCATAGAAAGTTTCTTCTGGTGGCAAAATATTTATATTTCCAAAAATAAGAAATGTCCAGATTTTAATCATCTAACTCTAGTACTTTGTTTAAAAAAATGCAAGTACTTAATTAAAACAAATTCTAATTGTTATATGAACCTATAGAATGATTGTAGATGATCACCTGAAATTTTGAACACAAATTTATATTAATAAATTGCAGCTCGGTGCCATGTCTAAACTTTCTAGCTTTAAATTTTTGATGAGAAAAATATCATTAAAATTTTGAAGAATCTTGAAGTATTTAATTGAGAGTTTTTCTGGATCAATGATTTTTTTTTTAATTTTTACATTCATCGATTCTATTATCTACTTAACAAACAGATATATGGTGTTTATACATTTGTATAATAGTTTTGAAGTTATAAGAGCGGCTAAACTTCCACTTTCCGAGTACTTTTGCGTAGCACTAGCATTGATATCAATTACATCAAAAATAACTACGTACGCACGTAACTTAATCAGGGAGGTTATCATTTCGATTCCATATTATATATATATCCTCTAATAAATCATTTCTATTCTTTCCTGATAGTGACGGAAGCACTCAGAATATTGAAAGAGAAAGAAATAAAGAAACAGGAAAACGGAAATAATGCATTATTATTTTTATTTGTTTTCATTTCTCTTATAAATAAAAAAACAATAAATAAAATTAAAAAAGAAATAAATATATTTTAAATAAAATGAAAATTATATCAGCCAGGCAGGAAATACTGAGGTTTTATGGATTTGCAATCTTTTTTTTTTTTGCATTTTTATAAACCATAATTAAATCTATTTTTTTTCACTCTCTTTAAATCAATTAGTTTAATTTATATTTTTTTTCTTGTTGTAATGATTATATTAATGTATAGGTCTGTAATTTTATAATAAACTATTATTATTATTATTAGAGAGTATATAAATAATATATAGCTTCAATGAAAAAAGTAAATGAGCTCATTATATAACCATTATGAATATTAATAATAGAAGAATATTGACCTTAAATGGCTAAAGAAAAGCCTTAATGATTAATATACATAATATTGTATAAAGAAATAGAAATCTTATATAAAAGTTTGTGAGGAGTTGGCTATACACACCTAGCCTCTTTGACTGACCTAAACTAAATTTTGTACAGTTATACTTTATGACCCGAAAAACAGATTCGTGCAAAAATCGACAACGTAAAAAAATGTGCGAGTGGGGGCCAGGGTGGTTAAAAATATTGAATCCTTAGGAGATGATCACAAGTGAGAAAAGTTTTATTGTAGAAACAAACGATTAGATGACCATTTAAGAAAGTAAGAATAAGCAAGTTGAATGTATGATGTAGAATTTTGCCTAGATTAAGAATATAAGAACGGCGTTTCGATATCTTTATTAATCAATTTTTCTAACTTTTAAATATCTGAAATGTGTCGGAAGAAAGAAAGGATAGTGAAGCAATAGAAATTAATTAATTTAAATGTATAAATAGATAATTTAGGGTCTCGTCTGTGGTTTTATTTTATTGTTTTAATTTAGTCTCTTTTTATTTCAAACAAAAGAGAGAATAATGGAAGAAGATGCGCACAGAGCAAACGGGAATCGTATGGCAGCTAGATTTCTTTTACAAAAGATTAAAAAAATATAATTAAAAAAGATAACATCGTTTTTTTTTAATTTTTCATAATTACATTAAATTTAAAGATAAAATATTCTTTTCAAGAATCAAGTCAAAGAACTAAAATATAGAAAATATACTAAAACAGGGGTTCTCAACCGGGGTGGAATTCTCCTTGAGGCGGAATTAATCTAAGTAGAAATTTCCTAAGTTTTAAACAACGTATTAGAACTGACAATAAAAAACAACAGCTTTCTCATTAGGTAAATATTACTTATCTTTAGCTCTAAATTAAAAAAATGATACCTTGTACATATTTTCAATATTAAAACCATATCGTCGCCTTAGAGTGTAAACCTGCTAACTCACAACAAAAGAAATTTTTACAGAGCAGAGGAAAAACAAACAAAATTTAATATTGTTGTTATGGAAAGAAACTATTTTTCATTTTTTTTCTACAACTTACGATCGTAATTTTAAGTAGCAGTTTTACTTGGAAGATATCTTCATATGCTGCATCTCTTTTTCTTTCGAACATGATAAAAGATGGAGTTAGCAGATTTACACTCTATGCGGACGATATATTATTTGAAATACACTTTTTAAATTAGAAAATCCTGGAAATGGGGGAAATGGCATTCTTACAAAATTGTAGAAGGGGTTCATTGGAAGAAAAATGTTGAGAACCTCTGTACTAAAATGAAATTATATTTTATTTATTTATTAGATCATATTTTATAAATTTTAATGGACGAAAAAGCCTAATAGGAAGTATAGGTATTTATCATTTTTCCCAGGATCGTGGATTTTCATTAACTTACTAATTCCTAAGTAATGATATATTCGTTAGGATTTACTGTAGGTGTAGGAAAATGTAATTATGTGTATCAAATGTCATTGCACCACTCTTATCTCAATATTTCCAATTGGAGGAAAAAGTGAATTTTATTCCAAGACTAGATAGTAGTAGATATGTTGTCAACAAATTTTAGTGATTTGCAATTTTTTTCCTCATTGAACGTATGAATCTAGATAGTTGAAACTTGGCAGCTAGGTGCAGTTTATTAATACAAAAATGCACGACAGCTCAATGGTTACAACCCTTCAAGAAAATGGCCTCGGAAACTATATAGTCCATTTAACAAGTAGATATGGAATATGATAATTATCTCAAGTATTAGTAGTGTTACTGGAGGAGCCGAATTATAGCGGGTCGAATTTTATTCTGACACAAGTAAGGCTTGAACTAGGGCCACCCGTTCCAAAATCGTTATCAAGATCACGGTGATGAAGCAGTAAAGCTACTTACGCGTCCAACCCGACACTTTAACTTAGTGATTCTCAACCCTTTTCCCTCGAATGATTTAAAAATTTGGCGGCACACCAAGAATCAAATAAAATTGAACTTTAAATAAGTTTACTACTATAGATAAATGTATTATAAAGTGTATTTACACAAAATTACATGCTTACCTAAGTTTTTTAAATAATAATTTAGATTTAAGAACTAATTTTTTTAACATATTGTATTTATTTTTATATTAAATTGAAAGTTTTTGTGCCGAGAGTAGCAGAATTTTTATATATTGAAGGAGACAATAAAGAGTGTCTTCTGCTGGAATTATAAATTTTATTTATTTATAACAATTCGTTTTAAATAAATAAAATTTATAATTCCAGCAGAAGACACACTCTATTATTGTCTCATTCAATATTTTTTTATTATTACATTTACTGTGCTAGTGCTGTGCCAGTACCATAAATCGAATATAAATGAGTTGAACGGGATGTTTAAATATAAAAAAATAAAATAATATGTATCAGAAGGGAAGCATCTACGATATCTGGACCTAACTAAATATTAAAAAAAAAGAAAGAATTTTAATTACGAGTTTGTCGAAATCAACCCTTTAATTATCGTTTTTTATAAGCTCTACATTTTATTCCAATCAATCACTTTGATTTTATATATTTTGGTTTTCATAAATCGATTAGTGAATAATGGACAGATTTAATCTAACCTTTATTTATTAATTTTTTTTCTGAATTGTAAATTTAGAATGATCAAGCATTATTTCTTAAAACTTTTAAAGCAATGGCCACGTCTTCAGAGAAAATATTCCGCCTCTTTTTTAAAAGAACTATATATCTTCAAGTCAAACGGGAAGGGTCGGAGAGATAATTCGTTTTTAGAAAATGCTGTTTTCCAGCGGAAAATAAATGAAAAAAATCCTATTTATCTTTTTTAATAGATTTCTTTTATTTTCTACCGAAAATGTAATTCTTAGCAGAATTGGAGCAGAAAGATAAAACAGATTTAAATTATATTATTATATGATCATGTCTTACCTAACATTCTGAAAAGTGAGATTCAAAATAATTTCGGTTGAAATTGAAACTAAACATGAATTGTACTGAAAGAACCGCACTGACAAGTAAAAACGTATAATAATGAATAAGTTGTTATTTATTTATTATTATAACTTATTTTTTTTATTTTTTTAATGACTAGAAGTCATAGGGATAAATGGATTGCCGAACGTATTTGTTCGATTTGTATCTACCTTAATAAGCCACGAAAAGTTTTCGAGTTTATAAAAAACAAGAGAGGTGATCAACTACTATAAATTCGAGGTGTTATGGATAATTTCTATTAAGTCAGAAGGGTTGTAAAAATTATCCCTAACATCTCGGATTTAGTAGTTTATTATATATTTGTCTTTTATATTCATATTAGAGTTTTCGAGTATTTGAAAATCACATGTTTCAATCAAATGAGTCTCTAATTTAATAAAGATATAGTTACATATGTTCGTTGATTTTCAATATATAATTAATTGGGTGTAGGTCGTACAAAATAACGTCGATGACAGTGGATTGGGCAGAATAAAACCGAATTCAACTCATATTCATAAATTACATGTTTCAAACAGTGGTCTACCGAGGGGGGGCGGACTGCTCCAGACCTCCGAAGAACGTTTCAATTGAAAATGCAGTAGGTAAAAACATTAATTTTGATCAAGCTATAAAAGAATTTTCTCTGCTGTAAGATGTTTTTTTTTCTTTAGTCTTAAGATTTTTTGTTTTCAAAATGATTTTTAAATTTTAATTATAGAAATATTTGTGTTGACATTTTGTATGGTAATCATTCCGATAAGGGGGGTCCCATAGAGATTTCCGCCCCGGGATTCGATATCTGTACTGTAGGTAAATTAATGAATTCAAAGAACCAACACATCTATATTTAAATTGAAAGTTTTTTGCCGAGGGTAGCAGAATTTTTATATATTGAAGGATACAATAAAAGAGCGTGTCTTCTGCTGGAATTATAAATTTTATTTATAACGAGACTATAGTTATACTCCATTCATTAATTCCTGTGAATCAATTGTAATAGACTGATGAAGAGGGCAAAGCCCTCGAAACTATAGTCTCGTTTTAAATACAATTTATAATTCCAGGAGAAGACACACTCTTTTATTGTCTCCTTCTACATCTATTTATCATTTTGGAATTTTGAAATGATTTAGAATCAATGGCTATTTTAGATTTAGGATCAATTTCTCCAAGTTTTAAGCATTCATTTCTATTGAAGGTCAACTCTCATAAATTGTTTTTATTCGTTCCCTATTGGAGAGAAATCAAAGGCTATATTAGATTTAAAATCTTCAAAAATACATTGCAGAATGTTTGGTCATCCATGAGGGGTGAACCGCGACCTAATATGCTATACACCTACTTCCACTTGTACTTCCAAATATTTCCAAATATTTCCAAGTAATTCCAAATATTTCCAAGTACTTCCAAACATTTCCAAGTAATTCCAAATATTTCCAAGTACTTCCAAACATTTCCAAGTACTTCCAAACATTTCCAAGTACTTCCAAATATTTCCAAGTACTTTCAAAATACTTCCAAAGAGGTGTACACCTACTTCCAATCGCGGATCACCCCTCGGTCATCCATAATCATTGAATTTCGTTTCTAATAGTGTTAAATTTAATGATGTTAACAAACAATCTATATTTGCTCTGTATGAGATAATATGAAGTGGTTTTCTGGATAGGAAGGAGTGTCGTCTGAGTGTTGAAGAGGGGAGGAGTCGTTTACGGTGAACTAGATGAGGATGAGGATGAGGGGGTGTATTTAAGGGCAGACAGACAGACACTTCCCTTTGGACACAATGGCTGTTGCCCTGGCCAACCCTTTTCCTTTTTTCCTCCTCTCTCTCCACTTGGCATGTCTTGTTTAACGACCCGCTAATTAAATAGCGCTCGAGAAATGAACAAGCGCCGCGCGTCCACATTTATCAGGGGACAATTTTCAATCATTAAAAATAAATAGAAACAAAAAAAAAACATTAAAAAAGAAAAAAAGAAACAGGGCGGTTGTTGTCGTCAACTTCGGGGATGTTTTTTTTAACAGTGATGTTAATTTAATGAAAAAATGTCGATGTACATAGATATATTTTCAATAACGCCACGAAAGGAAAAATAATTGATCAGTAAATGTATATTTATATCAATGATTTATTGAAAATTTAAATTAAAAATATAAATATTAATGATAAAGCTTGGAGATCATTTTTATATTTATTTAATGATGTATAAATATCTATAAGTATAATAAGAGATTTAGGATAGAATAACCGTCATATTGTAATGGATGGATTATAAATTACATACCTATAGTTAAGGGCTAGCATCCGTTGGCCCCTTAATGAATCTCATAAATTTTATACTATAAGATTTTTTGAAGTGAAACTTCTTTAGACGTGATTGATAGGAATCGAATATTTATCTTTTGTTGTTTAAAACTTTAAAGTTAAATTCAGTGAAGGTGACTGAAAATAACACGAGAATTTTTAAGTTTAGAATCAAAGATTAGGGTGTATATGTACATTTTATACAGAAGCCTGAGTCGAAAAATGTGGTGAATGGAAAAGTCATAGTGAAAGTTCTAATTTCTTTTGTGAAGTCTGTGTATAGGGAAAGCAGTATAAATTGTCATTTAAACATCGTGGCGAAGTTCATCCAAGAGAATTGATTTTCAGTGATTTAAGAGGGTCAATGGATTCCTTCTCTTGTCCAATCAAGAAGGGTAGCTAAAAGTGTTACGGAAATAGAAGTGGGAGTAACGAGAAAGGGAGGCCGTTATATCTTAAGTTTTTGGTATTAGAATATAGTTATTTAAAATTAACTGTTAAAGTAGAGGTAGAAGAGAGAGAGGAAGACCAATTTTCGCACATAATGAAGAATATAGGATGAACTTCAGAGACAGGTAAATTTTTTTATTATTTCAAAAACTTTCGAAGCAAGAGATTGAATTTGGGGTCCTTGGTTCGATTCCCAGTCATGGTAGGGATTTTTTAGAATCGTTCTTGTATTCACAATGAATTGGGTGTTTGAGTTGTTTTTAGTTTTATAGCCTCTCTTGTCTCTAGATAACCCCACATTTATTATACATCATGGTATATTTCTTATATGAGGAAAAATTTGAAATATCCAAATTATAGACAGATTAGTATATTTGGGATCAGAAAGTCCTAGAGAATTTAAAAAATATATTTTATTTGAAATATTTCAAAATAATTTTTTTGTTGAAAAACGAAAAAATGCCAAGGCCTTGTGAAATTTTTGATTCTGACAAAAAATTTGAAATATCCAAATTATAGAAATTTTAGTATATTTGAGATCAGACCGACCTAGAAAATTTAAAAAATATATTTTATTTGAAATATTTCAAAAAAAAAAAAAAAATTGTCGAAAAACTAAAAAATGGCAAGGCTATATATAATATAGTCTTGTGAAATTTCTGATTTTGACGAAAAATTTGAAATATCCAAATTATAGAAATTTTAGTATATTTGGGAACAGACGATCATAGAGAATTGAAAAAATATATTTTATTTGCAATATCTGGAAAAAAATAGCCTTGTGAAATTTCTTTTTTTGACAAAAAATTTATAATATCCAAATTATAGAAATTTTAGTATATTCGGAAGCTGATATTTCAAAAGGAGTTTAGACTTACGCCAGTGCTAGAAGAAAATACGTAATAGAAAAGCTGGGACTTAAAAAAAATTGTGAACAATAAACCAGAGCCGGGAAGCAGCTTTTCAAAGCACTAGGAAGGCTGAGAAGATTGAGAACTTGAGCTTATGAAACCCATGGTACTATTTATTGAAGTCACGCGGTCGGCTTTATTTTTTGACGCGCCCGTGAAATCGAACCCGCGTCCACACACTTGACAGTCCAATAATGTTTGGATAAAAATAAGTGAAAGTAAATAGAAAAAGGGCGCTGTGATAAGTGAAAGTCGTCTTGTGTGTACTTTGTATTTCCAAAAAGATCTGATTAGATCTTGGGTTTTTAGCTTCAGAGATTCCTGACAATTAATGAGTATAATACAAAAAATCGAATCGTTCTATGTTTCTAAAAAATGAAGCGAAAAATTTGATAAACAAATTTTTTTACTAAACTGCAGATCTATGCAAACATTGTGGCTCAAGCCGTTGGTTGATAAAAAATTGTCAAATTATACTAAGATTTGAAGAAAGGATATAGAGTCTTGATAAAATTTTCATATTTCCCTTCAATTTTTATATTACTCTATTCCAAAATCGAAACCAGGAAAATAACTTTTCCTTCTCAAATCATAGGGTAGAATCTCGTTGTATCTTAAGAATCTTGTTATATTTTAAGGAAATTACAATTAATATTATTATTTTTGTTTTTGAAAATTTTTTAAAGTCATTTGATATACACTCTATTCTATTGATGATGAAAAGTTTAAAAATATTCTCTCTAAACCAGTGGTTCCCAACCTGTGGTCCGCGGACCACTAGTGGTCCGTAAGAACTAAAATATGGTCCGCGAAAGATTTCAAACTTTGAATCAGCACGCGCTGATGCATAACAAATAGCGAGCGTAGGATATTCTCTCGAGGTGGTCCGATTGTCACCAAGTCAGAATTTGATGAGGAGATTCCATGGAAATCGAGGAAAATCATCAAATTTAATTTTAAAACCCACAAATACCTAGTGCATTTCGAATATAAATATATAATAAAGAAGTCGGTTAAAAATTAGGAAATATAATTTTAAAACCTACAAATAGTTCATTTCAAATGAAAATATATGTACAAATTCCGAATAAAAGAATTTATTAGAGGATGGGATATGAGATGGAGAACCAATCGACTTGATTGGGAAATAATGGAATTGAAATAATTATCGGAAAAGAGGTTTTTTTATCTAATTAGATTTTTCCTCTTATTAAAAACAAGGACTAAAGATGAATAAGGACACTCGATGGTGGAGAAGTAATCTCCGGAATCGAAGCAAAAATACAATGTATACATTAATTAATGTAAAATAATTGGTTTAATAAAAAAAAAAAAAAAAAAAAAAAAATTTATTAGAACGTCGACTGTCGTCTTCCTCATAAAAACTTTATGAATCGGATCATCGTCTATCTTTTTTCAGTCCTTAAAAATTTCAACGAAGGACCCTCCTTGAATATTAAATATTATTTCTAATTAAGCGACTTCAAACAAAGTAGGAACTTCTGTGTTTTTAATTCTTGAGTGTAGAGACTTTTTGTGTTATTTCAAGTCGTTTGAATTTTTTTTTTCACCTTTTGATACAATATATAAATGTAAGTACATGAGTGTAGCTTTAAGCAAAAATATCACCCCAAGAATTCATGAACTTGTACATAACATGCAACCTCAAAAATCTCATTGATGCAAACATAATTATTTACTAAAAATTATATGTTTTCAATAACTATAACACTGTTAATTAATGTTACTTTTGAATTTTATGATTATGTTAAACGTTTCGATTAAAGATTATTTTTAGAGTGATAGAGTTTATTTTTTAACCTTGAGGTCCCTGCTAATAATAACGAAATCAAAATGGTCCCTGGTCAAAAAAAGGTTGGGAACCGCTGCTCTAAACCAACGGGAACTGAAAGAGGAGACAGGAAGGAAAAATACCATATGATTCCTTCATTGACCCTTTTGAACCCTGAAGAAGGGAAGATCCTCCGAAACGTCGGTTTCAAAAAGAATTATAAAAGGAAAACATTCCGATAAATTGAGTGGATATTGATGAGAAAGTCCAAAAAAAGAAGATAATTTATACTATCTTTTTATTCATAAACCGACGTTTCGGAGGCTATTCCTCCTTCTTCAGGGTTTTGAAAAGTCAGTGAAGGACTTCTTTTTTTGGACTGCCTCATCAATATCCACTCAATTTCACTTATCAGTCAGTCTCCAAAATTACTCCAATCTTATCTTTCAATAAATACTCCTTTATTGGAAATAATCTTTTTATTTATTTCTGTACTGTCTTCCATCCAATCCTCAGCTCATTTGATGGAATTTCAAATTGAAATTAAGTATTAGTAGTATTTAAAATTTGGCATTGGAAAGGTTCGTTTATTCTAGTTATTCTAGTTTTCGAGCCCCCTCTCTTCTGTGGCGGTCTCTTCTTATAAATCGTCTCATTTAGTCCAGTAGACGTAAAATAAATAATAAATAATCGGAATGCTCTTGTCCTGTCTCGTTCTCTTTCCCTCTCGTTGGCTCGCGCCAGACTAAAGAAAAGCTACAACATAGAATTATAGGCCTTCGAAATGAAATAAGGTATAATTTTTGGGCAAAGGTCTTAAGGCACGAGCCCCGAGGCGGCGACGGCTGGCGGCAGTCCAGGGGCTCCGCCCCCCTCGAAAACATCACCTGACTTAGAAAACCCCATCCGATCAAGGAAAGGAAAAGAAAAAACTCTTGGTTGGAATTAAAATCACTGGAGGGCACTTAACGCGTGCTTGACTTGTAACAAACGATCCACTGGGCATTCCAGGACGACTCCAGGCTGGAAATCTTCTCAATTAAAAAAAAGAAGCCAGGTAGAGCCGGGGGGCCCCCGGGGGCGTCAAGCGCTGGCTCTCGGGGTGATTAGATTTCCAAGATTATATCTATATATTTAACAACCACTTGGCCCTGGAGAATAAGATTGTTTCTAATGAATAACACCTGAAAGGCACCAATAAAAGGCTTAAATGATATTAATTGAAACTTCGAAGTAAAATATTGGCTATGTCGACAAATTTCATATATTTCAACTTTAATAAATAGCATAAGCAGGGACAATTTCAAAAGAGCCCTGGAGCACTGCTTTTGAATTTTAATATCAAAAGTAAGAGTGGAGTAGAAAATAAAAAGAGACTAAAGCCAGTCTTAGGATGAAATCCTCTTGTTCTTCTTTCATCTCCCAGAATTGGACTCATATGTGTCGAGCACGAATGGGTCTTTTGAGTCCCCGGAGGTGTCACAAGAACACTTATTGGCCTTTGCTTTTATATATCCGATTTTAATTTCTAATCACATATTTAAATATTATCTTGTTATGTTCTTATATTTTGTTATTAAAACTATGTAGTCAATGACATGACGAGAATCGGTATATATATGCATGCGCGTTCACAATAACTATTGAGATAGTTAATTCTATTGAAATCTCCAATGAAAATTATTTCAAAGAACAAATAATTCATTACATTTTTATTAAAAAGTAGCTTTTATATTTTTCATATTTTTTTAATCGTAAAAGCTGTTTTGGAAAAAATTTTGAAAAATTAAAAAATTGCAGCAAAGAACCTATATAGTTCCAATATGGGGAACTGATTAGATTTTAAACTCTCTAGTTTTAGAAATTCCGGTTTAAAAATGCTTTTTAAAAATAATTAAGATAAAAAATACATTTCTAATAATTTATTATATTTAAGTTTATTACCAAGGTGGCTCTAAAATCTAAATGGAATGCCTTTTTGAAAAACTTTTAATATTTTTTTATTAAAAACAATCAATTTTCTGAATTATTAATAAAATTACTAAAGTTATAGTAACGAAAAATTTTGTTTTGAAATAAAAACAAAAATATACAATTTTTTCATATTTAAATATAGAGATATTCTATCCTCTCCTTATTATTATTTTTTTTCTACAAATTTGGTTAGTGAGTTTTATAAAATCTACATAAACCTGCCCTACCCCCACCGCACAAAGACGACAGTAAATATTCAAGGACTTGGATAGAGGTAATTTGGGTAAAATTTTATATTGATTTGTTATATATCAGTTGTTTAAGAATATTGCCACAACTGGCAACGGAGAAAAATATTTTTCTACATTTGAAGTCAAATCAATAAGATTTTTCTTTCCTTTTCTTTTAATAAGAACTTTCTATTTATCCACTTGTGGACGAAAAAAGAAAGAGGAAAAAAAGTATAATCAAAAAAAAAATTCTATAAAAGAATCAACTTTCAAAATGAAAGCGAAACCCGCTTAAATCAATAAATCAAAAAATATAAGGACATCTAAACAGAGTGTCGAAAGTCTGAGATTCTAGTTAAGGTTGAAGTAAATGAGTATTATTCTAATTCTTCTATTCCAATGTAGTTCATAAAAGAACAATCAATAAAAATTGGTGTTTTTCGAATCCCACCACTATAAAAAACATAATAAAAAAAAAATTAAAATTAAACCCTACTAAAATCGAAGTAAGAAATCAAAATCTTTTGTAATAAACAGAATACCTATACCTATTTTGTTAGATAACAATTTAGGAAATTTAAAAATTTCTCAAAAGTGGACTTGACCGCTTTGGCTCAAATCTCGAAGAAATATCACGCGTATCGTGATTTTCGCCAATTAAGCATATTTAAATAATATATTTTATATTAAGAAATGATATATTATTATATAGTCTCTGTCTGAGGGATTATGAAATTTCGGCCAATCGAGAACCATGGTGAAAATGGTCCACCACCATGGCAACCTATTCTCTCATTTCTCCTTAAGCTAGGCAACTAAAAGCAACTCTGTGTATTTATTTATTGCAGTTAATGAAAAAGGGGAGTATGAAAAATGTCTGAATGGATGTTAGACTTCACCCTATTAAGCGCATTCTTACGTGACAGCGAGGCAATCTAATTTTTTTTCTTCCATTCGGGCTTAGTACTTATTATCTAAAAAATAGAAAGAATTTAACATGGGAACATTAAACACTTATAGAATTTAATGTCCAAAAAAAAGAAAGAAGATACTAATTAATAAGTTTCAAAGAAAAAAATCATTTTTTTCCCCTAGTAAATTTGAAATTGGTTAACTTTTAAAAAGAGATCTTAAGCCCTTGTGACAGGTGTTCGTTTTAATAACGTCAAAGAATGCTATTGGAATATTATTTTAAATAAGTTTTAATCGGAGATGATGTTGATGTTTTTTCTTTTTCTTGTTGAATTGAAGCGAACGGAACACTGATGCTTACCCAGCGTGGAGAACCATATAGAAGAGGAAGCGCCAGAGCTCGAGCCGTTTGTCGGGTCGGTAAATGAACACACTATCAATCGGAACAGGCCCTGAAGTATTCATCTCTCCTGTCGTGTAGGTGTAGTACGTGAAGAAGCCCAACTGAAAACAAAACCAACAATAAATACGTAAACAAACACTGATTGTGCTTATTACTAGTAGAAGTACCATAGTAGTTAGTAGGCAAGGAGGTATGTCAACTAAAATAATAATGAAATACCCTACCCGACCAACTTAAAAATAACGTGGTTTTCTTAGTGCAGTGATTCTCAACCTGGGTTCCGCGAACCCCGGGGTTCCATAAAGTAAGGTTTGAGGTTCCACGCCTAGAGGTCAATAAAAGAAAAAATAGAAAAACAAAAATAGTAGTTAGTAGTATCACCCCTCAAAAAATTTGTGATGTAAATAAAAAATACTAAATTTAAAGTCTAAGTATTATCTTATAGTCAAATAAAACCATTGATACTTAAGAATTTGATTAATATCACTATTATTGTCTCAGTGATACCATTTTTGTTGCTCTAAACTTCCTTAACTTTCTTATAATACAACGATTACGTTACATTAGTAATGAAAACATCATTTAAATTGTTTTAATATTATTTTGTTATTAATGACGTTTGAAATAAAATTGCTTTACAAATAGATGAGAATGTTATTTACGAGTATGTAAAAAAACCTGTCCGATCAGAAAGGGTCATATGGGTATCGCAATGGCATTACCAAAAGAATTTAATAATAATAATATTCATGAAAATAAAAATGTTAGGTATTGTAATTTAAAATGCACGTTTTTTGTATACAATTTCCCCAAAATCTAGCCAATTTTTAAAACCGCAATCGGCGGCGGTATGTTATATTTGGAAGCTATAAAAGTAGCATGATGTTAATATTTTGAGGAAAAATTAAATATCTTATATTTTAGTGCTAGGGGGTTCCTCAGAAATAAATATAAGTACTCTAAGGTTCCTCGCTCTGCAAAAGGTTGAGAAACACTGGCTTAGTGCATGCCATTAGAATTTCAATTCCACGCCTTCATTTTTGAAAATGCTCTTTTATTGGATTCAAGAACCTGCAAAACGTATATTCCCTCGGGTTCGTATTTAGAACGCTCATTTAATCCAATAAATATAAGAAAAGTATAAGAGATTCACATTTAAGATCAGTCTCATTCAGTTACTGAGCTTAACATATAAACAAAATAAATTTTCTTTCATTACAATACGGATGCCTTTTTATCTATCTGAAAATTTACAATATGCATGTTCCTTGTAAGCTAGCTTTCTATCAAGGAAAGTTGCAGCAAAATAAAAAACTAGTTCCATCTGAGGTTTACAAGTTTTAAATTTGTACGAATTTTATCATTTTGGTTGTGTATTAATAAAAAAAAAATAATCAAACATACTAGTTTGAAAAGTTGACAACATGGGGTGAGCGAAAATTTATCCAAGAGGAGGGGTGGCACATATAACTATTCCATCTGAGGTATAAATTTGTGTTCATTTATTTTTTTAATGAATTCGAAAGGAAGAAGGGTGTACCAAGAAGATGCAGCCCGTGTGGATCTCGAAAGACCCTTGCTTTACCGAAGATAAGGAGAAATTGATCAAGTGAAAGGGTGGAGGTGTTTGTGGACCCGGGTTCTGTGGTTTTGAAGCTTAATTAAAATAGATTATAGAATAAAGTATTGAATAAAAACAGAAATAGATACGTAAAGTATCTAAATTTACAACATAAAGATAGATGAGGTCGCTGTATATTTTAAGTTGGTGGCTAGCAAGGTTTTTAATAACACCTCGGTGGTAAATAGGAAGATACTTATTGAAACTTATAAAAATGTTAACCACACATGGATAGTGTTATTCAAGTTTAAGTTAAAGATTAGATTTTCCAAAATACGATATATTTAAATCGCAGAACCTTTTCTGCATATAGGCAATTGTCCCACTATTTTTCATTCTTTGCCTAACTAAGCCAGGCAGGAGGCAGTTAGGGCTGGTGTTCGTTTGCCACGCTCCAGAAATCGCATTTGAAAGTTGAATATTTCAAATAGAATAATCCAAAAGATATTGTTTATGCGCGTTGTAGACCGTGGCGGCGTAGGCGCATCGTCCGCCGTTGCAGAAACAGCCGGCGTCCCGTTACGCCGATGCACTCCGCTTTTATTCCCTCTAGACTCTCTCCTTGCAGGATTCGATTCCATCCTTTTTGCATTCAATCTTCTCTTATTTTATACACATTCTTGTTTTTCTATTTACATATCACTTACATCTTATATAACATATTATATAACGTGTTTACAAAATCAGATGTCAATATAATATGGACTAACTCAATCGGTGAAACGGAAAGAAGATTATGAGCCCGGATTTCAGGGCTTAACAGAACAATCCGATTAAAAAACCAGAATCAATCAAATAAGGATTATGTTCAACGAATCAATTTCTCGAAAACTAAATACCCCGCGGGGGCAATTTCAAAATAGGCCGGCCAAGAGCATGTCAAATGGTTTAACTCGCATACCGAAGGTTCTGTACTTTCTAATTTACAAAATCTTTAAATATCAAATTCGTTCTAATTTGTTGTTGAAATAGAGCAAGATTTGGGGATTTTTTCATAATTTTTAGTTAAGGCACTTTTGTTCAGCGACAGGTACAAAACCCCAGAAAATTGCCACTTTGAGGTCGTCTCACACAGTCATTTTAAAAACGAATTAAATTTAAAAAATTTACCCTAATAAGGAAATATTATCACACCCTATGATAATTAATTTTTTTTTATTTTCAACCCAGAAAAATTTGATCTTTCCTAAAACACGATAATAATTCGATTAAAATTTACAAGATTTTTGATTTCGAGGGAAAATGAATATACCTATAAAAATTGTAAATTTCTGGTTTGTATCTTTTTTTTATTTTTTTTTTTTTGCCTTTTCGGCCTTTCTAGCCATAAGCCAATTTACGATACTACTTATTATTATTTTTTAATTTGTCTCTTCTACCCCGGGGTCAGATTTTAGCCGGATCCCTCGAATTGGATTCGAACCCGGGTCCACTTGGTTAGCAGGCTGGCACGCTACCCCTAGTCTAACCCGACCCTCCGGTTTGTATCTTATTTTGTTTACGAGCTAAAACAGACGGACAGACATATTGTATCAATATAAATAGGGTCCTGAGTTATTCACTTTGAAAATAGCAATATTTTGGAACCAGAATAAATTTTCCGTACCCTTCGCGGTTCTTAATTTTAATGGTTATCGGAATCCATCAAATTATACACTTAGGTGACAATCCAAGATCTAACTCATTTTATTAATTTCAACTTTCCAACTCTTTAGAATAATTCTGACTAATACGGGGAAATTTAATATTAAAAAAAAAATTTAAGAGTAGATAAATAAAAAATATTGTTTGAAAAGTTTTTGTTTTGCCGAGAGTAGCAGAGTTGTTGATTCACAAAGAGAAACAAAGAGGTTGTCCTCTGCTTGATGCTTCAAGCAGAGGACAACCTCTTTGTTTCTCTTTGTGAAAAAATATTGTGTTAGAAAATATCTGTTTTATGTCATATCGCCGGTAAAGGGTTTCTTTCTAAGACATAACTACTACCTCCATGAAAGCGATATCAATTATAAATAGGTTATACACGTGTATGGATAGGATAAACCATATCAAGAGATACTGATTGTAAAAATATTAATTAATCCTCGTAAGCTGAATATTTATTTACATTGCTAATGGTGTAAATTCCCCCTCCTGTTTCATTTGATTTTGATTAATACAAATTGACGTTTTAACTTAAAATTTATGTTTTAAGTTCAAATGTTATTCTTTGTTTATAACTTTTCGATGTTCTTGATGACAAAATATACAAATCAATCGTCTTGTTTCTACAAACTATTAATTTTTCACCCTGTACTAAAAAAAATAAAAAATTGTTCCGTATATACTGAATAAATACTGATTATTTATCTTCTTTGATAATTCCCCTTTTACATATTTTTTCCAAAAATAAACATTTTTTATGTTTATTGAAAATAAGGAAACGGAAAAAAGGCCGTTTCAATTTCCAAATAAATAATTCTATTTCTAAACTTCCCAAGTGTCTTGTCAAGGCGCTGGGATTAACTTAAGTTGAGAAAGGGATATCCCCTCCTCGTCCTCATCAACGAGGTAAATTAAAATATTTCTGTGGTAAAAGTTCTAAAATTAGTCGGAAAATGAGCCCTCCCCCAACTAAAAAGCATGAATAGGTATGGAGTCAGGCGGGGGTCTTCATGGTGTACACGTGTTGGGCATTAAGGCCAAATGCCTTCTCCTTCGAGAAATGTGGAAATCCATCCCCCTGGATACAATTTGACACGTGCCCCCGAAATGAAGAAGGAACTGTCTGGAGGGTGCGACCAAAACAAGGGAAACTGTCCCCGTTGCCGTTCCCGTTGCCATGGCAATCCGGAAATGGAAAACCACACCGAGGAAGCCCGAGTTGATTCGCTCACGCACAAACCAACTGATTCTCGTTTTATTAACTCACTCTGAAAATTCTTCAAAAGATAGAAAAATGGTCTGTTTCCATTCATGAAATGGAAGAATAATTTTTGAGTTTACTTAAAAATGACAGGCGCTAGTAAACACACCTTTCCCAATTTTATTTCAGAAAATCCCAATTGTATTTGAGAATTCTCAATTGAATAATAGAAAATCACAACTTTATTTCAGAAATCTCAAATCAATTTCAGAAAATAAACATATATAAACTAACTAAGCAATTGACATTTTCTAAAATACAATTGGAGAAATAGGGGCAGAATTCTCTTGTAATAGAATAGTAATTTTTTATTTTAATTGAGCTTAGAAAATATAAACAACCCATTTTTTTTCTTGTTGAGGCTTTAGTGAAGAGTAGAATGACAACATTGATTTTAACATATCGATAATTTTACAGTAGTTATCTCTGTTATAATTTGAAGATGCATTAAAAACTAGAAGCCGAAATATCGTAAAAAACATAACAATATTTAAATTAGCTTTCCCTATAGTTATTGTTCCAACCCAAAATATTCTCCCAGATCTGATATTTTTACTGGTTTAACCTATATTCTCTTTAGTGATAAACAATTATCTATCTAAAATTATACTCGGAAATGGTATCAATAATTTATAAATGCCCTTTTTCCAAATTTTACCATTTTAATTATGCAAAATTTCAAAAACAAAAAGAAATCGACTTTTGAGTTTAATCCTTTATATAATAATAGACTACTTATTTAAAACACGTAAATATAACATTCTCATTATTTACTTATTTTCAGTATGCAAGAACAAAAATCTATTACAGTCTGATAACTACTCTTCGTTATTTTTGCAGAATTTATCTAGTTGTTTAATACACCGTTTCATGATTGAGATCATCTTTTATAGATGATTTTTATATATTATTAAAATTGTGAAAATTCAGTTAATTATTTAGAAAACGCGCGAACTATAAAATTTTATTCTAAAAAAGATCAGTAGTTATAATCAATAGAATAACATAATTTAGTTCAAAGCGTGATGATTAAATTAATAACATTTAGAAAACATGCATTATTTGCTTGATTGAATTTTGAAAGGCTGTTGTCGTTCATTAATTCACATAGGGAATGTAATTAATCTTGTTGTATGAAGAGACCACCAATAACATAACAACAACAACATCAACAATAGTGGCCGAATGTAATCGGTTTGGGTCATTTTTTCTCCAGTTAGCTTATAATTTTTAAGATAATGGAGGACATTAATCAAATAAATTCATTGTCGATGAGGGGGAGGTTGAGGAATTTCGGACGAATTGCATATTGTTTGATATGAAAAATTTAGATTAAATTTCGAGAATAGTCATATTTGTGGTGAAAAAAATAAATACATAATTTTCAACATGTACCTACATAATATTTAACTTTATAAGGAACTTTGATGGGATGTTTATATTCGCATTTAACGGATGTAAGAATAGGGGTTGGTTTACCTATTATGTTATATCGTCGCTGTTATGCAAGAATCACAAATGTGCAAATTTTCGATTTTTCATTATTAATTTTCACTATAACTTTAACTTACTTTCCAAGCGAAAGACACGAATATGATAGAATAATGACCCTCACACTTGAGGTCTATTTTTACGCATCTATTAAATATTGTTATATAGAAAATTTTTAAAAAGCATTTACTCAAAACAAGGTTTTTGCACATTATTGTTTCTGACAGAAGGACGACAATATATTTTCGCTAAAACAGGCTTTGGCGTATTGAAAGCACCCAATTGCATAGATCTTGGGATATAAGCAAACTTTCAGGGGTGTTAAAGCGAAGATCGTGTAAGATCTGTGTAGTCGCAGTTTTCTATATAATTAATTAATTCCAAAATGTAGATATACTGTTGTGTAAAAAATGTTATCAGTGAAATGAAAAAAAACACGATATTGTTAGTAATTTTATTGTTTGAATCAAAATATGCCACGATGATTTTTTTCTTTAACATAAAAAATCTTGGATCATCCAAAGAAATACTAGTAGGTACTAAATTTGAACGAGTTCTATAGAAATGGCTAGATAGTTCTGATTATGCAGGAATTTGCGTATTAGGGGTATCCTTACACTTGCTCTCACTAAAATTAATTATTTGGTACGCTGGCGCCCAAAGTTTTGCGAGTGGGTCCAAATATTTAGATTCTGTCAATATTATTTTTGATTATTTTTTTAGAAATATCTGAAAGGTTGAGGGTAATTATTTTCAAGGATGTTTGTTTTATCTGTCTGTGTGTCAATCTGGATTCAGATACTCTTATTAATTTAAGATCAGAAGATCGGTTTATTGCCAAAATTTTTGACTTTTCAAAACGAAGAACTGATTAGATTTTGGGATTTCTAGGTGATTAAAAAATGTAGTAAGTTATCGAAAACTCTATTCGTAATTTGAGAAGATCTTGAAAAGTTGAAATTAATGAGTTGAAATTTGGGGTTCCAGTTTTTATCAATTAACTGGGCCTGTGTACTAATTTTCAACTTTCTAGCTCAAAACATTGTCTATGAAAAAAAATGCCAGATCATAAAGATTTTTGAAAAATGTTCAGTCCCCTGAAAAAGTATTCATTTTTTTTTCTATTTATTTTAAACATTCATTTAGCATTCATAATATGTCAAATTAAATGAACGAATTATGTATTTTTTTTTAATAAAAGCAAATGTTTGCAATTTTTATTTATATATAATTTATAATAAAAGGCGCTGACAGGCGACCATTGACCACGATTTATATTATACCGATCAAATGAATAAATTTTAAAGAATTTTAAAAAAGTACTATCTTACTCTAGGGTAAAGTACTCTAAAATATAATTTTACTAAAAACTTTATATAACCTTTTTTGTGGTCCTCAAAGTACTTAATTAGAATATAAAATTTCATCAAAATTGGTTAAGTCATTTTCAAGATATTTAGAATAAATTAAAAAAGTACTGGAATAAAATAGTAATGTTTGTAGGCCGAAATGTACCAAAAACAAATCAGCGTTTCATTTTGTTAAAATAATTGTAGGTTTTCAATTTGATTTCAATAGGTTGAACGGTGTGGAAAAAATCGTATACGGAAAAAGGCTTATGCCTGCAGGGTAGACTTAACCTTAACTGATCTGCCAATTCAGTTGTCTAAATAACAGGGGCTCCCGTTATACGAGGCTATTATTAAATGATCGGACTGATGCTGCTACTGCTACGCTGCTAATAGCGAGCGTGCCGTGACAGGTTTGAACATGATTGTGTCTGGTGATGCTTCCGCCACCCTCAAAGCGTTGCTCAGTTTGTCTCTATCAATCGTCCGCAGTAGTCGGAAAAAAGCCAAGTGTTCAGATAGAACAACGGATTAACCTCAGGTTTCTTGTACAACTGGGCTAAACTGCCACTGAATCTTATGCTAATATTAAAAGAAGTGTATGGAAATGAATGTTTATCAGGCACAGAAGTTTTTGAGAGGTTTGAACAGTTTAAATAGAGACGTGTAACAACCGAAGACGATCCGCACCCTGAACGACGGCGCAAATGGGACTTACCTCCTCCCTGATCATTCTCACATATTCATCAAGGGAAAAATATGCTTTGGAATGGTTAATGTCACTCGAAAACCATTATAGAAATAGTGATCGAAATTTCGTAGTTTATTTTTATAATAAAAATGAAAAATTTACGTGGTCCTTTTAGAAAAAATATTAATCTTTATAAACTTGAAAATTACCAAAGTTTTTTTTCAAATAAATTTTCTAACGCTCCAGAAAGAGTTAAATGAATAATACTTCGATTCATGGAAAGTTATTGTCGTTGAAAACAAGATAAAAAATTCTTTGTTGAAATGACTATATTTGTTTTAAAAAAATGAGATGAATTGTTTATTTAATTCCCTTTGATGGATGGCTGCATCCCTTGAGGCTAATTCAATCATATTTATATTCTAATAAAATGGACCAATAATATAATCTCATTGATATTTTGTGTGCAATTTCATTTATTTTGGCAAATATTCAAAAAGCGGATTAGTAGACATAAAAAAGGAGAAGAGACAAAAAAACAAAAACATATTAATATTCACAACCGGAAATAGTGCTGACCAAGAGAATCTTGTTTAAAAGAATGCGCTTCCTCGCTTTCTGTAACCGGAACCGGTAAAAATCTTGCATCATTGTTAAAATATTTATTCGAAAATGAGGTAAATGTTTTCTTTTTTTTTTTACTCGCACTTTTGTAATGCAATTGGCCAGAAAATTCGCAATTAAAATACATAATTAGAGGTTTCTCTAAACAATTGGCAGTTATTTGTTTTTCTGTCTGTATGTCTGTAATATCTAAAATATATATCATTACAAATAAATTTAAGGAAATTACATGTGAAAATGTGTTTGTAATATAAATCTTCTGGTCTAAATCGCCCATCTGGAAGTATTTTTAACAGACTTCAAAAAAAAGGAGGAGGTTCTCTAATCGACTGAATTTTTTTTTTTTTTTTTTTTGTCTATGTTATCTCATATCTCCGCCAATTGCGAACCGATTTTGAAAACTTTTGTTGCATTGGGTTCAGTCTAGCTTCCGATTAGTCCAGTTTTTTTTCATTGGTATTAGACCTTTTTTGTTAGGTTTGTTCAGGCCTAACTTCTTTGTTTATGAACCGATTTCGATGATTCTTTTTTTATTGGAAAGGGGGTATCTTAGAGATGGTGCCATATTAATTTGGTCAAGTTCTGATGATATGATCAACGACCAAATAACGTAAATCTCCAATTCTTATGAGCAAATAATCGAAATTATGAGTCACTATTAATAACATCACTAAAAAGAGAAAAATAAAAATAATTTTTATAAAAAAAAATAAAACCGACTTCAAAAAAATTAAATGCAACAAATAAAATAATACTAATAACTTAAAAAATAAAATAAAATTTTCTAAAAGGTATAAAATAATTATCTTATTTAGTTACAACTAAACGACGAAATATTAACATGAAATTACTTTTTGAAGACGGTGCCAAACATATACATTTTATGAATCTCACTTGACGGATCTTACTTAGTACGTTTGGGGGGTACACTCGCTTATAGATATAGTTTGTTTGGCACCGACTTCAAAAAGTAATTTTATGTTAATATTTCGTCGTTTTGTTGTAACTAAATGAGATAATTATTTTATACCTTTTAGTGGATTTTTTTTTTTTTTAAGTTATTATTATTTTATTTGTTGCATTTAATTTTTTTAAAGTCCGTTTTATTTTTTTTATAAAAATTATAAAATCTATATATTTTCAGATTTTTGTCATTTTCTCTAAAAATTCATGTTTTTGTTTTTCCAACAAAAAGAACAAACAAAAACAAATCTTAGTCTTTTTACACGCTTTATATTAGCTTCACCTGTATGTATGTATTTATCTATGTATCAATGTGACTTTTGTTCTGTTAAATTCCGCAAACATTTCTCTATAAAATAATTGTTTACCTACTCAATTTAAATGAAATTATTTATAAATAATAAAAATAAATAAATAGAAAGTTTTTTGCCGAGAGTAGCAGAATTTTTATATATTGAAGGAGACAATAAAAGAGTGTGTTTTCTGCTGGAATTATAAATAAATAAATAAAAAATGTTTAATTCCAGCAGAAGACACACTCTTTTATTGTCTCCTTCAATAAAAATAAATACATTTCATTCTGTTAAATTCCGCAAACTTTTTCTCTATAAAAATAATTAAGACTAAAAAGTAAAAAAATAAATTATATTTTGAAAAACTTCTAAAAAGTACAAAATAATGTAATAATCAAAAAGCGTAAGCACTTTGTCGAAATTAATTAAAAATACATGTTTCTGCGCCCCACACTTTTTGATTATTACATTATTTGTACTTTTTAGAAGAGTTTTTTAGTTTTTTAAAATATAATTTATTATACTTAAGAATTTAATCTTTCCTATTTTTCCAATGCATAGAAAAGTTGTGATGTCAATTTTGTAATCTTTCTAATGATATTTAGGTATATTAAATAATCAATATAATATAGTCTTCTATTCCGTTGAGCAAATCTGTTCGCTAGTGTATGGTCATCCTTTTGAGCCAAGTGATTTTATTCGAATTTTATTATAACTTAAAAACTACATACCTACATAAATAATAGATGAATTTTAATTTCTTCAGTGTAACATTATGTTTTCGAAAAATAAATTTTAGAATAGTAAAATATTAAATGGAAGAAAAAGTGAAAACTTTTTTAAGACTCAATACACTTGGGGATAATTTTTTCTTAGCTCGGATTTGAACTAGAAAGCTGAAACTTGACCAAAAGATGCAGTAAATTAATACCTGCTTTTATGCCAAATTTAATATCATAAGCTGTACAGTCAACGAAAAGCTTCACAGAATGTCTCTCGGTGATTATATTTGGTTCCAAGTTATATTTTTTTCCAGATTATTAAAGTTGTAAAAATAAACAAAAATTGAATATGTTTTTTGGGGAGAACCTCATTTAATCAATAAATAAATAATTAATAAATAAATCTTTATTCCTCGACCTGCTTAAAGTCCTCGGTGGCTACGTCCTCCAAACATCAATACAATCTAGCTACAATACATTAACAAACATCAATACAAATTAACTATAACAATTTAACAAATAATAAACAAGTACAAAAAAATAGAAATGTATGCTCATTAACAAATAACATGACCATAGATTTCCATCAAAAGACAAAAAGTAATTTAAAAATTCCGCGCAAAAACCCGATACCGGGAGCAAGCGAAGCATTAGCCATCCCGGCATTTGCCATAAGTTGTTAAGGAAACCTGGCCAAAACCTTAATGGAGAGGAAGGCAGCCCAAGTAGAATGAAATTCCGAATAAAAGAAATTTATTGGAATGTCACTTTCATACTTTTAAATACAGTCGTTTCGGAGGATCTTCCCTCCTTCTTCAGGGTCCACAAACGTTGGTTTTTAAAAAAAATGAAAGAGACCTATCAATAAATTTCTTTTATTCGGAATTTTATTTTTCATTATACTTGGACTGCCTTCCACAACTCTGAAATTCTGCCAGTCCGTCTTTCCAAAAAGAAAATACTTCTAATAAATTTATTTATTCGATTTTGAATTTTTACAAAATGTTTATTTCGATCAAAAGTTTGCCAACATGATGGATACATTTCTTAATATTTATAAAAATGGATAAAAGCGAGTAAATAAAAATCGAGTGGTGTGTAGACTAGTTTATTTGTTACGCTTTGGAATGTTTTCATAAAAATTGGAATATTTTTTTTTTCGCCTTTCAGGTTACACAATGAAGAATGACTGACTGGCTGGGTGACTGGGTGGCAGAGATGGAAACCGTCAGCGATGAACCCGGCACTGTTTGATTGAGAAAACACAACCCACGTATAGAACCCATTCATCTCACTTGTCACTTTTTGTTTATTTATAGAAATAGAAGTACAAATAATAGAATAGAGAGAGAATTTTTCACAGTATTGTCATTTCAGATTTGCATATCAAATCAAGTTTTGATTTATTAAAAAAAAAAAAACGACACCCGCGAAGAGCACGAAGAACCAACATTTGATCCAAATTTTTTTTCCAATCTTTGAAGAGTCAATTAATATAATTATCTATTTTTTTGTAGTATTAATATTATAATTTTAACACACAGATTACAAAATTTTCCTGAAAATCTTAACATGTTAAGTAATCCCGATCTCTAAAATGGGATTGTCATCGGAAATCCTGATAATCTCGGAATTGGAATATTGATGCCCGGATTGAAGGCCTAGTTGCTTATAAGCCAGGTTTGAATACAGTTAGGGGTAGACAAGTAATATTTTTGGACAATTCTACGGTAACTGTGGCGCCACGATGGATTCTTATAGTAGGTACTCACTAAAATAATAAGATGAAAATGAAGAATACCATTTTTCGAGATTTCGAGTTTAAAAAATACTGTTTTTTTTTTTATTTATTTTATTTTTCAATTATTTTTTTATAGCAACCACGGAAACCGTAGTATCATGGGTTCCGTGTGGCGTCGCTATCTGACGACGAATTAGCAACGCAGTTTGGTTCAAATCACTAATTGAATATTAATTAAAAAATAATTAGTAAATGCCAAAAAAAATTCGAATATATAAAAGTCGTTGCCGGTTCGGTTAAGATATATTCCGTTCGGCTCGGTTAGGTTCGTATAACTTCATTTCGGGCTGGCATTTAGGCACACCAACATAATCGCCTAAAAGCCAACCCTAAATGAAGATATCTTAACCGAGCCTTTCAAAGTTTGTTCGGGAACCCATTTTGTTATCTAAATGAACCGAGATGATGAATAGAACCGAACCTGTGAAAATTGTCAACGCCCACTGGCGCTCCTTGAAACAATTTGAGACATCACAATCCATTAAACTCAATTTCAGTTCAAATTTGTAGTTTAAAATTTTATTATTTTTACTTTCCGACTTATTTTATCTAGTTCTAAAAGAATCCGTCGTCAAATAGAGGCGCCACAACTACAAAGTTAAGTGATTTTAGATAAAGTCCAGCGACTCACTCAACAAGCACCTAATCACTTTGTTCGTGTGATAAGACCTTTCGCTATTTCCTAAACAATTTTCCTAAATATGATGCCCAGATTGCTTTTTGTTATCAGAGTATTTGTTTTTAATTAAATTTTTATTGAATGTTTATTTATATCCTGTGAAATTTCAATGTTTACCTCTAGCACCCTAACCCCACCCCTTACTATAGCCATGATTACTTTCCCTAGGATCACTTAAGATCCAGAATCCAGAATATCATTTACTTATTTATACTAAATTTACATTATAAATAAATTTGAAAGTTTATGATAGGAAAATAAGGACAAGTTTTTATGTGTGACTTTTTTATTTATCAGCCAACGTTTCGTCGACTTTGACGACTTCTTCAGGGCTTCATTTTTTAAATTTGAGATTTCTTTATGTAAGGATCAAAAGAAAAAAATATTATATTCTGGTTTTAAAAACAGTGTTGCCTCATTCTATTTATGTTATTTCTGTTTTATATCTAATGTAATTGTTAATATAAAAAGAAAAGAAAGAAAAATTGTTTATGTGAATGTGCCAAATATTTTTTGAAATTTGTGTTCTGATGGTCTTCAATGGTAACGAAGATAACAAGAAAATTTAGACGAATGTGTGGCATGACTATTTGAAGCCCTGAAGAAGTCGGCAAAGTCGACGAAACGTTGGCTGATAAATAAAAAAGTCACACATAAAAACTTCCCCTTATTTTCCTAATATAAACTTTCAAATTAATATAAATTATGGACGGAAATGATAATAATTATAAATAGATAGATCTTTTATAGATCTCTTATAGAAAACAAAATTAAAACGTTTATTTAAAATCAGAAATGTTTAGGAGGAAATTTCTGGATGGAATTTTAGAAATTTAAAAAAAAAATAGTTGTTTTAAAAAATGTATATAAATGAAACTAAAGCAACTAAAAATTGTTTCAAACGTTTCGATTTTAAATAAACGTTTTTTAAAAGTTTTTTTTCTATAAAAGATATGTTTTTATTTATATTTATAAAACAATTAATAAAATTATTTCAATATATTAATTTATGTATAATAATTTATCAGCGATCGGAGGTAGGTAATTTTTTTTACATAGAAAGAAAAACTTAAACAATTCCTAGTTCTAACACAGCACAGAACATTTGAAAGATTAAATGTTTGGGTCATTACGTAATAAATAATCTTGAAACATTTTCATCAGGAGGAGGCCTCGTTGTTTCCTCATCCCCTTAAATACAGCACCTGCTGCGCCACACAAGTTGGTGGGTTCCCTCTCTGCCTCGTCCCCCCAGCTCACGACTCAGCTTAACTTTTCCAGTGTCATTTTTAATGGAAGTCTTCGAACAACTCGTTCTCTGACAGCTATAAATCATTTTCTACAAGATCATAAGCTTCTCTTTTTCAGCTTGCCGCTCACTAAGCCAACTATTATTATTATTATTATCTATATTTGTAGACCCATAAAATAAAAGTAGATAGATATAATATATAATAAATGTGAGGAAACCTATTTTTAATATTTATTTTATTTCAATATACATCAAAATAATTTATTATTCCGATGAAATGTTGACATAGGCCGATTTGCTTTCTAATTTGAGGATTAGGAAGTCAAAAGAAAAACTTCTCAATTATAATTCATACCATTATTTTAAACATCCGGGCAAATATAAGTAGGATTCCCATATCTAGTGTTTTGTACTTAAAAGACAAGCCAGCATCCTCGTCGATTCCCTGGCCCATCGTAACCGTCTCCGATCTTTACTATTTTAATAGATGGAGTTTATTCTGAAGGGATAAAATAAAGAATCTCCTATAAAGCCTCATTTGTGCAAAACACATGATTTCCAAACAATCATTAGGGATTAAATGAGTTACATAATGAACAAACTCATTTGCCAATTCGTTTATCACTATGACTTTTAGAGAATGTAATTCTCTTCTCGCATCCATCTTTCCGGAAACATATAACTTTCAATCTTTCAAGACCCGCATTCTCATGTACCTTTAACTCCGAACCAATCCCTAGATTTTCTTAATATTCTTCTTCTTCTCAGCATGCAAAGCCCAGACCATAAAGGTTCCAACTTTTTGGTATAACATCTAGCATGAATATCATAAAAAATGAATAAATAAATAAATATAAGAGGCAAGAATCTTTTTGCTAATTTTAAGTTGGGTGGTTTCTGAAATATAACAATGTCGAGTCTAAAAGGCTTCCGTTTTACATTTATACTAAACTTTAAATACAAAAAAGTCTAGATTATCAACTTACAAATTGGATATTGGATATCTCTTTACTTAATCTAAAAGGGTACATGTAGGGCAGCGGATAAGTTTACTCAGTGAATCACTCAAATATTTTGAAAAATATACGAAGCTAATTCAAGTGTTTGTTTTTTTCAAGCGCGTGCCCTCGACAAATTAGTACTCTTTTGGCAGCATACTCAATAACACGCATGTATGAACAGATTTTGTTTTCACGTTCTAGAGGAGATAAATAATATAACTTTTAATCTTTTTCCGAATGGTTTAAATTTTTCTTGATGGTGGTCTCCTAGATAGATTTCTGAATAATTTTACGATATTTCAATTAATTCTTGTTATTTTGAGAAGGGATGCCATCCATTCTTAATTTAAATAAATGGAACAGAATCGTATCAATTTGTCATCTAATTAAAGTAAAGCTTATCTGTTAACATTTAGTATTAAAGGGGCTCCCTGAAGGGATTCTGTATCCTGGATTGTCATGTTGATTTATAGGCCATGGTATAAAAGGAAGAATTTCTATCAGTGTGCGAAACACTGACCAAAGATCCATCCGCTTTTAATGGATCAATTTCACAGCCAAAGACAAGCACAGAGGCAATTTCATTTCCGCACTTTGATGTATTCCTCGTAAGCCTTTTGAATGTTTTGGTACATTAATCTAATTTATTAATCCAACTGCAACATAGCTGTGTTGCGGATGGACGGAGACCTACCTTGTTCGTTTGCTGCACAAATAGATAGATTTGATTAAGACATTAATCGCCTAACGTATTTAGTGACAGCATCATTAATAAAAATCGAGTTAATAAACTTGATTACGGATGGAAATCAATTTGATTAATGAATTATAGAGGGGGTGGCTAGTGAAACTAGTTTCTTTCCAAAGAAAAAAGTTGTTTCAAATTATCAAGTAAATTCATTTAAAAAAATTTTCCGTTCTAATAAATAATATAATTTATGAGAAAGAAATTTAGTAAACAAACATAATTGGTGGTGATATGCTTTGTTTAACTGATTTCGTAATGAAATCAAATGAGTACAGATATACAGATAGAGAGATAATACAGTTACAAAACATTTTCATGTTTGTGTTGGTTGGTTGTTTTGAAAAATAGTAGAAAAAATTCTCGAGGCAAATTTTGTTTTTGATGAGATTTTTTTTCAAATTCTGAACTCGAGTTAGCTTCACACTAGAACATTTAAGAGAATACGATAGGGGTTAGGCTGAAAAAAATGTCATTGAAAAAGCGGTCATTAACTAATTCTTCTAAAAAGGAAATGGCGTCAGAAATTATTAATTCACCGAAATTGCAAACACCGAGTCTTAAAAAAGTTTCACTTTTTCCTGTAATTTTAATTGCATTTAAATTTTAAAGAGTTGATTTCGGTAACATCTTAATTTAAATCTACTTTTTTATTAGCTAAGACAGTATCCCATCGACAAATGAAACAAAACCGACAAGAGAAAATTATCAAGAAAGGAGAAATAAATATTATATGAAGTAATATATAACATCTGAACGATTTTAATTATAAAATATGTTGGTGGTTGGTATTTTGTCTCTCACCCCATTCGAGTGGTTAATTCCATTGGGGGCATTTGGAGGAGTGGAGTTCCCACCTGCCCCGGGCTTTGCTAGTTATTTGGGACTACGCCTGACCTGAGACAGATAACGCATCCGATTCTGTTAAATTCCGCTAAGGAGAAACTGAAGTTGAAGTATGGGCAAAGGTCGGAGAGACGACGATTGGTTCATTTCCGCAAACACGAACACACACACACATCGATCGATATTGCCGAATTGGGCTTTAAAACAAAGACTCAAAAAAAAAGAAGAATTTGAGTCCTAATCGAAAATTTTTTCTTTACTTTTCTCATCAAAGAGTGATGCATGTTTATTTAATTTGGCGGGCGGGTCTTCGTTTGCTTCATCTTCTTTTTTCTCCCGAAGGTGTGTTTTGGGAAAAGTAAATATCGAACAAGTTGAAAAAAATTCTCTCACTTTTTGAAAATTAAATTAATTATAGTCCCTCTTCGTTCTATTAAGGTTGAACCTTCCGAACACAAAGTCCTTATTCAATTCCCAGCCAGAGCCATCCACTCTGCGCTCCTGAAAGAGCAGATTCACTTTCCGAAATGAGTTTAAACTGATCGGCAACGCGAGAACGGTGGTATTCTTTAAAAAACGAGACAAAAACCACACACTTCATGGCCTGTTGTGGTAGGATCCTCCGAAGAGGTGGATTCATTTCAAATATAGAGAAAAGCGAATTTTTTATCATAATCAAACTTTTTTTCGTTATAAAAATGCATCTCCACGTACGTGCCAAGTCACTGTGTGTGCATGTATAAGGAGAAAAAAATATGAAAAATGTCTTTAGCAGACACCTGTTGTTTAACTCCAACTTGATGCAGTGTGAAGGTCAATTTTTTGGAAAAAAAAATCAGGCATAACATTAGTGGGTACCGATACCCTGAGAAAATACCAAAAATCTAAAATCAAGACTAAAACAGTTTTTTTTTTTTTTTTTTTTTTTTACTAATACTACTGTGTCAGAAATCTTTATTTACTGGCATTTGAAACTTTTAACTTTTTTTCTAATATTGATTATTTTACGTTTTCTGTGATTAAATAAGCTGACGTGTTCTGATGTGGCCATCCACTTGATATTACTATACAACCTGGCCCCTCACTTATATTTAATATTTAATAAAATTGTTTATAATCATGTAGGGGAGGGGGTTAGTTTTTGCATTTTTATACTTCTGGGGGTCCACTGATTATGTATACAAAATTTGGTTGAGTTTGATCAAATGGCCAAGATTTTAATTTTTTGACCATGCACCCCCCCCCCCTCATTTTGGGAGGTTAGTTTTTGAATTTTTAGACTTCTGGGGGTCCACTGATTATGTATACAAAATTCGGTTGAGTATGCTCAAATGGCCTAGATTTTCAATTTTTAACCCCCCTCCACCCCAAAATCTAATCAGCTCTTAATCTCAATGGACCAAAACTACGAGTGAAATTTGGTTTCGATATTCACACTAGTTTTTGAGCTAGCTCGTCCACAAAATTTGGTAACGCACAGACTAATAAACCAGACAACCAACCAGACTGACTAACAGACATTTTGACAAAACAATTATTATCCCGAAAAATGGAATTTTTTCGATGTTCACTTATTAGAGCTTTTTTGTAGAGCGAAATGCCATGGTTTCGATCAATTTTTTTAATCAAAATAGTTTCAGCAGTTTTTGAGATATTTCGAAAAAAAGAAGGAAAAAAAACACTTTTTTCATGCACGATTACAATACTTGACCATACCCTGTATGGTAAAGTAAAAAAATGTTTATTTGATTTGCTCCAAATATATTAGAAATGATATGATCTTTATTTAAATACATATATGACATTTATTGATTGAAGTTCTTTGGGAGGAATTAGCCAAGTTTTCTGTAATACCATTTTATAATATAATATAACTACTTTTTTGTTTGTTTTAGTTTTGTTCTCTCATGAGTCGAGTGTTTTAAATGAAATTTCTACTGTATAAGGATCCACCTGTGTGCCGCCGAATATGGTATGCGGGCATTTAGATTTAAATTCTCATTGATATTCACAAGGGCCGAAGCCAGATTTTTTACGGGGAGGGAGTCATAAGCCTCCTTCATTTCCTATGTATGAGAGGTACTTACAAGAGAGCTACTATTGCGTGATTTGATAAATAAAGTAACTTTATTATATTAAAAAAAAAATAATTAAGAAAAATAATTTTTTTTCAAAATTGAGGCAGATAAGGAAGGAACTTCGAAAAATTCACTTAAATTAGTTATTAGAAATAATAATAATAATACACCTATTGATAATTATAAAAATAGTGTAAGCTACTAGTAATCTGTGAAGATCTAAAAAATACGAGTATGAAAAACAACAATTTTTTATATTGATTTTATTTTTAATATTCCTTTTGGGGAGATAGATTTAACTGAGGATTTAACTTTACTGCTCTAGCATACACTGAAAATATTGGATGGTAGGAAAGCATGTGAAATTTTTCGCCTTTTAAAAACGAATGAATTATAGCATTTTATATAAAAATTATAGAAAATAAAACTAAGTATATAAAAGCTATTGGCAAAAATCACCGCCTAATATCTACTAGCATCAGTTTGGGGCGTTAGTTAGCGGGAAATAAAAAAGTAAACGAACATATTCTTATGGATAAAAATGTTTTGTTTCCCGTCAACTAGCGCCTGAGATTTTGGCTAATATGTAGATAAAATATATCATATTTTAAAAAATGATTTTATGACTTTTTTATTTTCATTGGGTACTCAACAAATATCATAGAATGGGAGATTCTATTAGTAGTATTAGAAATATTGTTCTCATGAAAAAATGATATTTTTGGCTTATTTTTGTAATTAATATCTTGAATTAAGACCGAAATTACCAAAAAATAAGTAACAATATACAGTTCATCATTTATTTTCGGTTACAAGTTACCACTTTCAATTATTATGGTTGGTATCATACATTTTAATATGTGAATGAATAAATTTTAATAAGTCTATAACTGATATCACTGCATTGATCTCTACAGCTATGCGTATAATTAGAAAAATATAACAAATAAATCAATATTCCATCAACTAGACCAGTGATTCTCAACCTGGGTTCCGCGGAACTCCAGGGTTCCACAAAGGGAGGTTTGGGGTTCCCCGCGCCTAGAGGTCAATAAAAGAAAAAAATAGAAAAAGAAAAATAGTAATTAGTAGTATCACCTTTCAAAAAAATTGTCATTTAAAGAAAAAAATACTAAATTTAGTCAGTCTAAGTATTACCTTATAGTCAAATAAAACCATTGATAGTTAAGAATGCGATGAACATCACTATTATTGTCTCAGTGATACCAATTTTGTTGCTCTAAGTTCCTTAACTTTCTTACAACGATTACGTTACATTAGTAACAAAATGAAAATATCATTTAAATTGTTTTATTATTGTTTTGTTATTAATGACGTTTAAAATAATATTGCTTTTCAAATAGATGAGAATATTATTTACCAGTATATATTGAATATGTAAAAAAACTTGTCCGATCCGAAAGGGCCTTATGGGTGGGTATCCCAATGACATTACCAAAAAAATTTAATAATAATATTATTCATGAAAATGAAAATGTTAGGTATTGTAATTTTAAATGCGCGTTTTTTGTTCCCAATTTCCCCAAAATCTTGCAAATTTTTAAAATGTGGCAACACCCTCATCGGAAGCGGTATGTTATATATATATTTTTTTATTATTTATTTATTGTCACCGGGAACAAAGCCCATTTAGACAGCACATAAGTAAAGTAATGTGTATGTTATATTTGGAAGCTATAAAAATAGCATGATGTTGATATTTTGACGAAAAATTAAATATCTGATATTTTAGTACTAGGTGGTTCCTCAGAAATAAATATAAGTGGTCTAGACGCTAGAGTTCCTCGCTCTACAAAAGGTTGAGAAACACTGAACTAGACCATCTAATTCATTTGATTAATTCTATGGGTTTAATAATCCCATTTGTCTCTTCCCTTTAGTTCTGTTAGAAATTTCGCAAGGGCAATCGAATTCGCAAGATTTGAAGGAGATTGCACCACTTAAGGCTGGGGTTGTTTCCGGTGTACCAATCCATAAGATAATTGTGACACCCAAGATCCAGCCGTGAGAGGTAACTCGAAATTCCCATTTGGCCACAGAGATTCCTAGTCGAGTTTGCTTAAGTCGCTCGGGCTTGCAGCCACCCATTCAAAAGCCAATTGGATATGTCAAAAGGAGATTAGACTCTCAAATCGAATAAACAGGAATTGGAAACGTATTCGACGCTTATTTGCCAGCAATATGTATTTCCAATTTCCAATATCTATTGTCTACCCCCCTCCCCATGATCAGGTCATATATAACGAACAATAACCGTATTAAATAAAACAAAAAAATATCTCTCTGTTGAAGGAGAATGGATAAATAATTTTGTGAAAATTAAATTTACTAGGTGAAGGCTTTTATAGCATGAATAATAGATTATTATTCACCCATTCATGCAAATATTAATTAAAAGAGATGACGGGTTCATGTCATACTTATTATTTAGCGATCTTTATTTTTTTAATCAGATTTGATTGAAAATCATCAATCGTTCAACAGTGAAGAGGTGCATTTCTGTAGAAAATTACTGAATAGCTTAATTGAAATAAAACTGACCCGCCATACAATTAGAATATTGTATAAAATCAAAATTAAAAGAGTAAATAAATAAAATTGATTTTTAAAAGCTCTCAATTAATAAATAAATATCTACATGTCAAAAAATTAATAGAAGAATGGCCCTTGGGCCGAAAGCAGAAACTTTCCACTCTTTTCTTTTGTGAATCATAATTTAAGTTGATCGACCCAATAAAAAGTTATTTTTTAAATACTAGTACACCAACACCTTGTAAAAAAAATACAGTTACTTATTTTTCTGAATATGATACGTAAATATTCCGAAAAATTCAATTCTTCGTCAAATTACTACTTTTTCTTCAAGTGAAACTCTGAGCTCTTTCTTCAATTTTGTCCATAAGTCATACTTGAATAATGGTCTAAAATAAATCCATTTTTATTTTAAGCAGAAAAGATTATTAATTGGAAATTAAAAACTTTACTATTCTAATAAAAATATCATTTTAATTTTTTGAGTTATATTTTTTGCAGATTTAGAAACTATTTTATAATTATTCTTAAAAACAATTTCTCTAGAACCGCGGTTCCTAACCTAGGGGTATTTACCCACATGGGGGTATAATAACTATTTGAAGGGTAATCAGACTAATTCATATACTAGGAGAGAAACATTTTTATAGACCTCAAAGTATATTTGTTTTATTGTCTTAGGTTTAGTTAATTTTCATATTCAAATACTAATTATACGATCAAAGTTCTGCAAATTGAAACTGAAAGAACATTGAGGATTTTTAGTAGAAAAACAAATAGTAAACATCAATAATGCTTTCTCATATTTTTTTAACAAGGGGTAAAAGACACATGCTTGGTCTTAGGGGTGACAAAGCTGAAAAGATTAGGAAACACTGCTCTAGAAGGATTAGTTCGTAAGTAAATTACTAAATAAATATTTAAAAAATAAATTTTATAAAGTTTTTTTTGCCGAAGGTAGCAAAATCATGAGAGATTTTTTTCTACTGAATTCGAGCTATTTTCGACAATCTTAAATACATGCCTGAAGAGTTGAACTCTCTATTTGGGAATTAAACTCAAGTGCCAAAATCCAATCTGGGCTGACATATAATAAAAATTATGTATAACATCTGCGATTCAGTAGAAGATTTTACTTAAATTATTGAAAAAACAATTTATTTACATAATTTTACCAAAATTGAGGTCTTTATTAAATTATTCTCAATGTGAATTATGCTAATAAATTCATGCATAAATTTATTTCACATTGCGTAGATAAATATTATTTAGGTATATTACTTAAATTTCTGTTGAAAATTAAAATGAGAAATGATAATTTTGACTTAATTTAAGCAGATATCAAAATCACATTTTAAATAGTTTATCAATTTAATTTTATAAGATAATGTTAAAAATTAAAAAAAGGGTAAATTTTTTAGAAATATGCATTTTTGAATTTCTTGAAAAGTCGCTCATCAAAATCCACGGAATGTTCGCCGGCTGAGATTAGGCTATCGGTTAACGGAGCTCTTTCTTTATATTAGTTGGTGTCGAAAAAGATGCGAAGCAACATCTACATTCCCGGCTAGTCAACACAAGGTAATTTATACTCTATTATAATAATTAATTATATATAAATACATTACTTTCTTTTAAACTTGGAAATAATACGTTCTTACTTTATTTGAAAAATGTTTAATTAAATCATATTCTAATGTGATTTTGATTTTTCCCATTTTTTGACAATTAAAAAATAAAATAGGTAATAATCAAAATTATTAAAATTTGAATTTTTAGTGAAATCACGCATAATTAATTATTATTTTGATTATTTATGTCCACCGATTAAATTAATAAAGTTGTTGTAGGAAATAAGGACAATATCTTATGCAAATAATTTTTATTTTTTGCCAACGTTTCGTCAGCTTTGTTGACTTCCTCAGGGCTCAAACAATTAACTTCCTTGCATAAATGACAAATATGCAAGGAAGTTAATGATTTGAGCCCTGAAGAAAGTCAATAAAGTTGATGAAATGTTGGCAAAAAATAAAAATTATTTGCATAAGATATTGTTCTTATTTCCCTACAACAACTTTATTAATAATTAATTATAATTATTTATTTAACAAGGACAAATAATACAATAAAAATGATCAATATATAATTGATTTAATCTTGACTTGGTATAAATCTTGTTATTTATGTTATATACCAATATTAATGGTTACTTTCACATCTTTACAAATATTCAAGCAAAGTAGCCTGAATTTTAATTACTTATTTTATTTTATTTTTAATTTAATCAACTTCTAAACATTGCCTTTTATTTTAAATCAAATTATGCGTTAGGTTAAATTTTTTATTTAAATATATTATATTCCAAATTTAATGGTTTGGGTTTATCAAAAAATAAGTTTCGACTCACACCAAATAGAGTGCGCACATTTAATGAAATAAACACACATTAGAATGCAGGACGTTTTATCAGTAGTTCTGGAGTCGTTTTCAATTGCTAGGGGAAGAAGTCTTTTCAAGTCCTTGAATAAATAAGTTTTTAAATCTCTTCATTAAAATAAGGGGAAAGTCATGTAAAATTATAAATTAATTTTCTAATATCACAAGCCCGAGAAGATCAAGAACAGTCGATGGTGGGGATATAATCTCCGAAGTCGAAGTTCAAATAAAATGTATACGTTAATGCATGTAAAATAATTGGTTCTAATATCACCAGCCTGAAAAATGATCTTTGAAAAAGTTGAAATAAATAAATAAATTTAAAAAAATAATCTACCTGACTGGTCAAATTTTATAAAAAAAAATAAATAAATAAATAAAAAACTATCGATCGAATAAATAATTGAGCTGAATATCTGAACAGCTTGTTGGATTGTCGAGAAGGTTCGATTGCAAATTTCAATTTTTTTTTCTTAGCTCTCGTTTCCAGCTAAAAACGAAAGTTTGTTGCTCTTTTCGTTGAACTTGGCTGGTTATTTGCATATCCCACCTAACGGGAAACTGACAACCGAGTAGGAATTGTTTTTTCGGCTAAGTTGCATTTCCATCCGGTAACTTGGATGATTTATTTATTTATTTATTATTCGGTTTGTGTGAAGTGGTGATGGTGTCGGTGCTGCCAGGCGGTTAGTATCCAAGTTCTTAACCGAGGAGAGCATTTCCAAAGGGGGTGTTCCGAGTCGCTCGATACTCGGCGTCGCTGCCTCTGTTAACGTTAATACCGACTTTATATCGATTGGAACCCTACTCCCCTTCTATGTCGACAACGATACTATACTTTTTCTGCCAATTGATAATAAACCGGAAAAAACACAGACACAAAATTTAAATAATTCTAGTAATGATGTCTTTATTTACCAATAAATTTTTACAAATAAACATGTATAAGAATGGTAGGCTACAAAAATTTACGACCTATGTTAAGGTAGTTATTTCGCGACAATACTAGCAAAAAGTTAATGCTAGAGTATATAAAACAGACAATAAGGATTCATAATTCATAAGCCCAAAACTTTTTGCTGTTTATGTACCACTACTAGCCAATCCCGTCCTCGTTTGACAAATATGGCAACACTGTCCGAGCTTGTATATATTTTATCATAGAAATGTCAGATAAAGTACATTATAAAGGGAGATTTATAAAACAAAAACTTCTTAAGCTGTTGCGACAATGCCTGAAGCGAAAAAACGTCAAAAAATGTACTAAAGTTAACCCACTTTTTAGGTTAAATAAATGCGTTGTTGCCAGCTTGTTTTTAGTGTAAATTTTTCATTATTTATTCATTATTATCTCAGAAACTGTGTTGTAATTATGAATTTAAATTTTCTTAAAAAATGTATAAGTTATTGTTTAATGTTGGTTTAGTTTTTTATAATAATGGCAAGAAGAGTTTCTTAATTATAATTAAATATGTATGTAAACTTTCCGATAACCCGTTTAGTGCAATGTATAAGAGACTGAAAAATTCTATCTTTGGAATTTAATATCTCTGGAACTATATTGTTCATAAATTTAGTTTCGCCACCAATCCATGCAGAAGTATTTAAATAATAATCTCTCTAAATTTCAAAAAAATTATAAGAAAACCCATATGATGAACCAACTACCTTAAAACCAAATGAAGAAAAAAGTTTAAAAAATGTCAAGACTCGATACAGCCAATTTTCCTAGACTCCTGATGATCGGCTAACCCCGAAATATATCGAATTCAAAACTCAATTTTGTTTTATTTCTTTTTTTGTGAAACCTACCTAGTATCTTAATTATATATAAATATATTACTCAAGTTTTATTATTACAGCCAATTAGAGCCGCATTAGTATTTAACTTAAATATAATAAATTAAACATATCAGGGGTGTCCACAGGTGGGAGGGAGTAAAAAGGGTTGCAAAATTAGAAATGAACAAGTTTTATAACTTCGGCAAAAAGGCAATAAAAAATTCTCTTCTAATCCTTTAAAAGTGTATAAAATATACTGTACAACTAGTAAGCCTAAAGTTGTAATAGCAGTTAGCGAAATATTCCTCGGGAAGAAGTTTTAAAGTAGGCCTACTGTTAGTCCTTTATTTGTAGGGGGGGGGGTGTTACTTTTCATGAGGGTGGGTGAGGGTCATAAAGCTTGGGGGGATGGGCACCCCTGAATATATAATATTATTATATCTACCTATATACTTTTTTCAAATTTATTTAAATTCCTTTGATAAAGAGAGAAAGAAAATCTCCCGAAAAGTATGGTATTTTAATAAACGTTTGAAGATTGTTCTTTATATAAGATTTGAATTTATTTATGCTAAAATAAATTATTAGAATTTTTTTTTATTTTAACTATTTTGAGCAAAAAATGATATTTTTTAATAATCATGTGAATATATGTCTAAGCTCCGGAGAATAAGTAAAAATATGAAATAATTGAGATTAAATTTTCAAAATGAAGGGTATTAGAATTGGAAATTTCAATTATCTCTTATTTAAAAAAAAGTACAAACATTAAACTAATTTATTGTTTGGGACTTACCTCTATGAGGGTGACAAAAACGATGAAGAGAGGTGGAGGGCAGCAACTGTAATGGTCTGCATAATACTTCCGGTCCCGTTCCTCCGTAAGGAACTCGTCTGCGATTACACGCACCATCCTAGAAAAAGAAACAAATAAGTTATATACTAAAAGAGACTGGATCTCTCTATGTTTCTGCTTCCATCGTTTCTGAATCCTGTAATTTTAATCTGTCAAGACCATATAACATCTGTAGATTCGATTCTATCATACCACGGAATATTTTCCTTCTAGGACTTTTAGATGTTGGACTTGTATGCATCTTTATCTGCAAAAAAATAATTTGTCGATACTTCGAAAATTTTGTATTATTCGATTAGGAATATGAACGTTCTTCGGCTCAAATATATGTAATTTTAATAACAAACAAAGTGTATTAATATTACCTACTTATGATAATTAATACAGGTGGAATTATTACCCTGTACAGTTCGACAAGTGTAACTCGTCAGGCGACCAGAGCCTAGTCAAAAATTTTCAATTTGTTTTTTACTTATTCATGCTCAGAATGAAAGGTAGAATATAGGTAGGAAAATAATTTTCAAATTTTAGTCCAAGTGTCTGGAATCAGGCACATCTACGATAAATCGGCATCAAAAGTTACTTTGTTACTTATTGTTTTAAAGTTTTTAGTTTATATTCGCACTGATTACATTTTGAATTTTTAGATAAAAAAAAAGGAAGCTCTTGGTTTTTTTTTTTTAATAATATTGATACAAAGAGCAAAGATATGTTGCATCAAGAAAATGCAGATGGAAAGGAGTTGCTGTCTCTAGAATTCATAAGGATAACGGGTTGTCGAATTCATTTATATGATTTATTCAATCTAAATTAATCGCTGGTGTTGAATATCTTTTAATTGTGTGTTTCGCGCAATTTAGGGGAAATTCTAGTAAATGAGCTGATTAAATATATGCTCAACCTTTTGCCAAATTTCAACTCTACAGCTCAAACCAAATAAAGTTTTTAATTTTTCTTAAATTTTGGTATATCCTTTCGTATGCTTGTCCAATATGAGCAGGTCAAATGAAGTTTTGTGTGTAATTCAATCATGTTAATTTAATTTTGTGTGTGTTAATGTAAATAAGTGTAGTAGCCTGATTAGAGAGAATTTACTTTGTAAACAGTGGGTGGGTGACTTGAACTTGGGTCCCAAACACCAGACTTCAATCGGGTTATCCCCAAGTGAAATTAAACTAATGGAACATTTTTTAAATATTTCTATGAATATTATTGCTTTGATTAAATAGTTCATTAAAAATTATCAACATATAAAATTCAACAACCTTTATTTGTTAATATTGAAAAAACAACCCTTAAATATACAATCATCGGTTAAAGCCAATCTTCGATACAATAAAAGATTTCCATTTTCCCATTTTTTAATATGAAATTGATAGATATTATAAAACAATTAATTATTAATAATTTAATTCAATTTTGAACGAAATCGATACAGTACTTTTTGAGAAAATCGTCAAAAACCATCTGAACCGTCTGTGAAAGGCCGTTTCAGAGATCACGAGATGCTTTTGAAAACAAGTTAAAAAGTCATATGAAACGAAACATTGACTTGTGACATGGAGGTGAATTTTATAGTGCTCTCTAAAATTGCCTTTCAGAGACGGTTCAGATGGTTTTTGACGATTTTCTCGAAAAGTACTGTATCATTTCGTTCAAAATTGAATTAAATTATTAATAATTAATTGATTTATAATATCTATCAATTTCATATTTAAAAAAATTCAACGGAGTTATTAGCGTTTTTTCCAATTGGACTTCAAATAAACTACCCTTTAAAATAAAAATTTTCTAATAATAATTTTTTGATATAATAGATAAATGAAATTAACACTCATATATGAAATTTCAATAGATTTGAATAAATATCTAATGAGAAAAAAAAATAAAACTTTTGTACATTTTTAGTCAACATGCTGCCTGAGACGAGAAGCTGAATCTTTTCATAAAATCTCATTTAAAATACAAAATTCTTAATAAAATGCTATTTTCTTATACTAGAATGATACTGTGAGTCTTAAGATAGATGAAATTGATAAAATAAGATCGATTTCTATTTCATTTATAATATTTTTGGTCTATTTTATCGAGAGGCTCTGCGACGCAAACCTCTCGCCATGGAGACTGTCAGAGGGAATAAAAGTGGAATTCGGTTGATTTCACGGATATCGCTAATTTTTTGTTTTTTAAAGGAAACAATGCTTTATCAAAAAAGTGAATATTTTAAAATAATTATTTTTATTTTAACAAAAAAAAATTCGTAAATATAAATTTAAAATATTTGTCTATCTTGGAAATTATTGGTCGTAGACAAATTAATTATATAAGATTTTTGTAGTACGTTTAAATCACTCAAAATTGTTTCATGTAACTTTTTTGTAGGTGATTTACTTTTGGTGGTATAAGAGATCAAATTTGAAATGAAACATATATTTCACTAGTAATGAAGCTGTTGAAGCTTTTATTTTTGTGATTAATTTGATTAAAGTTTAAATTTTTATTTAAATCAAATAAAAATTCAATTATAAACAAAAATGTCTATAAGAGTCAAAGCTCTACGATGAATAATTAAAAAGTTATTGCAGTTGACAAAATTTAGTCTGAAAATTCAAGCCCAATGATTTGATCAAATAATTTTTCGAATCGTAAAAAGTGGAAATTGGTTGATGTCTCGGATTTCGCTAAAAATCTTTGGGATATTAAAGGAAACGACCATTTACCCGAAAACGAAAATATATTTGAAAAATCATTTTTATTTTCACAAAAACAAATTTATAAATATAAATTGAAAAACCTCGTCTATAAGCCGGGCTGGGCAACTTCTATCAACGGCCCAATTTCACGAAGCGGGCCAGCACAGAATGAATGGTTTAACAAAAATTCATTTTTTCAAAAATAATTTTAATTTTGTTCTATACATATCATAAATAAATAGTCGCTTTCCTTGTAGTGATCAATTTAATTCATTTAAATATGATAACATAAAATATATCAACTTAGAAGGAAAGATCATTCAACCATTGTTCATCATTTAGTACTTCAATTTCGTTAAGCTTGTTTTTAATATTTACGAAGTTCACGAGGGCCGGATTTAACATCGTAACAGCAGTTGCCCACTCTCACGTCTAGAGTCTCTAGAGTAAGCTCTGTGCTTGGACCTATACTACTTTTTAACTCTCCAGCCCAGACTTTAAATATTCATAGAGTTCTATATCTATCTTTCCTTTTTAGAATGAAATATCTATTCTCTACTTATAGGTGGTGCACTTTCTCGCTACTTCAAATAAAATAAATAATAATAATAATAATAACTATATGATAATAATAATACTAATATCAACAAACGGGAGTCAAAAATACATGTATTTTGTTCATTGCTTTCAGAATATATGAGACTGTTGGTTAAATTGAATAAACGATATTTTTGAGTTTTTCGTGTGTATCCGCACATAAATCTCTAGAAATTTCATAATCTAGAAATTTTGTTGAAGGAACACTATTTTTTTATCAATTGGTAAATATTTTGGACTTCTTAAATCAAATTCGATACAGTTGCAGTTTCTATTCAAAAAAATATTCAGAATTAGGAAAAAATAAATTTTGCACATTTTAATTTTTACTTTTTTTTTTTAATTATTTAAAAACGATTTTCTATCTAATAGAAATTTCACATCGAAAACTCATAATCAACAGCTTTTCAACTTCAAATTGAAAATAATAATCAATTTCAAAATGTTATTAAAATATGAAAATGACAATTACAAATTTGAAATTGATATCCCATTTATTTCTAAAGTGAATTCGAAAAGGTGAAAATGATTTCAACTGAAACTCTATCTTTTGTAAAATCATAATGATACATACAGGACTGTTTTATATACGATATACGATATTTTAAAGCAAATAGCATTTGCCATAAAATCCTGTTGCATGCCTCTTTTGGTTGATGCTAAATTGTAATTAACTTTTGAGAGGGGTAATATAATTCAAGGTGGCCAGGCAGCCATCCATCTCTCCCCTTTGATAATCTAATAATTTCACCTCCGACCTATTTATCAATATGCATAGAAAATTGGCGGTTAAGTCCTTCCGTATGTAGAAAAGGCCCAAAGTGATGCACTGGCTCGTGGATAATTCAATCTCCAGCCAAGTGCAATCAGCCGTTTAATTCCATATCAGGTTTATAGCTTCTCTATTCACCGGCAGAAAATAGAATGGACTCACTTTACTTTAATATTCAATTTTTGCTTAGGCATTATATGTATGAAAAGAGAGTTTACAACCTCATAAAATGTATACAGTTATAAGTATAGTTATCTAATAATTTTATTTCCATTTCATAACAAATAGAAACTGCGTTTCCATGAAGTAAATAAAGGAAATATTGTTTTCGTAAAAAATCCGAAGTTGAGATTTATACAGATCTTTATGTTTCAAAGCTCTCTGAGTCAAAAAATGTGTTGATGGTTTTTATGCTAGTATGTTACCAATTTATCTGTTAGACCGTTGAAGAGTAAAAACAGTGAGGAGGACGATTTTTTTTTTTAATTTCTTTAAAGATACTTTAATTTTGCACTTTTTTTTAATTAAAATTTAATGAAATAAAAATATTTCAGTCTCTACACTCAGGTATACCGTATACGGATCTCAATAATAGAAATTTATTTCAACTCTCAATTTACGTATCGACCCTCTTTGTGAATTTTGTTTAAATTCATAACAAACTGTTGTACCACACTAGATGGGACCCAAGGTCCTATGTTTGTGTGTATCACCGTGTAAAGTCGCTAGCAGTGTCTCTCTTTAATTTTGTAGATGCTTGATTTAAAATGCGTAACAATTGAAATTAGCTTTATTTTGTTTCAATATAATAGGTTTGGATGACAGATGAAATAACTATGGCGCCAAGTCTTATTCGCACTTAGTCGTTTTCGGAAAGTTTTGTTGTTCGCATAATCGCTGGGCTTCAAATTACTAATCACTAAAATATTAACAAATTTGGATTTTTCCAACTTTTCTTTCTTATTTCCAAAACAAAAATTGGAAAATTTTCTAATAAATAGTCATAATCAAAGATCCTAGAATCGACTATATTGTAGCTACTGTTTGGCCCCCAGGATCAAAAAGAAGGACTTGAATAAAATCAGAAAACAGAAACTACTACATTTTAAATTATATCAGAGGATTTCAAAGAGTATTTCAAGGCACTTAGAAGAACATTTTTACGATCAAACCTGTTTATAATGCACGTTCCGTTAGGATATATGAATGGTATAGTCATAGTCTAGACTGTGTTCAGACTAATAAAGGCTGATAATTCCACAATAAATAGTTCTAACAAAAGATTTCATTTTAATAAAAACCACTATAGCATTTCAATTATTATTATTATTATTTTCTTCAAAGTAAATTGTTTAACTTTATATCTATAATATTATTGAAGAGCTGGAGAAGGAGAGTTTCAACTTCAAAACAGCCATTTTATCTACCTTAAGGCTTGATTAAAAAAATATCAATTTGAAAAAATGAATTAGCTCCATTTAATAATCTGAACAGAAATGAAAAAATAATATTTGTATAACAGACAGACATTCAATAGAAACTTTGCTTTTTTTCATCTTTTGAAAAGTGTAGCGAGTAACGAATGTTATCTAAAATAAAATTAATCATCTTTTAATTGATAGAATACTTGGAAAGAAATTAATTAGACTGTTAATATTCATAATATTTTATACAACCAGTAAACATCATTAAAGAAAGAATTATAGAAATATTAACTGTGGTCTGTACGCGCGTTGCCTACCCTTAAGGGGCTTTATTCGAAAGATACAATTTTATTTAGGAGGCAAAATATTACAATTTCTTTATATTTTAATTGAAAATAATTCGAGAAATCTGGAATTAAGAGAACAACAAAACATTCAAAAAATGCTGTGTGTTTTTAGGGTACTTGTATCACATTTCAATCAATAACAAACCAACATCAAAATAAAATAATTATAAGTAATATTAAAAGTAAATTTATTTATAAGAATTTTGCTGGCTTGGTGTGTACTGGATATATTAATTTTTTATTGTTAAGGATAAATAAATTGAATTTGCTTCTTTCCAGTAATTTATTTTGTTATTCAAATGGTTAATCCAAATATTTCGAGAGCGTTCTCAGCATCTCTTCCTCAGTGGAAACCACTCCCCCACCAATGATGGAGTCGGCACATTGGTGGGGGAGTGGTTTCACTGAGGAAGAGATGCTGAGAACGCTCGAAATATTTGGATTAACCATTTGAATAACAAAATAAATTACTGGAAAGAAGCAAATTCAATTTATTTATCCTTAACAATAATAAACTACAACGGATCGTTGCTAAACTTTATCCAAATTCATTTGAAATATAAATATGTTTATTCCTTTATTATTAATCAGATATTACTTGTGATTTGCAGTTCATGTTGACTTTAATTCAAAAATAATGATCGATTCTAATTTAATAGTCGAGGAATAACCATTGTACATTGGATTTTTGACGTTTCGATTATTATTGGTAACCATTGCTGAAGACATGGAGGAATCGACTTAAAATCAAAAATAACTATCGATTCTTATCTACTACTAGATGAATAACCTTATTGCATTCCATATTTGATGTTTTGACTATTAATGGCAACCACTACTGAAAACGTGAAAGAATCGACTTAAAATCAAAAAGACTAAATTTTTTTATGGCAAACAACTCAAGCTATTTTTGATTTTAAGTCGATTCCTCTATGTCTTCAGCAATGGTTACCATTAAAAACCGAAACGTCAAAAATAAAATATAAAATGGTTATTCCTCAAGTACCAGATCAGAATCAATCGCTATTTTTGATTTTAAGTCGATTCCTCTATGTCTTCAGCAATGGTTACCATTAAAAACCGAAACGTCAAAAATAAAATATAGAATGGTTATTCCTCAAGTACTAGATCAGAATCAATCGCTATTTTTGATTTTAAGTCGATTCCTCTATGTCTTCAGCAATGGTTACCAATAAAAACCGAAACGTCAAAAATCCAATATAGAATGGTTATTCCTCAAGTACTAGATCAGAATCAATCGCTAATTTTGATTTTAAGTCGATTCCTCCATGTCTTCAGCAAAGGTAACAGATAAGAAAACAACGCTGTTGCTATGGTTACTTATAAAATTTCCTCCTAAATATTTAGCATTTCACAGAGAGAAGCCTATCCATTCTTCCTTAAGTTAGGTTTAATGAGCTATATTAAAACGATCAAATGAATAAATTTTAAAGAATTTAAAAAAGTACTATCTTACTCTAGAGTAAAGTACTTTAAAATATAATTTTACTAAAAACTTTATTTAACCTTTTTTGTGGCCCCCAAGGTACTTAATTAGGATATTAAATTTCATCAAAATTGGTTAAGTGATTTTCAAGATATTTAGAAAAAACTAAAAAAGTACCGAAATAAAGTACTAATGGTTGTCGACCGATATGGACCAAAAACTAATCAGCGCTTCATTTTGTTAAACTAATGTTAGGTTTTCAATTTCATTTCAATCGGTGTAACGGTGTGGAAAAAATCGTGGGCCAAAAAAACGATAACATCCATCCATCCATACATCCGCACGCACTAAATGAAAAAATGGCACCTTTTGGCCTCTCGACGAGACACCATGTAATTTTTGGCAAAAACCCTCACGTGCTAAAATTCAACCTAATTGAATACTACAATTTGTGACTATAATTGAGTCCATGGGTTCCGTAGTCTTTACCTGAGGACCCTTTGAAGCCACGCTTACCCCGAGAGCGATTACAATACTTTACCCATGCTTTGTAAAAAAGTAAATTTATTTATTTGCAGTTTTTGCTTTCGAAAGTGATAGATTAAAAAATTAGCCACCGATGGTTCAGCCAACATTCATGAAATATTGAATTCTTTCTTATTTGTTGTTGATAATGATACAATGAGGGAATTTGTGGAATTTGCTCAGGTGCCAGTTAATATTTTTATTAATATTTCTAAATTTCTTTCTTTAATGATGTTTACTGCTTGTATAAAATATTATGAACATTAACAGTCTAATTAATTTCTTTCCAAGTATTCTATCAATTAAAAGAGGATTAATTTTATTTAATAAACATTTATTTAGTATTGGTGTTTTCAATTTTGACTTTATTGTTTTCAATTTTGTTTTGTTAATCATTTGCAAAATAAATGTACAAGAATAAAAACGCGTTCTAATTTGTTTGTGGCTTACATTATTCTAGTAGGTATGATGCTACTTTATCTGTAAAAATTGATTTATTAAAACAACGTACCTACCACCGTCAAAACCTGTTTTAATGAGAATTTATAAGTTTAATGTATCATACAAATAATTACAAAAATTAAATTTTGCAATATTCAAAGACACCTAACTTGGCAACGCAGCAGACAAATTTAAAAAATGGCACACCAAAATGTAGAGAATAAATTTCCCATTTAAGATTTTTTTTTTGGGGGGGGGTGGCTCTGGGGGACCACTGCCCCAATTTATACGTCAAAATTCTTCCCCCTCGAATACAAATTTGACGTGTCTCAGCGATTTTTGAAATAATTTGCCAGTTTAGCGATACTAGGGGTGGGAAGTTTTCAAATTGACACACTGTATATATACAACACATACATTTATGAATTTTCCCAGGAATCAAAAATTATATTAATTTTAATCGAATTATTATTTTGGAGTAGGCAGAATAATTTGTAGGGTCGAAAATAAAAATTATATTTTGATCAGGTTTAAGATAATTTATTTTTTATTTTTTATTTTATTTACTATAAAATGAAGGTTTGAGAGGGCCTCAAAGTGGCCATTATAGATGATTTTTGTACCTATCGGCGTTCAGAAGTGGTTTAACTTAAAATTATATATGAAAAACTCCACCAATTTATTCAATGAGAAATAAGAACAAATTTGATATCTGAAGAATTTCCAAAGATATAAGGTTCCCTCGGTATACCAGTCTGACTTGCATTTGTTCTATATTTTCAAACTAGAAAAAGGGACATCGTGATGACCAATGACTGAATAACAATATGAATAATAGATTTCACTAAACAAATTCTAAAAATCCTTCATTAGGCTGATTTTAGATTAATTTTTGTTTACATTAATCTTAATCAAATGGATTGCGCGTTATAATTTTATTGTTTTTTTTGTTTTGGATGCTAATTGTTAATTGAATGATCTCGTTTATCAAAACACAAAAATAAAAAACATTAATAAATACAAACATTTTCATGTTTCTTTTTTTGTGCCAATTATACATAAATCCTTTCAATTGATGAATGGTTTAAATGAAGCGAAAAAAATCATTATATTTGAAAAAAAAGTTTGAGCTATTAATTAATGTTTAAATTTAAAACCAAGAACATTATTTTAGAGTAGTTTCTCTTTGAAATACTGGAAAATAGTTTTCACTTTTTTAGAGTACCTATAGGAAGGTTTGGTTAAAAACACGTCTTAGATGGAACATATTTTATAACATTCTGTGTGCAGAATTTTTTCAAACCAGCCAGTCTAAGTTTTTCGGAATGAGTTCCTTTTAGCCAGGGTGACCAGATATGTATTGACATAGTCAAAGTAGGACATTTTAAGTTTATTCACACATCCCAGTAGGACATTTAACAACCCAGCGTAAAACAATAAAAATCGGCAGTCAAAAAGCACAAAACACTAATAATTGATAAGTACATCATTTTAAATTGATATAGGATATATATACTACTCTTGTTGTTTTAAATACTACTCTTTGTTGCAATTGTACCCATTATTTAATATAAAAATATGGAAAAAAGTTTATTGTTATTATTAATGACTAGCAATACTAAATTATTTGAATTGGTGTAATTTGATCAACGGTATAAATTATAACACATCTATTTTATTTATTACAAAATAGAAAAATTAGACTTCAACACAGAAGCACGCCGGTCCCAAGACCATAATCGCCAATAACAAAGTTATCTGTGAAGGCAGTACATTTCCGTTAGGCGGTAGAACGTATGACAAAAGGTTTAATTATAGGACATATTCTCCCAAAGTAGGACGGGTGGTCACCTTACTTTTAGCACTTTACCATTAAGCGACCTAAGAATTATTATATTTTCAAGCATAAATCTCCACAAATACTTTAACCCAAATTATTATGTAAATTGTTGTAATATGTCTTAATTCAACATCTAGGAGAAATTCAATCGGAAAATGATGTAGAAGATTAGATTCTAGGTAAAACATATTTAATAAAATTTAAATTTAAAATAATAAATAATTATAAAATACTAGGAAGGTTTCACAAATAAAAGACAAATTGCTTGGATTACGCGCCCATCTTCAGGAGTTCACATAGGAAAAAGTTTTGTCTTTTATTTGTGAAACCTACCTAGTAATTTACATAATATATATTAATTTTAATAAATTTATATAAAAATTAATTTGCAGATAGGAAATTTAAAATTCTAAAAAAATGATGTCTACTAAATGTGAACTGATATGGATAATATTGAAAATATTTTTTTTTGCCGAGAGTATTAATTCGCGTTGTTTAAGTTGAAATCAATGAGGATGTCCTCTCCTTAATGCAAATAAACATATTTGTTATAGTTTATTTGCTAGAGACTATTATCAGTATTTTTAATTAACAATATTCCATCTTTTGTTTCTAATGGGATCAAATACCTGACGAGATGAGGGTGAAATCATTTTGTTTGTAAGTACAAGTATACAAATACATTTCGGATTTAGTAGGCGAAAATTTCTCATCAATTTTTTTTAGTCTGTTTTAATCTGTTGTAAATTTCTTTAATATTAATCAAAAACTTATATTTAAAAATTAAAATATGTACAGAATATATATAATATTTATAGGATTTGATTTAATGTTATTTTATTTTTATCTACAATTTCAAAACTCCAAAAAAGACTACTAAAACGATGAAAATTTCAACAAATTTATTATTTTCTCTGATTATCCCCAATATCCAATCATTTTAATTCACCCAGAAAATCATTATTCCAATTGGAAAATTTACTTTTTCTATAATATCATGTTCAATTAGTAATATATGACTAAATAAATATTCCACTTTCTGTTAAACAAATTCTTCGAAAAATCAATAAATTCATTTAATTAGAATTGAAAATGGATTTTCCTCCAATAGAAAATGATTTGATATTTTTAATGAGGGTAGTTATGATATCAAAAGAAAGGATTAAATAAGATGAATTACCTCCTGAGCAAGGGTGGCTCGTGCAACAGGATATGGAAGTCGTTCTCGCTGCAGACCTCCCGGTCGCGGTGGTGCACCGCGCATTTAAAACTGCGCGTCCGCTTGCCGGTCATCTGCAATAAAGAATATTCAATTTATTTATTTCTTTGGCTAGAAAATTATTTACAAATACATATAAGCTATATGGAGATGAATGAGGACAGCTTCATACACGTGGCGCACTTTGTTTTCGCTAAACACCTGCCACCATCGACATGATCAGTCCAGAATTACCAAGCTAAGCTTGGATGGTTGCAGATATTCAGGGGAAATTAAAATTCTCAGACTCTACACTCTTCAAAGTTTGTGTATTTAAATGTGTATATTTAAATAATTCAAAAAGTTTTCGAGATAGCGAAAGGTTTCATATTCGTAATCTCTGTGTAAAATGCTATTGTTAATATATTTCTTATCGAACAACTCCAATGATTTTTCCTTATAATTATATAGGACTATAGGTGTATGTTTATTTGTATGAAGCAGTGAACACACTCATAAATTTTCTTAAAAATCAAAAATATGCTACTAAGAAAATATTTTTAAATTAACAATTATAGTTGGTTTTCGGTTTTAACAAAATTAGTTTAAAAGCATGAGATATTTAGCTGGCAGTCAAAGATATCAGAAAGTTTGAGTGAAACCGGGCTTTAGTATTTTCTTTGATTGTATTTTTGAGTGTTTTAAGTACGTACGTAACTCTAGGCGGACAAGTATAGATTCGCGCTTATTTGAATTAAAATTGTCTTCCAATTAATTTTACATTACTAGCTAAGTCAATATTTGAGTGACTTTTCATTTTGAGACGATTAATCCATAATTTGTAATTCTATCGGTTTGTTTACCTAATCGGGAGTATAATCGTCCGTCTGTCTTTCTCTTTGAATACACTCGATTATTCATTAGCGCAAATGGATTTTCAATCCATTCCTTGAATATCATGAGAATGTAGGATCATATTTTTATTAAGTCAGGGATGAGAAAGGTTGTTCCATGAGCTCTAACGAGAGTTATGGTCGTAGACCCGGTGGGTGCCAACGCCCTGTACAACATGAGCAGCAACAGAACCTCCGCGTTTTTTATATATAGCGATCTGGACTTAGCACCTCCTATTCGCCCACGCACTTTGCAACCGACAGACAAGCAACCAACTAGCAAACCCAAACTACCTTCGGATATGCCAACATCAGCTGTTTGTCTTTAATAACAAAAGGATCCAAGTTCTAAGAACCTTACAGCAGTTAATAAATAAATAATTACCATTTGAAATTTTTCGCAATTTAAATATTTCATTTAAGGAAATAGAGACTTTAAATACAGATACGGAAGCAGAATTTAATTTATTCGGTATGAACAGTAGTTGAACCCAGCCAGGCGTCCCCGCCATAGTATTGAATTCATTTGAATTAAAGGAATTTATTCCTGTTTTAAATAGAAACCTCATTTTCAACAATGATTTTTCGGCTTATACGCCTGTTTTACTAGATTAAGATATCCACTAAAACTTAAGGAGGTAGAATGTTCATTCTGGTAATCTAATATTTGTATTTTCTGTGATATGATTAAGGTTTTCTATAATAGCTTCAGATTTTCAGTTCAAAAATGTAAAAAATCAGAAACAATCGAAGGGATATAGGTAGCTATAAGTAAATAACGAAGTGAAATTAAACACACCTGTTTGTATTAAAAAACGGTGCCATATTTTAACTTTCTAGCCCAAAATGTTAGCTGAAAAAAAAAACTAAAATATGCGGTAGGCGAACCGGGTCTTGTTAGTTTTCACTTTTTCCCACGATAAAGTTAAATACATAATTAATAAATGCGTTAAAAACGATATTTAATTTAGAATTTTTTTTTCTAACTAAAAAAATAATCCATTACATTACAGGGGTAGTAAGCGAAATTCACTTTATCGGGAATAGTTTAAACGTTTAAAGCCTGAGCACAGGGAGGGTAAATATTTTACTTCCTCTGTAGATTATTATTATTATTCCACTACCACGTTACGCTTGGGTTTAAAATTTTTGTCATGAAATATTTTGTTCATATTAAAAATGTAAGCGGTTCAAATTTTCTTAGATTTAGCGATATGAAAAATAAAAGTTTTCAAAGAAAATCAACATCCATCAAATAAAATATTATTATGAAATGTAAAATATATGAGACAAATCATCAGAGCAAGTAACTACTCATCATATATAGTGACTAATCCTCAAATTTTATATATATATTTTCAAATTACAGATAGTTTTTTCTTTAGCCGAATGAATGCATTTTATGTTTTTTTTTTTTTTTTTTGTAAAATATATCCATTAACAACATTCTTTCCCCATGATTTAAAAATTATAATATATCTAGCTATCAGTGGCGGTTGGTGACTTTTCAACCAGGGGATGCTGTCCAAAAAAGAGCCCTTCATTTTTGGAAATTTTATTTTAATCTTCGCTTTTTTTTGCAAATTTCATTGAATACATCATCATTTTCGTTATTTTTCAAATTCAACATTAGATTTTTTTAAATTATATTTTAGGACCATGGCCCAAACGGATACTGCTTTGTTTGAGTGAGGGTAGGAGTCAGAAATTAAATCTTGTGAGTTAAACTACACAGTCCCTGAGTTGGAAATCGACCATCTTCCACAATGAATCAGTCTGTCCTATAGAAAATCTTAAATTTCTCCTAATTCTATTTCTACGCTATGACTTTTCTATAGCGTCCTTAGTTATTTCCGATCTTTTATATATATATATATATATATATATATATATATATATATATGAGAGAGAGAGAGAGAGAGAGAGAGAGAGAGAGAGAATTGTTACAAATGGATTAGTCCAACAATTCTCGAATCATCTTTATTTATTCCTTTTTTGTATTATTTCTATTTTAATAGTTCCTCAGCAAGAACAATTTTTATTCGACTAAAACTCGTCTGAACTTGTCTTCGACATGCTTGAACTGGAAGATATCTACCAGGGACTTCAAACCTTCTATCGGCACCCTTTTAGGAAAATGATTCATTTTAATCGCCCCTTGAAACTATGCAACAATTTTATTTCGTTTAGAGAACCAATATATTCTTCAAAACAAAAAAATGTTTTTTTTTATGAATATTAGAAATAACGGATAATAATTTGAAAATTTAAGATCCTCCTGAAATTGTGAAGTCGATATTTATGAAAATTCTCTAAATGTTTGAAATTTTAGGGATGCACCGCATCCACAGCATCCATGGATCGCACGGCACTGATACCTCTATATTGAAAATTTTTAGACTTTCTAGAATTTTTTCAAATTTCATATGTCGGATCATGACGTTTTCTAGATAGATATTTTTTAATTAATTCTTGTTATTTTGAAAAGAGTGTCAGATACCATTAAAGTGATTTGAAAAAATAAAATAAAAAATACTGATTCAAGTATAAAATCATCCAATACCATGTTTTGATTCTTATTATTTTACTTTTTATAATCCAATGAATCGAGAGCTCTTATCTCGAATCGATTCCATAGCAACAGGCATTTGGAAAAATCAGATTTGGACGAGTTGTTGATTTATTGGACAAGGGCCAACCAAATCAGCTAACTCGGATGTCGAAAAAAATATCGTATCAAAAAAGAAAACTTATAAAATAATTTGCTGTCTGCAACTTCCAGATATATGACAAAAAGAATATGAACGAATTAAATCAATAAATAAAATAAAGATTTCTAGCTTATTTGTCGATGAATATCTTGGAAACTCTTGTATGAAGCTAAAACAGAGGGGAGTTTGAATTCTTAATATCTAAAAGAAGATTTGAAAAAATAATTTATTTTATTTTAATATTAGAGAAGAAATAATTTGCATTGCTTTGGTTTTGTTTAAAAAATCACAATTTTAATTGAAAAAAATATAATTTCCGTTCAGGATTTGAAATAAACATATTTCAATGAGTGATGTGAGTATAATTGATCCTTATAGATCGTGTATTTCATGTTAAACATTTTCTTATCTAAATAATTTACATTTCAAATCAGCATTTGATTTATGTAAACATATCTTATGGAAAATTAATGTACGTTTCCCCATAACTAATTAACTGATAGGTTTTAGGGACACGATTGTAGAGCTTTGAAATAGTATTAAAATTTCAATCTTCTCATTTTGAGGCACCTAACTTAGAATATAACGTTGATTCATTAGTTCTGTTTATGATAATTTTTTCTACTGCGTTAAGCAAAAATGTCAAAATAAAATGATTGGGGATTAAAAAATAATTTAACAGGCGCTAATGGCAATGGCAGTCGATGCGCCCTAAAAAAGTAATAATAATTTGCTGATAAAAATTGTTTATCCATGGTTTGTGATTAAACTTGAGTATTCAAGCCAACCAAACACAAAAAAAGAGGTATAGATTCTGATGACGTAATGACAATGGAGGTATTAAGAGCAAATGAACAAGATTCATCCACATCTGGCTAATCAACATGATTTCCAAGTCAAATAAATGTCATATTCCAGCAAACTTCTTGTGGCCTTCCGGGTGGCTAATTTAGCTGTCAGGCTGACTGAAAGTGGACAAATCGACCTGTCTAAGGTAAGAACATAAATTAGAATAAAACGAGGTTTTGATCCAATGTGACTTGAAGGAAGAGAATTTTATACTTACCAATATGAGTTGAAGGGAAAATACGAATACAAAAATATTTGTTATCATCTTTACCTCAGGTTTTTCCCCCGTTTTCGGTAAAATGGCTTAAACGATATTCTTTTAAATGGCTGCTTATACAATACATGTTATAATCTCTAATAAAATTAAAGGTTTTCCGCATTAAAGTTTTTTAAGAAGTCTTGTTTTCTTTCTTTAAAAATGGTTAGAAATTTTTTCTTAATACAATTAACATAGACGGAGTTGGGGGGAGGGGGCAATGGCCCCGCTACAAAACTCATTACCCCCTCTAGAAAAATCGAAACTCCATTATTACGAGGCATCACTTAAAGTATTTCTCATTAAATTATTTTGTTACTTCCAAAATTTGTCAATTCTACTTAAAAGTTAGTTGATCTCTAATCGGAAATTATGGTGGCTAATCAGCTGGCCGGTTGTTCTCCCCCCCCCCCTAGGAAAACTCCCTAACTACGCCAATGACAATTAAAATAGGAAAAATATCTTATTATTTTATTTATTTTTCAAATTTGTTAGTTTAATATAGAAAATAGACTAAATTCTGAAGATGGTTCTGAAATATCAATTACAAGAGAATGAAAATGAGGTTCCGCTCAATTAATTTATTAAGAATTTGTACATTGTATTATCCTAGGGGTCAAATGATTCTCTAATTAGACGTATTTATTTCAAAGAAAAAAATACTTTTACTTTTATTAGATAAATAAGGGAATGTACCCATACTACGCGACCCGTCCAGGGGGAGGGGTGGTCTTCAAAATACCACGATTGGTCACGGGGGGGGGGGCTTAGGTCTTCGTCACGTAGTCAATATCCTCTACAAATATGAGTATTTTTCTGTTTGCAAAAAATGATTTAGAACCATATTTATGAATTACTACGTGAAAACTTGAAGGCGAGGGGGGTCTTGGCATATGGCACGGCTGGTCACTGGGGGGGGGGGATAAAAAATTGTAAAAAATGGGTCACGTAGTATGGGTAGGTTCCCTAAGTACTTTCAATATTACCGTCTATAAATTAAATATTTAAGTACTTGGTTTATACAAATTCAATGTTAAAGGATTTTCTTTATTCAATTGCAATTGCGTTGATTTGATCTTCAATTAGTATTAAACTCGCCGTTTACCTTTAGTTAAACAAGATAATGAAGCTTAACGAAAAAAAAACTTTGAGCTGCCCTATTGAAGCCAACTCAAGAGATTAAAAACAAGACAAAAGAGTCCTCGTCGATATGAGTGAGTGGAAGTTGAAGTGTGGAGAGTGACCCAACTTCCAGGGGCTATCATTAACAAACTATTAAAGAGAGATGAAAGAAATGTTTATAGTCCACTTGACATGAAAAGTGTTTAGAAAGAATGCATGTCTACCCCCACATACCCCTTTATCTCCTCCTACACCTCATCACTCTTCATCTTCTATATTATAATAAACGTTTAAATTCACATTATCTTAATTATGTTGATAATTAGAACGATATTTAAAAAATAAAATAAAAATAATAATCTTCGTTATTGTATGGTAAAGTCAAGTGGATGGCCACATCAGAACACGTCAGCTTATTTCATTATTACGATAATTTAATTATTCGTATTAGAGGTAATATTTTTTTGTATTGCAAAATTTTGATAATAAAGAACAGCAATTTTCATGACCATGGTTCTATTAAAATAAAATCATGTAATGTCCACTAAATTCAATTTTGCTACTCTATAACACTTCTTCATTGTCAAATTAGATACATGTGGATAACCGAATTAGAGTTATTTCATAAATTATATATTACAGATTAAAAAAAATGTTTATTTTACAAAGAGTTATTTTTTAAATTAAGGCTAAACCCACCCAGGTTTATCGTTGTCAAACTGCCAGCTAAATTAGCTAATCTGAATCAAAGTTAAAGCCAATATGACCTTTATCTAACAGCTAATTTAACTCTAAGCTGAGCACAAACTGGAGATGGTCATACTGACTGGTGTATGAGATTAATAGTCGCTATTCAAGATTTTAAATAAAAAAATAGATCTTGAATTTAGAAAAATTCGTAATGTCTAGGTGATTCATGAAATAACTTTAATTCGAATGATTGAATTCATTGATACAAATATTTCTAATTTGACAAAGGAGTGTTTTGGGTTAGTAAAAAGCGTATTGCTCACGAAATAGAATTTACTGGGCATTACATGATTTTAATTTACTAGAACGATGGTCATGAAAATTGCTGTTCTTGAATATCAAAATGCAAAAGTCAATAATGAATAAAAAAGATGAAATACGTATCATCACATAATATGAAAAAATAAATTCTGCATTCTAGAAAGAAAAAGTTGAGGAATAGAGTTTTAGGAATATTCTAAAGTTGAATCGGAGTCTAATCTATTTGAGAAGAGGGGTCTTAGATTTTAGGAATCGGGAAAGATAGAAGAATAAGATGAATTCCAGATTTTGAAGAATTAAATGCGTTGGTTCAATAATTTTCTAATTAGACAGTAAAAGAGAGTTGCGTGTTTAAAAATGACTTTATCAGATCAAGTAAGTAGAATTTATAAAAAAAGAAAAGAAAGGTGAAAGGCCGGAAAAGTTATAAGAAGGGCACCAGTCTTAGAGCTTTTGAATTTTCAACCATTCGTAAAGAGTCGTCTTTGAGAAAATGACCAAAAATCTAAAAACACAGTTTGACCCGAAATTTCGCTTACATATCTCCATGATAACTTATTTGTGAGTTATCCTTATCACAAATGAGGTGTTCAAAAGCAGTGGACCATCATTTTCGCTGATAAACCTCTATAATCAAGTAGCTTATTGATAAAACTAAATAGACAGAATAGGCCAAACTTAGTTTTTAAACGCCCTTCTAGATTACAGCACAGATAATAAATAATAATAAATAAATATAACACTATAAATAATAATAATAAATAAGATAACACCTTTGCCTCGAACCTTTACCTCTATTTTGCTAGATTTCTCATAGCAAACTAAGAGTAGGATGGTCCACTCTGCTTTTGAACGCCACAAATATACGGCTAAAGGCTTCTTGAGTCCTAGAGACAATCATTATAGCATTATAGGGACTTTATAATCAACCTCAGTGATTTCGGTAGTCTATTTTCCGTTTTATTTATAATGCACATTTTCATTTATTCAAATGAAAATTTCATCTTTATTTAATTCCTTTGCTTCTGCTCTATTAAAAGTTTTAACTACTTTATATTACTATTTAGTTTTGTATGCGTTGTTGATTTATGAATTTGTTTGAAAATAGGAAGTTATAAAGTATTAATGTGATAAGAGATGATTGGAGTTTGTGGGCCCGACGAATGAAACAACGGAGGATTTAATAGACAAAAGCAAGGTGGCTAAAAAACAATGTTTCGGTCTCAAGACCTCTAGGCAAAGGAGCAAGCACGGGGGGGACGATGAATCACCGGAGACCAGAGACGGGGGCCTCCCAAGCATCTATTAACTCGCATATGTAAATGGTGAACTTTTGTCCTTCAACTTGGTCGCTCACACACCAACACCATCAACTGCCATGAACACAAACGAGCGTGCGCTTGCATAGATTCATATTTATATATACAGTATGTCTAGGAAATATTTCGGCACCGAACAAGGGGTAAATGTAGAAGGGTTAGGTGAGGGAATAAAACAATCTCCGGGATATAGATTATTTAGACCAGGTTTACATGGGCCACATTTGAAGAAAAAAATTGTGTCGGTCCGCATATAAAATATAGAATTCTAGCAATATTTGTTAATCAAAAAGATAATAAATAATAGCTAAGGATTGGATGGAAGGCAGTCGAAAAATAAATCAGAGACTACTTCCAATAAAAGCGTATTTATTGGAAATGTTTTCATTTTATAATAATTTGAAACCGACGTTTCGGAGGATCTTTCCTCCTTCTTCAGGGTATACAATTCTGAGCTATAAATATATCAATCCGCCTCCAAAGAAAAACTTCTAACGTATGTACAATAATATCATAGGCTAATAATCTTTGGAGCGCCGGTAGAACAGTGACTAAGGCGCCTAAGTTCGGATCTACCATAAACCTTTTCCAATTTTATTTCAGAAAATATCAAGTTAATTTCAGAAAATCCCAATTCAATTTCAGAAAATGTCAATTGTATTTCAAAATTCTCAATCCAATATTTGAAAATTTCACTTGTATTTCAGAAAATAAATATATTTAAACAAGTAACTAAACAATTGTGATTTTCTAATATTCAATTGAGAATTCTGAAATACAATTGTGATTTTCTAATATTCAATTGAGAATTCTGAAATACAATTGGGATTTTCTAATATTCAATTGAGAATTCTGAAATACAATTGGGGTTTTCTGAAATACACATGGAAAAATTATTGTACTTTACCCGGAATCGGGACGCGCCTTAGAAATTTTTTTAAAAATTGTCAAAAATGCAAGGCACCTCACTAAACCCAGAGTGAGGTAATGGAAACCACCCCTGTGAAAAATTTCTTTATAAAAATTACAATGGGGATGATACTCTTGATAGTAATCGCCGACACTCAGAATCGAGTATAGTGCTTGAAGAAGAAGAATTATCTTCGACTTCCTTTCCATCATATTTTTTTTTATCAGTGAGTTTTAATTACTAAAATAATAAATATTTTAGAAAATGAAAATATGAGATCTAGTTAGGTTTTAAAATAGTCAAAACGAAAAACTTATAATTCTACTTTAAATGAATTTAATTCTTGAAAATAGCTGCTCGCATGTGTAAACTCATATTTCCAAAAAAATGATATCATGAATATTGTGGAGCCAGGAATATTTGTTTCTGGGTAGGTAATTTTTATAAAATCCTAATAAAGACATTATTATTAAATTTTTCTTTCAGTTCATTTTTTGATAAAGGGGTAATAGAAATGACATTTTTTTTCTTTGAAGTTTATACATAATTTGTCAATAAATGGAGCAAGCTTTAAAAAGGAGTAGAGTTACTTTAAAAAGAGGAAAAACTCAAAAAAAAATAGTATGGTTAGTCAACTTAATAATGTATTAATTAATTCTTCACTAATTAACGTTCTTTAAATCCAATTAAAAAGAAGTATTTTTACCAGCTCTTTATTATTCGTGTTTCGTACCGTAAATCATATTTAAATTTTCAAGATTTAAAAAAAGACTTATTTGTTGTCATAAATAAGATATTGGAAATGTATTCGTGACTTAGGGTACAAAACGTCGATAATAAAGAGCTGAAAATTTTTTTTCTTTTTTAATTGGATATAAAGAACGTTAAGTATTGGTTAATTAATTAGAGAAACCCCTATATCAAAAATGTATTAATTAGAAAATATAATGAATTTTTCAAAGCAAGGTAAATTCTAAGATTGAGGGAGGAGGAAGAAAACGATACATCAATAATTATGTATTATTTTTGTCTTGTCTATGATATTAATTAGAAATGAATATTTTTTTCGAATACAGTAGTAGATTTTATGATTTTATGAAAAGAAATATGCGAGTATATTTATTTGTATCAAGCAGAGCACTATTATATAGGCTTTTAACACCTTAATTATTAGATCATCTTAATCAAATGGATAAGTGGATAAAATGCAACTCTGCACTAATTGTTCAAATTTGTAAATCGAGAGAAATATCATTTGAATTTAAGATACAATGACCGAAAACTCGAAACACTCTCAAGAATTCATATTATACAGTTGATACAAAAATTTAAACAATTATTTTCGTAATTATATTCAGAGATGGGCTTTGGTTCAAATCAGTCAATAATAGGTACCTAAACTTCTACTTTTTTACAATTTTATCTATATATTCGACAATTATAAAGAATGTTATTTAGGAAATTAGTGAAAAGATATTGATTAAAAGAACCGAGCATTAAGGATAAAAATCCCAATTTATCTATTATGTTTTAAAATACTTTACTTAGCCCATGAATTCAATAAGTTTTTCATGATAGGGCTTTACCAGAAATTCAAGTTAACCGAGTGCTTAGAGTTGTCGATAAACAAGAGCTTGGGAGAATGAATTGATACTAACTACCTGAATAAATACAATTATAAAGTTGAATATTAATGAATTCGTATGGCAAAATGGCAATTAATTAGTGTAATTAAATCTAATATTGACCAGATTTCGTAAAATGAAAAGAGCAAATAAATCTAGAAAAAGTTGAATTATTTGATTTATCAGTTAACTAATTACGAAAGTTTAAGAGGATACACATATACAGTAAATAGACATTAAACTTTTTAATCAATGTGTATAATTAGCTAAAGCTTTTTCAACTAAACATTAATCCGAGACAAAATTTTAATTTAAAAAGTATAATTTTAATTAATTTTTCAACAAAAACAACTAATTCTAACCCTTCGGATTCGATATATCATTGGTTTTCAGCGGATTTAGGATACCTACAAAAATTTGTCATTTCAAATAATACCGCAACGTTCATTAAAACAAAAAAATATAGAAATGTTTTTTTTTTTTTTTAATAAAGTTCCAATAACCAATATTTATTTTTTGTCAATCTTTCATTTAAAAATAAGCTGAATAAATCTATTATTTATTTTTATTTTTTGTTGTTGTCTAATGAAATCCTTTGTTTTTGGCTTTACGAAATTCATTTGTTTTTCGTCGTTTTAAACAAAAGAAGATGAGAAAAAAGAATATGAAATAAATGATTGGATTACAAAACAAAATCTGAAAACCTAATATAATGGTGATTTGTCCTCTTTTGTTTTTAAAAGAAATTAAACACCTATTTCATTTGAAGTTTTTCTTTCTCTTTTTTTTCTTAATTAAAATTGTTTCCTCTTTAGATAAATTCTTCGAGTAAATCAAGGTGAAAATGAAAAAAATCTTCAAAAGTTAATTTACACTATCGATGAATATATAAATCAATTGGGTTGGTGCATGATTGTTGCGACTTTTTTTTTCTTTAAAGATTGTTCCTTGGCCAAAAAGTTCGTTGAGATCCAGCCTTTCTCGAAATGGTAGAGAATATAGTGCGATTATGGATATGATTTTCTATAAGCATTTTCATTAACTGAAAACAGAAGATTATTTTTTAGAAAAAATTTTACAAAACGCCAATTTTTAAAAAATAATAATAATATGCACCAACCCAATATAAATATAGAAATAAATATTTATAGGTATTATAAGATTCACTGAAAATTTAACTAGAGGAATTGGGGCGAGACCTATCCAATAATTTATCTGCTTCGCATTGGATGAAGTAAAATCGGCAATGCAAGTCTTTCGAGATCCATAGGGGCTGCATCTTACTGGTTCTTTTGCATTCGATTGCATTAAAAGGAAAAAATTGGGGAAATGACTTGCGCCTTTTTTTTCTAGGGTAGACATACGGATCTGCCAATTCAGTTGTCTAAATAGCAGGGGCTTCCATTATTAGAAGAGTGGGTTTTAAATGATGGGGCTGTGCTGCTACTAAAACATCGAGCGTCCCACGACAGGTTTGAACATGATTGTTTCTGGTGATGCTTCCCCTACCCTCTGCTCGCTAGCCTGCGCGTCTCTCAGTTTGTCTGTAGCAATCATCCGCAGTAGTCTCTGAGAGAGCGACGAGTCGCAAAAATTTGGTGTCTAATTCACAATATTAATGTTCGGAGATTATTGATTTTACGACTAATTTATTTTTATTGAAAAGCGAGATGGGAAAACAATTGCATAAAAATTTTCTTAAGAACCATAAAAATTTTAAGCTAAAAGAAATAAGGAATAAATTTAGTTTTAAAATTAAGACAATTTGAATTCTCCTACAATCGTCTCTTATTTTAAAAGTTCATATTTTCAACCTCTTTTAAATTCACTCTTATTATGTTACTACATAATATATAAAAGGTAGGAAGAAATGTTGTAATAAAGCATTATTTTTTTTTGCTTTGTATTTTCGAAATATCTCAAAAACGGCTGAAACTATTTATTATTCGGGCTACATATTAGTTCTTTTTGTAAAAAAAACCTTGAAACGTGAAATGTTGTGGCCGTAGTAATTTGGGCTCAGGGCATATAAAGGCGCCAATGAGTATTTCACACGATGGTGCAAAAGGGACTTGGCGCGTCCCTGTAAATAAGCCTAGACAATGTCGACAATACAAATATAATATTATAGTACGGAGAGGTAGCAATTATTAATATCAAGTAAAAATTTAAAAATACGAGATTGCAAAAAAAAAAAAACTTAAATTTCAATTAATTATATAATATCGTTTTTAATAAATTGTGCATGTTGTAATAATTAAAATATCTAGTCTTGAGTGTATTTATTTATTTTCAAAATTATCCATTTTTTTGCGATTTTCCCCTTCTGTCTAATGTGTATTCAATTGGCTTTTATATTATAAAAACAACTAGATGTAATATCTTAAATCCAATTTCAGTTACCATGTGACTTTTGTTATTTTTTAATTTGATAATCTTGCATATTATGATAACAGATAACTTACTATGGAAAGAAGGGACAGACAACGAATTTTCACAATGGGTTCTATTTTTATTATCATCTGCTTCAGAGCCCTAAAATATAAATGAGACTACAAGACCCTCAATTGGGACTTGAACCAATTCCTCCAGCATTTGTATTGATGGTACGCTAGCCAAATGTTGCAAGGGATCAGCAAATAAAACTGAATTTGTTTATCTGAATATTATGAATTTAGGAGATCAATAATCTGATTCTTGTTGACAAAATAAATTTAATCTTTATAAATATTTTTTTTCATTTGATTGTGTACATAATGTGTCTCTGGCTATTTAGGGTTGATTTAATTTTTTTTTTTTAATTACTTTTCTTGTAAATATTCCAGTTCACAAAGACACTAAGTGTCTTTCATTTTGCTTCCATCCAATTCTAAATAATCAAATAGTTTATTGTTGATTTCTGTTTAGTTTCGTAGCTCGTTGACTTTCATCTTACTCAAGAGTTGTAAAGTATAGGTATTTCTAATAAAACAGTTTTTGAAAATAATTAATGAACTAATTCAAACTTCTTAAGCTGCAGGATCTCGAATCCCGGTGTAATCTTAGTTTCTAAATTCGAATCCGTGGGGATCGTGTCGGGATATTTTCAACAAAATCGAAGTAATAATTATCAGCGACACGAGTCATATGGCATCCATTGAAGATTGATTTAACGTACAACTGGTTTCTATTATGATGTGAAATATTAAAATAGTCAAACATATTGTAGAAATAAAAAAAAATAAAAAAAATGAAATGAAAGATCGGTCGAAAATCCTATAAATCTAAACAAAAATTTTATTAGATCTCGTAAGTCTCGAACCTAAGAGGCTAATTTTTTAATTAAATAGAAAAAATTATCATGCAAAAGAAAAAAGACTCAATTTCAACTTATATTTTAATAAATAGAGAGAAAGAAATTAAAGTAAATTTTTGCATATTAAAAATCAAGTATAGTCGTTGCAATTTTATCCGAGATAAATATTTTCAACTAGAAGTACTTTTTTTACGCGCCCAATCAATTTAAGGGATGTTAAGCAATATTAGTGAAACCGGAATGTCTGTTTAAGTCTTGAAAATGTAAATGCAATTTAATTCTCAAAAACAAAAACATGTTTTCATAAAAGTTAGAATTAAATATCTCCTCTTAAATTTTATAATACAATAATGTTTGTTTTCATACTTTCCCTTATAATATAATATATTTTAGTTGTATAAATTTGAATCCGATTGACATTACGGGAGGGGAGTCGCTTAAAGTACCTTGATCCTATCAAGCAATGAAATTTGAAACTTAACTAAGTCGGCTAGATAAAGTTTAGTAAAGTTTTGGTTCACAGTGTCTCACAGAAAGTAGACGTTTACTGTAGATGTTTTTAAATTTTTCGCTATTTACTCAAAATATATATTTTTTTATTTCCCATGTGAAAAGTTAAAAATGATTAATATGAAATTTTAATGGCTTGATGGGTACTAGATATGTTAATTTTTAAAGGAGGATGAATAAAATTAAATCGCTTCTTTCCAGTAATTTTTATTAATTCAAGTGGATAATCCAGATATTTCGAGAGCACTATGACACCCTTCCTCACTGGAAACCACCAGCTCATTGAATTATAAAAAATACTGGAAAAAAGCAATTGAATTTTATTCATCCTCATTTAAAAGTTAAAAATGATAATTTCAAAAAAATGAGATCCTAAATAAAATTCACAAATTTTTGTAAATATTTGTTTTTGAAAATTAGATTTTTCAAATTTTTGAGCCTTAATTACAGACGTTCTGTATTGCTTTCAACCCTCAGACATTGATTGCGAAGTTCTATAAAAGAAGACTTAGAATTTCAACCCTTTATCTCTAGTCGAACTACAACAGCTATCGTTAAGGGCATATCGTATTGCTGGTATCGATAGAAAAATTTATCTATTAATATCTAAGATTGAAAAAGTGTGATATGTAATACAAACAATTTAAAGTGGTATTTATTTATTGTTTCCTAATGAATGAGAGAGGAATCGCGCTTCGTGACTCATGCGTTCCCAAAGGAGTCGGATTTATTTTTGACTTCTTACAGCTTTCCTCACAAAAGAATCGTCCTCCAGCTTGGATCTAGACAATATATCAGTAGTTTTTTTCCTTCCTTTTCACTCTTTTTTTCTTATCAATGATCGAATAAATGGAGAGGCTTAATGGAGCAATTAAATCACGATCTTTTATAACGAAACTTGCAAACGATTAATCATGTTCGACACTTGGCCCTTTCGGGTATCGACAAATCGAGAGGACCTATTTGACTTTCATGTATAATTTTTTTTTTAATAACGACTTCACCCCTCGACCTTTGGCCCTTACTAATCTAAATAGAATGATAAAATGACTATAGAGAAAGAAAGAAAGCTAGAGAGTTAAAAAAGCAAGAAGAAAGAACCTGAAGGCTAATATATTAGATAGGAGTTAAAATAAGATTTCAAGCGATGTAATTTATTTTCTTTACCTAATCAATAGACGCGCAAGGATCTAATACATAAATTATCTAAAGGCTTAAAATCATAGATGACTGACACATGCAAAATAGAGCGAACCAAAGGAAAAAATAACTTTTTATTTTCGTATTAATTGAAATAGAAATGTCATACTCGTAGTTAATAAGAAACTTCTAAATTGGGATTTAATAATAAACTAGAAAAGATTTTATTTGAAAAACTTCGTCAAACTTGTTGTTGAGACTTTATGTTCAGGTGGAAAAGTTTTTCGAATTGAACCATTCATGATCAAATTAGTAAATTGGTTCAAACGGAAATAGTTTTGGAGTTAATTAATTGTTTAATTGCTATTGCGAAACAGTTTAGACATGATTTTTTTTTTCAATCGTAAAATTCAATAGATTTGTTTAATTCTAAAATAAAAAAAATTGTTTTTTGTAAATATTTATTTTTAAGGATTAAACTGAGTTGAAATAAAAAGTATCTTTCTTTTATTCATTTTTTTATTTTTTTAAAAATCTAATGTTAAATTTGTAAAATAACGAAAATGATGCCGTATTCGATGAAATTTGCAAACAAAAAAAAAACAAAGATTAAAATAAAATTTCAAGAAATGAAGGGTACTTTTTGGACAGCATCCCCTGGTTGAAAAGTCCCCAACAGCCTCAGCTACACATATGTTGATGTTATGGCTTTTATTTTGAAAGCGATCGCAGAATTAGACATTCGAAATATATTGGATTATTTTTTGTTGCAATCAATAAATAATTATAATTAATTATGTGTAATTTAAATAAAAAAAAATATCCTCTAAGAAGATGTTACACTTTAGAATCAAAATGATAAATTATCTTAATGATTAAAACATTTTTTTTCCTCCCTCATTATAATATTTCAATGCTATTTTTGCTTATGTCTCTAGTATCTCTTTAAATTGATTGGGTGGCCATAAAAGAATACTTGAAGTTGTTACCCTTTATCTAGTAGAATTGCAACAGTTATTTAGTTTTCTTTTTAATTGATATTCGATTTTTTATTTTTTTTTTTTTTTTTTCTTTGGCTTTTCGGCCTTTCTAGCCATAAGCCATTTACGATACTATTTATTTGACTTTTAAATTTGTCTCTAACCCGGAGGTCAGATTTTAGCCGGATGCCTCGAGCCGGATTCGAACTCGGGTCCTCTTTGGTTAGCTGGCTGACATGCTACCGCCTGGCCTACCCGACCCCCCTTATTTTATTTATAAATATTCTTTTCTAATGTCAATAATGCTAGGAGGTGTTTGGTGCATTATAAATTAAATGATTATTTATTTATTTATTTATTTATTTATTAAAGTGATTTGAATGTATATGTGTGCTCAAACAGACAAACAAATAGTTTTGATTAAATCATCATTAAATTTAGTTAGAATATAATTAATGGTTTTGATGAGTACTCTTAATTAGTCTTGGCCTTCAATGTTTAGGGATGCTTAACGATAAACTAACAGAATACAGTCATTAAAATATATGAAACAGAACATCAACTCATGGTAAATTATTTTAAACTCACTGGCCCGTAATTAATACAATTCCCACTTATTATATATATATATACAATACATATATATGATGAAATAGAAATGAATCAGAGTTTATCTTTATAAAATAGTATAAAGAAATTATCTCAAGTAAAGGATGAACTCGTATCGATTTTCAAATAAAAAAATAAATAAAAATTTATTTTATAATTTTTAGAATTACATTAATTAAACTTGATATTAAATAAGAGGAATCAAATATTTATTGTTTGCTTCTAAGAGGGTAAAGGATCAAATAAATAAATGAAGGTTCAATACATTTTAATCGCGACGTTTCAGTTTTAATCAAAATTTAGTTAGGTTCTTGTTATTACACTTAATTATAGATAATAGATAGCCTTCCTTGCCATCAATAGATTTCCTCAAACAGGCTTATTACAAGTGAACAAAAGTTTTTTCATGTTTATTATGTGTTTGTTAGACATTTGAGGTAAATAAATAATGGCTATTTATTATCTATTAGCAACTGTATAATATAAAATCAAGAGCCTAAGGAAGCTTTGTTTAAAATCGAAACAAAAAACATTGATAATGTCCTGAGTCAGCCTTTATTTATTTGATCCTTTAGCCTCTTTAGAAACCCATCAATTATGGATTTGAATCAAGAAAATATTAAATATTTATCTTTTAGATACATTTTAGTACCTATAGTTATTCTAATAATATATTTTTTTGCACCCACCTTCAAGATAAAATGTCTTTTGTATCGTATCAATTCTTAAATGGCAATAAGTCGATTTATATTTAATTATTACTGAAAAAGTCATTATATTAATGTTTTTATGATAAATAGAAGGAATATGAATATAGTGTGTGGTAAGTTGACTATATCTAAGGGGCTCAACAAAGGGTATCGATGAAACTCTTGTAATGTTTCTGGGATTTAAAAATTTTAGGAAAGCAAATAGAGTTCCATTCTTTAGAAGTCATAATTCATAGAAATGAAATTGTGATTAATGTTAAATATTTGTTTTAATTAATTTTTAAGGATTTAATTTTATAGATAAGAATGATGGAGATTTAATCGAAAGGAAATCCTAGATTAATGAAAAGTAAAAATTATTTATTAGAACGTCATTTTCACTCTATTGAAAACCGACATTTCGAAGGACATTCTCTCCTTCTTCAGAGTTTAAAAGGGTCAAAGTCGGAAACATGTAACTAAAAAAATGATTTTGAAAATTTCGTTCCCTGTCTTCGCATGTAAACGACCCAGGTAAATAGGTATACTTGAAAAAGTGTGCTTTTCTTTCGAAAAGGCTTGTCAAAGGGTTGTTTTAATCACAAAAATTTCACAGTTTTGGAGCATTATTATACCATTATTAGCATTATATAACCAAAAATAGTAGCCAACATTTTTTGTAGGTAAGTACTTATCTAATTTCCTTGTCTCCAAAAAACAACTATAATACAGTTATTTGTGATGTAAGGTTAATTAAATTTTGGAGAATTTCCCTTTTTCTAACCTAAGATTTAAAACAAAGTTCATCAGGACCCAGTTTTGTTAAAAATTTGGCTTAAAAAAAATTAACACACGACTAGAGATAGTTCCACGAATTTTGGGTTCGGCGAGTAATGTTGATAATACTTTGACCAGGGATTGTACATATTCCAGTAGGTTCATTCATTCCTCACTGTTGTGTATTTTTGTTCCGGGAAGGATGCCAGACCAGGTGTCTTATTTAAATAAGTCTGGAGTGTGTGTGACTCAATTCACTAGTCTTCACTAGACCGAATCGTATCTTGATTCAAAAAACAATGTGTCTTTTCCTGCCATACTACAGAATCAGGGCGGAAATCTATTAAAGAGTGTGAATGAATTCAGTTAATTCAAAACACACTTTACTACCAATAATGAATGGTAGGAGAAGACAATTAAAATTATCAAAAGAGATTAATATTTTCAATATAAAAAATCTTGGTGCTAAGATATTAACTTTTAATCCGCGTAAATAACAAACCAAAATTAAAATTGAATAATCAAACAGCAACTTAATTAAAAGTAAAGTTAATTATTTCCATTTTGTGTTAGAAAGAGACAGGTAAAAAAAATGAAATGACCGGAATCTTAGCTCACTTTTAGAATTATAAATCTTTTCAAACAAATTTATTTAATTTTTCTCAAAAACTTAATTTTTATAAAAATTATAGACAACAAAGAAAATGTGATTTTTTAAATAATATAGGAAAATTAAATAATCGTTAGAGGCGTTAAAATACAGTAAAAAAGAAAGAAAAAAAACCTAAAAACATATAAAGTAAAGGTTAGCCGATATGAGCCAAAACTCTATGTATGTACCTATTTGTTATTTAAAGGCCATAGATAAGCATGCCTTTTGTAAATATCTTAATCATATTCTATGGATATATAGATACTATAGAAATATAAAGATCCTGAAAATTTCAGACCGTAATCTATATCGGTCTCTTCAAAAAATAAAAATACGTAAAAATTGGAAAATAATTTTTTTCTTTGGATGAGTCACAGATTTGTTTGAAAATTTAGTATGATTTTATTTTTTTTTAACTATGGCGTATCATTAAGAAAATTTTGAAAAAATTTTGAGTCATTAAAGGTTTTATAAGAAATGTAAAAATGATAGATCATAATTTTGCTCAAAAAGTATCATAATAAAAATTGAAAAGGTAAGGCAAAATAATTTTTTTGATCATCAATTTATTAAGCTAAAAATTGGACCATGGTGTCCGTAAAAGCTCTCTTATCGCCTCCATAACATACTAAATTTTCAAACAAATCGGTTTACTCAATCCAAAGAAAAATTTATTTTCCAATTTTTACTTTTTGAAGAGACCTATATAGATTAAGGTCTGAAATTTTCAGGATCTTTATATTTCTATAGTATCTACATATCCATAGAATATCATTGAGATATTTACAAAAGGCATTTTTACCCTGCTTACCTATTGCTTTTATTTCTATCACAGGAAGACAAATTAATACCATTTGGTGGACATTTTTTAGGCACTGGAGATCACAAGAAGGTAATTTTTTGCTGCTTTTCTTATATTCAAAAAGAGAAAATTATATTTATAATATTAGAATTACCTATAAGATTTCAAAAAGTCCATTTTAGGAGATGCTTTTCTGATAAATTGTATGTTTCCTACATTTCATTCAATCGCGAATTGAATGCAGGTGATTTTTGTCAAATATTAAGTGAAAATAATAATATCTGAACTTATATATTTCTAACTTAAAATAATGAAGTTAAATAAATTTATAATTTTCTCATTAATATATTAAAGAATAATTAACATATTAACGAGAATTGTTTTGATCGAGCTTATTATATATTATGGTGATCCATCCAAGTGTCATGCGGGCTAAACGAAAAATGACGTTGGATTATAGCTAAATGGATCATATATTTTTCATTCTCTCTTGGTCCAGACTTAAGACTCAGCAGACTCCAATAGCTTCAACCAGCAGTAGTCTCGCGATATATATCTTGTTTAATAAGCGCGATCAAAACAATTCTCGTTAGTATGATAATTATTTTTTAATATATTAATGAGAAAATTATAAATTTATTTAGCTTCTCTTATAAGCAAAAAATAAAATAAAAAGTATAGTATACTATGTAATACATCTACATATTTAAATAATTAAACTATAATAATTCATTATCTAAACCTGTTTCTAATAGATAGCTTATGCAGTCCAAGAAAGTCTAATCTGTGATTCTCAATAATATCTAATGTATTTAACTGTTACAATTAAATTCTTGACTGGAGTGAATTTATAAAGAGCATACCATACCAAGACAATCAATCTCGTCGGAACTGAATATGTTTGTTACATGTGTATTTGCAATTCCCATTTCTGTTATTAATTATTACATTTTTCTCAATTTGTTTCAGCAAATACATAAATGCAGATGAGGAATTTGTTAACATCACTTCTAAAGGTGAGCGCGACATGTTCTTTTTTTTTAAATTTAAATTAAGTTGTTTTTGAATGCTGATGTTGATGAACATAAATCCAATGTGAGTAAAAAAATTTTTTAGTCGTGAAAGTAAGCAAAACATTTTTTAATATATAATATATTTTAATAATATTTTAATTAAAATAAATATATTTTTAATATTTTTAATATATAATATATTTTTAATAAAGGGCCAGATTTTTTTGATTTTTTTTCGGCTTCGGATATTAGTGACAATTTATCCCGATCTTATGTAGTATGGCAGTTTTTTATTAGTCTGTTATTATTTGTGTTTAATTTATCAGTCAAATTTTTGCAGTGAGCGAGGTTTGAACTCAGTCCTCCTGCTCCAGCAGCCAGAAGTTCGGACAACCCTGTGTTTTTTTTTGTGTCTTAATAATTTTAAATCTTCACGACTCTTTGATTCTATAGGTAGATATTTTAGGAATCGTTGGAATGGAATCGAAATCGGCCGTCGTATCAAACTAAATGATTTAAGATCCGTTCTATATTTTGCTTTATTTTCAGAGATTAATTGTTATTAATTATAATACAATAAGTCAAGTTTTTTTGTTTGAATTTCTGAAATCTTTAATAAATTAAATTAAAACTAAATAAAAAATTATTATAAGACATCTCGGTCTAGTTGGGGATCAAACCTTCGGATGTCATACCATTAAGCTGCAGATCCCAGACTATACTTCTAGTATACCAGTATAAAGAGTTTTTGTTTTTCATATTTATTTTATTGTTGATGTTAAGAAGCTTATCAAGATAGAAATCAAGTCCGAAATTTATTTTATTTATCTAAAATTTCAATGAACGCATGTAATGATGAACAATTATTGCGGAACAATGATGGGAATGGTATGTGCTTGAAGTACTTGTGTACTAAGTGGATATCGATGAGGCAGTCCAAAAAAAGAAGAAGATAATTTACACTATCTTTTTATTCATAAAACCGACGTTTCGGAGGCTATTCCCTCCTTCTTCAGGGTCTGTAATTAATTAAAATGGGATTTGGCCATCATTACAATCAAGATCATTACACTTTTGGACTGCCTCATCGATATTCATTTAATTCACTTATCAGTCCGTCTCCAAAAATTACTCCAATCGTACTTGTGTACTCTTCTTCAAAGCTTGACATAACAATTTAATCATAGTAACCTATGTAAGGGTTTTCAGACCAGATCTAGACATTTTAGTCTATCAAATGAGCTTGATTTTTCTGATGAATTTCTCAGAACTATTGTAGCTTATTATTATAAAAGACAAATTCTAATTATCAATCATCATATAACTACTGGAACGAGCCTTATTGAAAGGATTCAAATAATGATGGGTATTTGGTAAAAGTTTAAATTCAAATTTATATTCGCAAAACACTACTTCCACTTAATCTAATGACAAATAAAAGTAAAAATAATATTTTCCCACCTTTAGGAATGTTTTTAAGAAACGACACGTAGCAAGCCTCTCTTTTAATAGAAAGATTCTTATCAGCAGGAGGTAAATTTGGTTGGATCCAATTTAATAGAATCAGCACCAGCAGCGACCAGGGAGAGCCTAGTAACTTTCTCCCCCACTTAATCTTTAATCAAAAGAAACTGTCATTAGCAGCCGTCGAGCATATGGGGCATTAACTCAAGAGCAGTTCCTAACTCACATGGAAACCAATTCCAAGGAAGAAAGGTAAGAAAGGATGTGACCGAGAGCTTATATTTCGATCGAATTCCCTGCGATTTGATGATTATAAAAATCTGTCTTTTTTCATTTTTTTTACTCTTCCGAAAAATATATCATCTATATTGAAAAGTTACGTTTAAGATTATTTGAAAAATGCTTTGATCTCAACGAAGGGGAAAGATTGGTGGGGGGGGGGTTTATTAAATCAAATTTAGAGTGTTGTATAAAACATTAATTAGAAAAGAGAACTAAATTTGAAAAGTCATCAAGTAAATTTAATAAGAAAATCTTAAAAAAATGAATTACCTTCAAAGATAAAACTGTCGTGGGATGTTGGTTTATAGTGAAAAATTGTGTAAATTTTAATTAAGTTTAGGCTATTGTGAAACACCACAAAAACTACCCTTAATTTTAATTTAAAAAACATAATATTTAATTTTATAAAAATCATTTTATTTCTTTGTCTATAGGGGAACAATTGTTGGATTCTAATAAAACAAATTATAATAAAGTTGGAGAGTCGGTAGGCTAGGCAGTGGCGTGACAGCGAGCTAACCAGGGGACCCGGGTTCGAATCCGACTCGAGGCAGCCAGCCAAATCGGACCCCGGGGGTAGAGACAAATTTTAAAAAAAATATAGCTAGTATCGTAATTGGGCTTATGGCTAGAAAGGCCGAAAAGTCAAAAAAAAAAAAAAAAAAATAATAAAAGTTTTCCAAATTTAAAGAAATGATTTAAGTATTATATAAATAAATAGAAGGAAATAATACCAAAGAAAGTTTCCAAGTTTTTAATGAGATTTTTTCAATAAATATTTGAAAATCCACTCGAATTTCAAAAGTTGAGCATAAAATACATTTTGTCAAAGTGAAATCAATAGGCGAAAGTGTGAAATTAATCTTCATATTATTTTAAAACACTAATGCAGTAAACCTTGCATATGAAAAGCAGGGGATGTTATATATCTTAATCAACTTAGAGTACTTATTAGAAATGTAATATTTTTCATTTTATTTTCTTTAGAAATAGGGGAAACAAATTGGTATAATATTCGTGTTGATTTTTAACGTATATTTATTCCCAAGACCAAAGACCCGAGAATGAAGTCAGAAAATGCAAGACGTCGTACCGAATACAGAGGAAGGAAACAGGAAACCACCCTCTATGGACAATTATTTTCGTAGAAAAATTACAAAGGAGAGGAAGTAGATATACTTTAAATAGTATAGGTATTCATAGCTGAGTATGGCACATGAAGAAGAGATTCTCTCCTCGCTTTGATTAGAGACAAATAAACATTTTTAATCGGGAAATTCTAGAAAAACCTATCTACCTACTGATATAAACGTTTTAAGAAATTCCTCTGTCATGAAATATTATTTATCTTTAATTTTGATAATACCTACTAGTAAAATAAGAATTTCATTTCTGGTAGTAGAGTAGTTGGGAGACATTCTACAAACACCTTGTGTAGTTGACTTATTATTATTAGTCGTATTGCGGCATAATGCATTGTATTAGAAATGATTGGTGGGGCATCTAATAATTCATTGTCCGAGCTGCTACATTTGGCTGCGTTAGCGACAATAGTTACGCCGAAGTCTTAACACATGCCTAGTTTGAATTTGGTCGGATGCATCTGTTTTCACTGATGTAATGAGCAATTTTGTAGTTAGGCTAAAAAATAATTTCATAAAAACAATTAAACGAAATCAAATATTTAAGACCCTCAAAAAAAGCGTATATAGTGAGCATTGTAAAAACTATAGGTATTCTAGTGAGGCGTGAGAGAATTTTTTAATGAAAACTTGTACCATTTTAGAGACAAAAAAATCAGAAATTTTTAAAAAATCTTATAAATTCGATTGTTTTAAGGTTCTCAGACCATTATTTACGGAGATAAGGACGTTTAAAGATTTTAAAGACAAACAATTTTCAGAAATTTTAAAAAAATCTTATAAATTTGATTGTTTTAAGGCTCTCGAGACATTTACGGAGATAGAGACCATGATATGTTCATATAAATAAAACTAAAAATAAATTTGATAAAATTTGTATCAATAAACAACAATAATTCTCGCATCAAAATTTGATGCGATAAATGTAGTTGATTTAAATTATTAAAATATAATAAATGTACAAATGTATATGTACGTATATGATATAGCAAAACTTTTTTTTTGTAATAATGTTTTTATTATTTAAAAGGTGTTTTATTTATAAATCTATTAAAAAAAAATAAAAGATGTGGAGGCACTGAAATTTTTTTCAGGGAGGTGTAGTTCCATAAAGGTTGGAAACCGCTGTTCTAAAAGATATATTAATTTTAAGAAAAATGTCAAGAGTTAAGTATGCGAGTTCCGGTTTCAACCAAAATTTAATCATTGTTTAATCTCAATATCAAAATAATTAAATAGGAAATTTGGTTTTAGTATTTTATTCGATTTTGAAATAAAACACATACAAAATTTGATCCCTTTCTGACTTACTCCTAACTCAGAGATATTTTTGGAAATCTTTAAAAAATATTAATTTTTCGTTGATCACTTTATAAGGAGGCTTATATAAAGACTTTAAAACCGTGCTTTCGCTTAATTTTTTATAAAAAGTTTTACTAGCTTGACTCTTCTAAGATATAAAATAAACATAGCTACTTTGAACTAAGATTAGAATTAGCCTTTTCCTTTAAGAGATTTAATCAATATTATGGCAATGTATGCCACCGTGAGATAAAATTTAAACATTTTCATAAATTTATAAATTTGTAAACACTCGTTAAATTTAAAACATCGTTTTAGCCGTTTTTCGATAGCAAAAATACACGCATGTCTACAATGCATCCCCAAAATATACATGGTAAAATAAATGACTTGTTACTGAATGGATCAACTAATAATCTATTATTATTTACATAACGAATATCCCTAGACTCCGAAGTCGCTTTTTGGAAAAGACCCATGCGACAAGTTTCAACATGATTTGTTTAGCACACACGCATGTTCTAAAGCAGCGGTAGGCAACCGATGGTCCATGACGTAATTTTAATGGTCCGAAAAGAAATTCAGATATTATTTAAATTCTCTGAACAAAAACATTATATAGCGAATTGAATTGTTTAAAAGGAAATTATTTTAAGCCAAGAGCAGCAAATGTCGAAATATTTTATTTATTTTTTAATATATATTAGGTACTATTAGTTATTTCTATTTTTCTGTTACCTTCAAATAAATACAATTAAAATTGTTAATATATAAATAAATATATAATATGTATATCATATTCAAAGCTCGTAAATAATAATTAGTATAATTTTTGGAGACGGACTGATAAGTGATATAAGTGGATATCGATGAGGCAGTCCAAAAAAAGAAGATAATTTACACTATCTTTTTATTCATAAAACCGACGTTTCGGAGGCTATTCCCTCCTTCTTCAGGGTTTTGAAAAGTCAGTGAAGGAAATCCAATGCGACATTCACCTCTGTCTCCTCTTTCAGTGGCAGTAACAATAATATATTGTATTCATTCTCAGCAGAATTATAATGTATCTATAGTACTACATTATAATTCTGCTGAGAATGATATACAATATATTATTGTTACTGCCACTGAAAGAGGAGATAGAGGGGAATGTCGCATTGGATTTCCTCACTTACTTTTCAAAACCCTGAAGAAGGAGGAATAGCCTCCGAAACGTCGGTTTTATGAATAAAAAGATAGTTAATTATCTTCTTATTTTTTTTGGACTGCCTCATCGATATCCACTTAATAATTAGTATCTTTAAAAATTATGTTAGTGGTCCATGAAATTTTAAATTGCGAATTTAGGGGTCCTCAATATCTAACAGCAGCGGAACGCTCTAAATGACGTATAAATGAAATCTGTGTCATATGGATATCCGTTTATTTATTTATTTATTATAAATTATTATTAGTGAGAAAATTTAAAAAAAAGAAAAATTAAATCAAACAATCTTAAAAGATAACTTTTTCTCTTGCTTTAGTGTCTAATTGTGAACAAACTTTTTTAAGAGACCCTTGTATAAATTATACCATTATTACTTTAATCAAGATAAATGACGTGAAAAATAAAAGTATAAAGAATGAAGAAAGGAAGAAAGAAAAAAATAAAATAAAACAAAATGCGTTTAGAATAGGCAAGTAGTAGAGAAGAAATTTAATTAAGATTTTCGAGAGGAGTGATTTAATTCATGATAATAGAAAAAATTTCCTTCATTCAGATTGGGGAGAGAGCATCGCCAAGTTGGCCCTTGTTTTCAGTTGCACCCGCCATATCTTGGCCCGCGTGTACTCGGAGTACTCTCTGTTTTGGTGGTGAATATTAAATAAGTGACAACAACCGGCGTCGGCTCTTATTTGGGACAGCCATGAACTTTTCATTCCCTACAGCCCCAGCCCCGTCACTCTTAGCCACCACTACCACTGTACCACTGTACTTGTGAATTTAATCCGATTTCAAGTGCAACCGAGCCTTTGACTCGGGTATCAATCCAATTATTCGGGACAGATTGAATTAGAGCCATTCGTACTCGCACCCCAGCCATTCCACCTTCACACACAAGCGTCTCATTCATCCAAACCTCTACTACCCCTATATCCTATCGAATAAATATCACCAAGATAAAAAGCAAATTGAAAATGGTTAATTTAGCAAAAAAAAAAGTAATGGAAATAAAAAATCTTAATAAGCTTTTTTTTTACTTTCTAGCAGTCACTAAAGTTTATTTAAGCCTTAAGGTTGCTCATACAGTACCCCGCAAGTCAAAATAAAATCTAAATTTTTTTCGACTAAAATTATAAATTTTAACACATAAATTAATTATTTTAATTTAGATGTTAGCTAACATAATTTTTAATCGGATATATGAAATAATTTAATTAATTCATTCATTCTTTTAATAACCGAGAAATGTGCAATAATTGTTTGTAGGAGGAAATATATTTGCTTTGAAAAATGTAACACAAAAATGTTGAAATTTTATTATACCAACAAAATCACAAAATCACTATAAATTGTCTCAAGGTGTAAAATTAACTCAGTTCTTGTACGCAGGTTGCTGAGGAAGGCCTATCATATGAGCCAGAAACAACTGTACGGTTGTACAACAAATACATCATTATACATTAAAGTTTGAAAAAATTTTCATGCTAAAATCCTATATTACCATCCACCAGGTAAACAACCATGTCCAAAAGACCTCAAAAAATTCCATCATTAAAGTATAAATTTCTGGACACACTGGCATATTAGCAAGATGATCGCCATCAAAGTGCTCAAAATCTTAATTAATTAATAAATATAATAAATAAATGTCTTTTGATTCGATTCATTTGATTTATTTATTTTTAAGTCAAGCGGACTGATATTTTCGATCATTTAGATTTGAATATTTACAAAACCCTGGGTCAGAAAGTTTTTTTTTAACGTTACCTACGATTATTTATCTATATAAATAAAAGTTTTTTGTGCTTTTCTCATCATACGATTTGTCTAGATTAATCGAAATATATGCTTTCAGGCAACATTCCTTATTCACTATGTGTTAAAAGTCCGATTTTTAATAATTAATTACACGAAAACCCTTGTTCAGATCTTTTACAAAAAATTATTTTATGCGTATTTGTTATCGATTAATAACATATTAAAAATCCAGATTTTTAATCCAACATTGCCTTAATGTCCCAGCAACCTTAAAATGGAAAAATTCGAATTCACAGACAGGGACGTTTCATTACATGCCTCCAAAAAACGAATGTTTTTTTATTTTTTGATCTCGCATGAAAATATGTTAATTTAACATGTTTTTAAAATGCTCACCATCAGTTCGATTAAAAAAATTTAAAATGTCACTCAAGATTTTTAAAAACTTCCATAATAGTAGAAAATTGAATTTTTTTCTCGTCATGTCATGATTTACATAAAAAAAATATCTGTAATATCTTATAAATATTCTGAAAATTTCTTGTCGATATATTATCAATTTATAGAGGTCGCTAAAGATATTTTTAATTTTTAAAGTAGTGTACTTTAGATGTTTGCGAGTGACCTGTAAATATAAATATTAAATAAATTTTTATATCATTGAGAATTGTTTTGACCGCGCTTATTTGAAAAATACATTTTATCACGAGACTACTGCGGATTATGCTATTGAAGTCTGTGGAGTCTTAAGTCTGGACCAAGAGAGAAAAAAGATGTGATCCACTTAGCTACAATCCAACGTCATTTTGCGTATAGCTCGCTAGACATTCGGACGGATCCACAGACTTCAATAGCATATCCGCAGTAGTCTCGTGATAAAATATCTTTTTCAAATAAACGCGGTCAAAACAATTCTCATTGATATAAAAATTTATTTAAGATCATTATTTCAAGTTAGAAATATATAAGTTCAAATATTATTTTCACTCAATATTTGACAAAAATTCCCTACAGTTGATTCGTGATCGAATCAAATGTAGAAAACATTCTGTTTATAAATATTAACATTCTTTTCGTTTTTTATTCTTATTGTTGACATCGAATAGAAATGAAGCACGAGAAGCGAAGAAAAAATACAAATACAATTATTACTACTGGACTTTAATAAAAAAAAATTAATATTTATATTTACAGGTCACTCGAAAACATCTAAAGTACTCTATAATAATTTAAAAATTAAAAAAATCTTGAGCGATCTCTATAAATTGATACATTTATCGACTTGAAATTTTCAGAATATTTATAGATATTACAGATATTTTTTTTTAAATGTATGTGCTATACTTGATTAATAGAAAATTCTTTATTTCGTGTCTGAGCTTGTTTCAATGTCTCCAATGGATATGGACTTGTCTCGACATGTATCCAGGATTATTATATAAACGCCCAAGCTTATATTTGGAACCCTTTTCTTTGTATACCAGGGTGAGACATTCTATCCCAATTGCATTTCAGAGAATTTTTTTTTTTTTTAATTTTTATCTTTAATTGTTTTTAAAATATTTTCAAAAAAATAAGGGAATTATTTTTTGAAATTTCGGTAAATTCTTTTCATTTGCTTTTAAGGAAACAAAAAATTTATCAAATACATTTTTCCATTAAATAATTATATACAATGAATTTATTTTTATTAGATAGATTTTTTAATCAAATAAATAATAATTAACAGATATTTATTATGGGATATTCATTTTAGAAAATCAATTCATACGAAATTTGTTTTTAATAAAATTAATCATTTATTTTTTCTAATAAAATTTCTTCGGTAGGCTTGCAAGCTAAAGCCTGCTGGTCGTGTTTAATTTGATAATAAAATTTCCAAATCAAAATGATTTAATATTTTATTTTCGTAAAAAAATTCGAATTCGATTTTTTTCCCAATTTTTCAGGTACCTTAAATCCAAAAAATTGAAAATCTCTCTATCTATCTGCATGTGTATGTGTGTGTGTGACCAAATAAAATACACATTTTTTGGCAATAGAAGGAACTGAACGATTCTGCGTTCTTGACTAGTGATAAGAATGGGGAATCCGAACCGACAAAATTTGGTTTTTTTTATGACTTTACGTTTTTGAATTATGGTGTTTATGGGAATCTATACCTACAGATCGAGATTATATATTATTATGGAACCTGAATGAACTTTCTACGACCTGTCGTTTTTCCGCTATCGTGGGTTTAGGAATCCGATTAACATACATGAACGAATGAACATTTCTCAGTTTCAGAAATTTCTCAAACCATGATGAATGGATGAACGATTCCTGGATAGCAAAAGTTGTCAGAAACAACATCTCTCAAAGAAAAAAAACAACCAGGAAGTCCACTCAAACGAGGGCGAGAAAATCTGATGTCATCCCTTAAATTCGCACCGGAAATTAACAGTTCATCGACCTAATCAAAGAAGAAGAGAAAGACTAATGAAAGAAAATCGAAAATTGCCTTTCTCAAGAGAACTTTTTCTAACGAATCGGTTCATAAACTGATATTAAGCTTAATGACCCAATAAATAATTTGTGCCAAGAAACTTAGGGTAGTTTACTGACAAATGAAAACAATAAAATTATTGATTTTTCTTTTTATTTAAAGGGGTGAGTATGAGTATCACCATACCTACAACATTTCGTGTTCTCTGGAATTACATTGAGGTCCTCCGATTCAAAAGAGATTATATCCACCTAAATCTGAATGAGTACTAAACTGTGAGCAAAATATGAAAAATTTTAGTGAAATTAAAATTTGAATCTTAAATTTTAAGTATTACAAGGTTTTGGTTTAAATCTGGCTGAATTATCTCTTATATATGGACATCTTTTCAAGAGCAATATGGTGCTATTTTACCAGTCTAAACCAACATATTAGGAGCATATGGCACAAGTCAACAAAAAATTTGAAGTACTAAGACACTATCAAGTTTTTCTAAAATGTCATTAAACTATTTCAAATAAATTGAATTTTCAACTAATTAACTGAAATTTGACTCACATGTTTGCATTAATCAATTAAATCTTTATGACAAATCTCAACTTTCTAGCTCAAACTGTTCGCTGAGAAAAAATTGCCAGTTCATTAAAACGTCAACTTAGAAGACTTGGGAAAAGTTTTCACTTTTTCCTCTAATTGAATTTTTTATTAAACTATATGAATATAATAAAATTTAAAAATAAAAGATTATTTGCAAAATCTTTAATAGAAAATTTCTCGTAATAATGAATGAAGTATAAAATATTTTAAATAAAATGGTAGAATAACAAGATCAGTGACTGGGTATCCGAGTTTAACCCGGAGTTCTTTATTACTTTCCTTTGTAGACAACGCAAAGTAAAAATACACTTCGTCGGAGACTAAAGTTAGCCCATCAGTCGTTTGAACCAGCAAGAGCCTATTCCTATGTCTTTAAGAATGATTTCAATTTTATAATATTAAATTTATTTTATTTTATTTTATTTTTATAACTAATCTTATTACACACTACATGACTTTTAAATCAGCCTCTTAGATATATACAAATTTACAGAAATGTGTGATAAAATAAAAAATAAAAATATTATTTTTTAAATTAATTAATTAAATAAATGATTTTCTTTAAATATTTTTTTTCATTCGTTCATTTTCAAAATAATCAACATTTAGATAATGTACCAAATCTTGAAAAAGTTGCCATATTTTCTTCCAATTTAAAAATTATCAAATGTTATTTTAGAAAAGAAGTTGAAATTTTTTAATTTAAAAAGTTTTAATTTGTTCAAGAGTTTATTTTGAATTTTTCTGAGGGTGTGAGGGACGAGGGGTTGAATTTGATATAATATTACAATCCATAGAAATTCTTAGAAAATAACTTTTTATTTATTTATTTGATATAAAAAAGAAATCTCTCAGTTCTTCATACTTTAAAAAACTAGAATTTCTTTTTAAAAAGCATCGGAAAAAAATTCTGTCAATATCTATCCATTTTAGATAATATTGTGTGGCGATGGTGTGTGGTTAGAATTCACTGAAAGTTTTATACTTTTAACGGATTTTTTTTTGAAGCCAAAGAGTTTAGAGAAACCAATGGATTCCCACCAGTTGAGAGCAGCTACTTTTCTTTTTAGTTCAACTTGGAGGAGGATTAGAGAAAAACAGAGAGACAATAATCTTTCATTTATTTTATGTAACAAATTCATTGATGTATTGTGAAAATCTAATATCTATGTAAATCAAAAGTGTAATTAATATTCAATTACAAAATAATACTAAGATTAATGTTTTTCTGTAGATTTCTTACAGCTCTTTTAACAAAAAATAATCACAATTTTCTTCCAGACAAACAATAATAAAGAAAGATTTACGTTATTATACAAAATTTATTTAAAAATTTAAATTATACAAGTAAAAAATCTGAAATTCATTTAAGTATTTTTTCACTATTTTTAACACATACTACTAAACGAATTTTTCCAAAACCAATAAAAACTCGAATTAGAATATCTTATGAATTGAATTAATTTTGTTTTTTAATTGCAATTCAAAATTTTTATCATTTTTGCATGTACGAATTTGTAAAATTATTATACATAAGCTTTCATCTATTTTAATGTATGGAAGAGAATATATTGTATTTGAAAAAACAGAACTGAAGTTCCTGTTTATTGGCAACCCGAAGCACCGATTTGATTTTAGATTTCGAGACTCTCCCCTAGGATCGCTACTATCGTTAACTAAATCAGTGTTTAACAAACTTTTTCAATTGGGGGTGTTTTAAAAGCTTCTGAAAGCAAATGTGAATATGTTTTGTTCATTCATGTCAATGTAATTTATAGATAGGTGTATATATGTTGCAGTAAAAACCCATCTTTAGTAAGAACGCGTTCTTACTAGTTAAAACGCGTTTGACTGAATACATTTGTGGCAACTACAGTTTACTGATGTTGGTTGAGTTTGGTTCAACATTTTCGTTTAAAAAATTTTGAAAATAAACAAAATGAGGCGGAAGGTCAAAAATGAAGATTCTAGACCTTTGAACCAAACTCAACCAACATCAGTAAACCCTAGTTGCCACAAAGGTATTCAGTGAAACGCGTTTTAACTAGAAAGAACCCGTTCTTACTAAAAACGGGTTTTTACTGCAACATATATATAAAGTTAAATCACCATTAATTTAATTTATGCCGACTTAAAAATTGGGGACCTGAATTATAATGCAGTCAAAATGCAATGTTGCTTAATCTCTAGGCCCGTCGATAGGAACGTACTAGACATATATGAGTAGTATCATTTGATTCTAACTCACTGGAATTCAATGATAATATATCAATAATATATCAATGTTGGGTCTCTCTTGGGATGACCAAATGGAGAGAAGCCTCCAAGCATTCTCTTGGTTCAATAGATGTAAGAGTGCCATATCTAGCTCGATTTCCTAATTCACGGTAGAACCTTTCCCTGTATTGCTTGCCATAAAAAATGACATTAATTATATTTATGATCGTCATTAATTGTTTTCAGTATTAAAAGCTGAAATAGCGCAAGTAAACTAGAAAATCTGAACTAATTTTTTGGGTAGTCCAAAGCTAGATTGATTTGATAAATCTGACCACCAAAGCCTAAAAAACAGATAAAAATGGAAACGATCGAAACCAAGCATAGCATAAAAACAACAAGAAAATAATAATTTCCAATTTCCTAAAATTTGTTTCAAAATTGGTTTATCTCCGTATGTATTTTATGTAAGTTGTTGAATCTCCTTTGTTCTTTTATTTAAATGGTTTATGTGAAATTGAGTTAAAGTGAACTTTTTACTCCTAAGTTGATTATTTCTATTATACTTTTGATGAATTTGTGGTTGATGGAGTAGAGGATTTTGATTTTAGAACATTAGGAATATTTGTCAAGTGGTAGGGAGAACTCAACTCAACTGTAGAGAACGAGTATTGAGCGTTAATGAGGTGACAGTTCTTATGTCGATCTCTGTCTGCCTCGATGACATTATCAAAAACTTTCTGTAAAAGAACCTCAGAGACATCAACGTTGCAATTGAAGAGGGTGTGTGGCAGGGGGATCTCTCTCTCTCTTGAAATTGGCCAAATTATGATCACTCGAATGAATCCACGTTGGAATCATCTCAATTAGTTTACAACTGTTTGTCATTAGACACATAACTTTATTGTACAAGTTCAAATAGACAGATCGTCATTTTTTTATGAAAAGAACAAAAGTTTCAACGAAATTATAAATCATCCTATAAAATTGAAAACAGTGACAGATTTAGGCTGGACCTCAGGGGCTCCGTTCAGTTAACTTCATTAAGGTCAAAAAAATAAAAAATAACTATTTAATTTAAAAAGAACCGTGTTTGGTGGCCCTATTTTATTTTAATGAATTGGCTAAGGGATCAGTTATGGGGAAAAAAAATAAAAAGTTAGCTTTTATTTCAACTTGTTTTCCCATAAGTGGCCCCTTAGCCAATTCATTAATATAACTATTTAAATTAAAAATTTAAGAAAATATTAAATTATACCAATTTTTTCGCGATTAGATAAAGTTTAAATTGTTGGTTTAAAACACAATTGGATGTGAATAAAATACCAAATATCAATGTTTTCAATGACACTAAATAAATACAGCTCTGTTCGATAGCCTTTTCATTAAAATTGTACATATCAAAAAATTCTTCAAAGTAAGTGGCACAAAATTGGGTTAATTAAGTTGAAATCAATAATCGCCACTAAGGTCTTATTTGTAAAAAACATGCTGATTTTCAACGTTCAAAATTCATTCGCTGCCAAATTGAAATCCTGTGTTGTGGGTTATCTATTAATAGAGGCTTTAAAAAGATATATATGAAAACAAAATATTATTATTATTAACAAATTCAAATTTAGGGAACGAAGAAAAGATTATTTTTATTACAGACAAAAGGATTAGCCGGGGCTCGAACCCGGGATCTTTGCATATGTACTGCAATGCTTTGTCATAAGAGGTTTACCTCCCATATCCACTAAGCTACTGATCCCCGATCCCAAACTAATACCTTTTGTCTATATGAATTATGGAATTTCTTTTTTAATCCTCTCCTCGTTCATTTTTCGCAGCGTAGGCCTTGATTCATTAATTAAACAATTAATTATTCCAGCGCCTCCCAATCGATCGCAGACCCCAAAGATCGAAAATAATTTTCTATTCATTATTTATTTTTTTATTTTTTTGTTGCGTTTGGACCCTTGGGATCACGCAAAGCTTGATATCTCTTTCTGGTTGGACCTTCCACGCCTCTATCTTTTTCCGGAACGTGTTATCGAGTTCCATGGTCAGGCTACGTAATTTTCCTGGCCGGATGAGTGTGTTGATGTTAAAGGTGCCCAGGTATGTATGGATTTTTGGCGTTATTCTTCCATTGTTTCTTCCTTGATTTCGTGATGGTCCGGATCCCCCAGAATCTGAATGCCCGGTTGCCACTCGAGGGTGGGTGGATTGGTTACCACCTGGGGTAATCTTGTTTTGCCTCTCACGATTCATGGTTACTTGTTACGAAATTTTGTCCTGCGCATGCGCGAGGTTTTGTAGAACCAGAGATTGTCAGTTTCTGGAGCCTGGAAATCCTGTGTTTTGGGTTATCTATTAATAGGGGCTTTAAAAAGATATATATGAAAACAAAATATTATTATTTTACTAAATTTCATTATGTAATAAACATTTTCACAATTGAAAATTTTGGGAGGAATTATGTCTTTAATAATATCTTCAATAAAGAATTCTTGTTATTATTATATAGATAGAAATATTTAAATCTCACTATTCATAAGAAGGTATTATAGTTTACTTAAAATATATAATATAACAATAATTTAAGTTTTTTTTTTAGAAATTAATCTTTACTGGTGGTATATTATATATCTAACCGTGATCTTTATTCTTTTGTTGAATTCCCTTAGTTCCCCGTGTCTTGAGTTCTTGCTCTCCATTAAGTTTGCCTGCGACCTGTTTGTTCCCATTAACTCAATTGAAAGACTCGCAATCCGCATTTTATGCTACACACTCCCTGGGTATAATTAAAATGATTTACTCTTCTAATTATTAAACGAAACCATTTTTTTTTTGAAATTATTTCTTAATGAACTTTTATAATTAGTTATTTTGAAATTACTTTTTTTTTTTGCAGTTCATCGACTTTAATTTAAATATAATATTATCAAATGTTTGAATCCCTTTTGAAGTTTTTCATTTTTTTTTTTATTTAACTATTTACGACACACCCACTCACCACACACATATATATGAATAACCAAAAAATTAAAATTTTGTTTTTTTGAACTCATTCCAAATGATTGATTAAAATTCCCAAGAGAAATTGAAAATTTACAATTTGGCATTTTTAGTTTTTCTTGTTAGAGAGAGAGAAAGGAAAAACATTCGATTTCAAAAGCATTTCCACCAAACTTTCTCGATTAAATGAAATATTTCATATAATAATAAAAATTGGGTAAAATTGCGAGATAGGTTTCACAACAAAATGAAATAAAACAAAAATGAGTTAATTTAATTAATTTATTTAGGTTCATTAATACAATTTTACTTACAATAATTTTTGGTTCAAATTTATAGTACATGCACGAATGGTGCTTCAGTATTTTCTTTTAATACATTGAAAAAGGGTAATTTTTTGATTACATTTACTGATTTTATACATTTGTTTATTTCAACTATGTGTTTCAATTTTCCTCTTCCTCATCTTCATTGATCGATGTAGCTCTTGATCCCCTGGCCCCTCAACAAAAATGAGTTTAGATTTCGATATATTTTGGGTTGTCAGCCCATCTTCAGGAGTCAGAGAAAACCTACCTCGCAATTTTACCCAATTTTTATTATTATATAAAAATGTTTCACCTAGAACCAACACCTAACTCCTTAAAAGTTAGAAATATTTCATACTTAATTCGCAAAAAGCAGAAAATGTGCTATTTCTAATATTAAACAGAAGAGCTCGTAGTATTAGTATGGTTGTTTGGTAAGTGGTCTAAATTTGCCGAATTCGTGAATCTGATGTTTTTACACGGTTACGAGACATCCTTCTCTGTCTGCCCTTGTCGGTCGAAAGTAAAAAAAAAAATTAAGGGGAAAGTGTTCTTGTTGTTCCCTTGTCTTTTGCCAAATTTTTTTTCTATAGGCGTGGGCAATTTAATTAAGTTAAGTACTATTATATTAATATTATATTAGTGATACATAACTCTAGCAGTTTATTGCTCTCCACTCTTTCAATATAATTAAGCGTTGATGTTTGTTATGTTAACGACCAACGTTGATTACAACCCACGGGAATAAACTGGCAAGGCCTTTTCGTGGGTTCTTCTTTTCGGTCTTTTAATACAGGCAAGTAATATCAATAAATTACAGGAATACTTACGTCTCATTTCAATTACACCTTACCTTTATCTTGTCTTTTTTTTATTCAATCTAATACAAGTATATATATCCCCCGAATTCCCATCCTTATTTAGCATTCGCACGTTTTTCCAACTGTTATCATCATCATTATCATACACTCAACGGCTTAGGTTAATCAGCTTGTTTTGTAATCAAAAGAAGCGTTTCTTCCCAACGTTTTCTGAGTCTCCAACATTCCGTATTTCTCTTAGTTTAGACAACATGTTAATTATCGGTACATTCGTGAGTTTAGTTACTTGCATTATACTTTCTCTCTTGCCATTTATCTAGACCACTGTAGGTACTAAATCGTTAAACGAAAGGTGGTTTAAACAATAAAATATAAAAAATGCCTATATCGGACTTATAAGGAATCTTGAGTTGTCATTATCAAGTTAACTTAGCAAAGTTTGATTTGATGCAACTCTGTTACAAACTAATTTTCTATCTTATCAATATGAACATTTATTTGGAAAAATATTTAATATTATGCGGTGTATTTTTTCCCACAGTAAGGCTCGTGAATTACGAATGTTTCTCGAAAAAAAACTATTATATTTTTTTTTGAAAACTGTTTTTTTGGAACTTTTTCAAAAAAATTTTAAATATAAAATACTAGGTAGGTTTCACATAAATAAAAGATCAGATGCTTGTTTAGCACGACTCAATATATATTTCGGGGTATAAGCTGATCTTTTATTTATGTGAAACCTACCTAGTATTTTATATTTATTATCTTTTTATGTGTAAGGGATTCGCCTCACAGATTGCTAATTTTGGTATTCGGGTTCGGTTCCCAGGGAGTAAACACAACCCTATGAAATCATCAATCCAATTCCAGCTGTTTCAAAATCAAAATTTGCGACTAATTTTAAAAATTTACTCTTTAGAAACTATCTATATCATACAAAGTAGGTATATTGAAAAATTATTCATGCCGTGAATTCTTTATTAAATGAAATTACTTGTGAATTACAATTCATTCTTTTTTACTATATTAATTCTTAATAATCTCTATTATATTCCATTTCAATAATTATGAAATTTGAATGATTAATTTCACCTTAAAAGTTTTCCTGAGCAATGTGACAAACTATTTGACAGCGGTTAAGTGAATTATTAAATAGAATACGTTCATATTACATTAATAAAAAAAATCGTCAATCAGCTTGCGATTTATTAATTAAAATACATTGAATGCTCGAAACCAATAAAACAAAGATGTCCTTAATGATGTCTTTTCGAAATATGTAGTAGCAGAGTCGACAAAAAAGACCCGAGTAATTAATAAATCAAAAATAATAGATTTAATTATAAGTTTAATGAGAATGGAAAAAAATTGTAGCTACATGGAAAGTAGAAACAAGGATATTAAAAAAGAAATTCAAATTTGTCAGTTATAATTTAATAAAAGAGACAGTTGTTTAAGACACATGCATTAGAGATAATAAAACATGTGAGCCAAAAAGTTGATAGAAATTATCGAGGAAAACGCTTAATATTAAACATAACCCTAAAAAAAGATTATGAACAACTCAGAAAAAATAAGATGATGCTGAATGTATCATCTATGGAGGTTGGAGCAGATTGGTTCGAAACTGGGATGATTATAAAATAAGAAGAGAGGCCTTCGTAATGTCAATAGATGTTAAAAATTAAATGTTTAGTTAAAATTACTAATCAGGAAGTTTTGGGGTAGATACGTGGTTCGGAAAAAGAGACCGTTGAGGAAGTGAGAAGTTCACAGTTTTTTTTTTTTTTTGGCTTTTCGGCCTTTCTAACCTTAACCCAATTTAAGATACTTATTATTATTATTATTATTTTAATTTGTCTCTACCCAGGGATCAGATTTAGCCGGATGTCTCGAGTCGGATTCGAACCTGGGTCCACTTGGTTCGCAAGTTGGTATGCTAGGCCTTAGCCTTATGTGACCCTGAGTTCACATAGTAAAACGCATTTTTAGACAGATTATTGTTAAATGATAATTCGGAAAGAATAGAGAAAAATAAAAGACCTAGATAATAATATTTTCCCCAGATAATAGAGAATGTCGAATTTTGAACTTTTAAGGCAGGTTTGTCCTGTCCAGTTCAGATTAAACTAAAAATAGATGATACAAATTATCGAGGAAAATATTTAATATTAAACAATTTTTGCTATAACTTTGATTGTACGCAATTGGGATATTTGACTGATCTTGTTGAGAATTTAAAATAATCAGATGGTCAGAGAGGGAAGACATGGACCCTTCAGAAATAAAATAATTGGCTTTTGATATACCTAGAATCAGAAGGTAGCTTTGTGTCAAATCAGTAACTTGAACATAAGGACAACTTAAGATAAGAATATGACGAGTGAATGGAAGGTCTAGAAGAACTCTTCATTTCTATAAAGATTTTCATATTTCTCTTCGAGCATAACCGATGGTATTAGAGCTTAAAGGTTGAAAGGAGATTGAGTGCATAGGGTAGTGAACATTTGTGGAGTGGAATAAAGCTGAGAGCTATTTTAAAAATAAATATAAATAAATTTGTAAAGTTAAGTTTGATGGGTTTACGAATGAATCAAGTTAAACAAGACAACAACAAATGACATAAATATCTATTTATATAATTATTTCAAACATATAAAATAAAATGAGAAGATTTATAACGCTGGATCTTTAATTGTTATCAAGCTGTCATCATGAAAGTAGAGAAGCAACTAGATATAAAAATTCAAATAATATAATTTTGATTTATTCGACATCTTTTATAAGTGTTTGATGGGGGTGAAATTTCGTTGCCCAAACTAATAAATAATGAAAATTTAGGTATTCATTTCCTTTATCCTTATTATGGTGCCTAGTCGGGATTTGGTATTGTGATATTCGTAAAAGTTTTCCCGATTCAAATCAAAAAATAAAACTTTTAATTGTTGAATTTACTGCTTTTCCTCCAGGTTTGTCTCTTGAAATAGTTGAACCCAAGTTATAATCATTTGAAATTCGTTAACTTATTTGGATAATGGTTGCCAAAAAAATAAGCGAGACCCAAGATTCGAAAAGTTGAGCTAATCTCAAGTTTGTCCTTTTCTTTCGCAATTGCTTTCGTCGCCGTTTAGTGAATCTGGTATATATCCCGAGGGGATCGTGTCTATAGGCTGGAGATATTAAAGTCATCGTTCTGAGGGTATTATCCTTAAGGATCGGTGAGCGGCTGACGCTCCCTCCGGTACCCATGGCAACTGCCAAGGCAAACAAATCACGCGACCAATAGAAGCTACCTTCACCCCTATTCCATTTGTTATCGGGGACGACGATGTTTGCCTCGCATTATTATTTCTTTCATCCCACCCCTAGTACCCAGTCCTTTTCTTTGACAGCCAAGGTCAATCCGCGATTTCGTTAGTACCTCCTATATCATGATCCTTCTCTCGTATATTAATTAAAAATAAAAATTATACGATCAAAAGAATAAACTGTGAAATGAATTTTGTTTTAAAAAAGTCAATAATTAAAGTATCGGAAAATTCTTGAAAAAATTTAATCCTACATTCCAAATTATAGAAAAAAGATAATTAAATTTTATTTGCTACAGGTAAAAAAAAGCAAATAAATTTTAAAATAAAAATTAGATACCGTAATTCTAATAAGAAAATTCGCATTTTCAAGATTATTCTTGTTCTAATATACATATATAACAGACTAATATAAAGGTAGAAATTTTGTTTAAGTCACACATAATTAATTATAATTATTTATTGAACACAAACAAATATAATATAAAATAAAATATATTATAACTACTTACTGTGTTTTGATCGCTTAATCCGAGATTGTTTTAAAGTACTCACTCCGATTTTAGGTTAACTACTAGTTTAGACTAAAATCTGACAAGGTGCTCATGAGTGAGAACAATAGCATATTAAACTATCTGAACATCGTAGTTATATTGTATTATTTGATGTTTGTATTCAATTATCAGTTGTAATTAATTATGTGTGATTTAAACAAAATTTCAATCTTTAATAAAATTAATGACAAAAATACAAGCTTTTACAGCTACATATCTAATATTATAGTGCAGACTACTATCGTTAATATGTTATCAATATACTAATATGTTAGTCCAGTGCAGTGGCGTGCGGTCCTTGGATGCTGTGAATGTGGCGTATCGCTAAAATCTCACAACGTCAAGAGTATCTTCAAACCGTGTCATATTTGAATCTCGTTTAGTTTTATTTCTCTTAGCTTTAATTTACAATTTATGAAACTTTTTAACGTTAAATATGAATAAAATTTTCCAGATTTCATAGTTGAATCATTTTCGCTATCTTACTTTGATTTTATGAGGTTGAAAGTAAAAAATTAATTGTGAAGGATGATCTAAAGGATATTTTGTCAGAAATATTTGATTGCGCTTAGCCAGTTTTTTTTAATTAATATTTTGTCTACCTCATTATAAAATTGTTTTACAGACAAAGTGACTCGAAGTCTAGGGAGTAGAGGGTAGGGCAAGCATCACCAGACACAATCATGTTCAAACCTGTAGCTGTTTACCAGTAGCAGCATCAGCCGAGTCATTTAATAGCCACAACTCGACCCTGGGAGTCCCTGGTATTTAGACATCTGAATTGGCATATCAGTTAAGGGTATGAGTACCGTACGACCGGAGGGCGCCGGCGCCGCGTCCCTGCCTAGCATCTATTTGTACACTCAACATCAAAAAAACTGGATACGCGAAAATTAAAAAAAAACGAATAAAATCATTTTTTTTTAATACATTATTATGAGAACGTCAAAAACAATTTTATAATTAGGTGGACAAAATATTAATAAAAGCAAAGAGGCTAAGTGCAGGCCTTCATGCAAACCATAGGTATCGTAATTTTTTACTTCCAAACTAATTTTTTTATAGCAATCAAAAGGATATTTATTGTAAGTTCTCAGATAGAGCTTCAAAGATAGAAAGGTGGATTATTTTTTCTTGCCCCTGGAAGTAGTGAAGATAGACTGTCCGCTCTGTCTTTAATATCAAATGAAAAAATCTAATTTGAAATTTGAAAAATTATATTAATCAGTTATCGATGAATTTTGCAAATAATAAAATAAAATTTTCAAAAATGATTTTTTGGATACCATCCTCTGGCTGAAAAGTTACCGCCCGCCCCTGGTCCTATAACATTTTTTAGAGATGATAAAAAATCACTACTCTTTTCCTAAATACTTCGACTTAATACATTGACATTGTACTTGGGCGAAGCGAGGATGTGCACTTGAAATTTCTATTGATAATATTTGATGAGATTTGACAGTAACTAAAAGAGCAACTTAATTAAAAGCCTATTAAAAGCAAATTAAATAGCAAAACAATCGATGAGTTAAATTTGCGAAGATTATTGACATTAGTCCTTATGAGAATAAAATACTAGTATATTTTCTGACTTCTCGAAAGTAGTTACGTGGTTGTGTTTGGATTTCGAATAATTATTTATATTCAATCACTAAATAATTAATTACTGCACCTGGAATATATATTATATTATAGAAAATAATATAAAATTGATAGTTTTTTTTTGCCGAGAGTAGCAGAATTTTTATATATTGAAGGAGACAATAAAAGAGTGTGTCTTTGTAAATAAATAAAATTTATAATTCCAGCAGAAGACACACTCTTTTATTGTCTCCTTCAATATAGAAAATAATAGCTTATTTACTTAGGTATTTCACCATTGGTGGTCTAAACAGAAAACACTAGATATCTAGATCAATACATAGATATTCATTTATATAAAGAAAATATGTCATTTTTTTTATTAATATACTTTTCGCTATCAAACTCACACTCTTATAAATGGGTGATAAATTATTTACTCGCTGAAAGATATAAATTTCCTCAAATAATAGAAGAGCTTAAAAAGTTCTTAAAGGAGAAATATTGCGTTATAAACAATGATTTAATCAAAACAATATGAGTTGATTTTTGTAGTTAATAATTCTTTTTCTATAATAAAAAGTCATAAGGATTAATACTATTTAAGAAGATACCCCTTTCCTTACTCGGAAGAGAAATTTCCCATTAAGTGCTCCAAAATTGTATATTTTTTAAAGAAAAATACATATTATATAAATAAAATAGAGCTTTATAAAATCCCTAAAAATTGAAATTTTTGTTATAAGAAAATTTAATGGTCAAAGAGAATTTTTTTTAAATGGATCAATAATATCTATATATTAATTATTACTGATGTGTTTTATTAAATAATTTTATGAAAAAATTGTTTTTTGTTTTTTTAAATCAATTAAGATGTATGCAATATCATATAAAAAAAAGATGAAAAAAAATAAAAAAATAAACGAACAAATTAAATGACTGATTCAATGAAATCAGAGCAAAAATAAAGAGATAGCTCATTTGTTTGAAAATAGAGAATATTCATTTTTTTCTTTTTTTAATATGAATCGAGGGCAAATAAATAATAAAATACGAGATATACGTGTCATTGCAATTGATTTTTATTTATTTTATTTAAATAAACATGGTGAAAGTAGAGACGTTTAAGGCGTGGGTTCTCTTGAAAGAATAAATCATTTGAGTCATCAGTTTGAATATTTTTAAAATTAAATTTGTGTAATCATTTTCAAATAATTACAGGGTATGATTATTTGATTATGTATTTACTTTATTTGATTATGTATTATTTGACACATAATATAGGTAATTTAGATTTAAATTTCACTAGTACACAAACTTTAGTAAACACAACTTGTCATTTGAAAGCTATGTTCGACCATATAGTAATTTAGGAAATAATATGTGGTATATGGTTGAGTTGGTGATCGACTAGAATCACTGTTCGGTTAATACAGCCATTTAATTGCTTACATTATACTAGAAATGATTTTCGCAGTTTAAAAATAAATACAGAACGTCCCACAATCCGTGTTGGAGGGCATCGAGCCCCATCAGCTAAAATAAATTTAATTTAAATAATTATCATAAATTTTGCTGAAGTATATATTAATTAATAGAGATTGTAGAGTTGGTGCAAGGTGAAACATCTTAATAAAGATGAAAGAAAATAAATATTATATGAAATATTCATTTACTATGAGTTAGGTTTTCTAGGTCACTTGTTTCACATTAAAAATTAAAAAAATAAAAGAGGTAAATTTTTTTCATATATATATATATATATATATATATATATATATTTCGGGCTTTGAACCCATCGTTAGGAAATATAGAAAGTAACTAATACAACATATGAATGCTAGGGTATATATTATATGTTTAGTGAACAAGAAAAAAATACCCTACCTAAATTTTCACTTGACAATAGTCTACATCTCTAAGAGAGATTATCCCTTAAAATAATTGAAACAATGAAAAACTATTTTTTCTTGTTCACTAAACATATAAATATCCTAGCATTCATATGTTGTATCAGTTACTTTCTGTATTTTCCTGAAGATGGGTTCAAAGCCCAAAATATATATATATTGAAAAAATTTGCCTCTTTTATTTTTTTAATTTTTAATACGAAACAAGTGACCTAGAAAACCTAACACAAAGTAAATGAATATTTCATATAATATTTATTTACTTTTATCTTTATGAAGTATATATTATTATTATTATATTGTTATCATTTGTATTTATTTTACTGCTATCGGAAACAGAGAGCCCACAGTGGGTTATTTTATTTCTTTCACTTTAAATAAATAACATATAAAAATAAATAAATATCTATTATGCAGTGGTGGGCGGTGACTTTTCAACCAGGGGATGCTATCCAAAAAACCTTTCTTTTTTTGAAATTTTTTTTAATTTTCGCTTTTTTTGCAAATTTCATTGAATACGGCATTATTTTCTTTATTTTTCAAATTCAACATTAGATTTTGAAAAAATACATTTTTGGAAACGGATACTGCTTTGTCTGAGTAAGAGTCAGAAATTAAATCTTGTGACTTAAGCTCGACATCACCCTCTCCTATAAGAAAATCCTAAACGATCTATTGCTATAAGAAATATGACTTGTCTATTGCGCTCTTGGTTATTTACGATCTTATATATTGAGAGTTCTTAGAAATGGATTATTCTAAAGATTCTCGAATCATCTTTATTTATTCCTTTTTTGTATTATTACTATTTTAATAGTTCCTTAGCGCAAATAATTTTTATTGGACTAAAACTCGTTAGGACTTGTCTTTGACATGCTTGAACTAGAAGATATATCTACCAAGCAGGGACTTCAAAACTTCTATCAGGGCCCTTTTCGGAAAAATCATTCATTTTATTTGCCCTGCCCCTTGAAACTATGCAACAATTTTATTTCATTTCGAGAACCAATATACTTTTCAAAACAAATAAAATGTTTTTTATAGAAATATTTGAAATAACAGATAATAATTTGAAAATTTGAAAACCCTCATGAAATTTTGAAGTCAACCTTGTATATTTATGAAAATACTCTAAATTAAATTTTAGGGATTCACCGCATCCACAGCATCCATGGACCATACGCCACTGGTATTAAGATATATCCCTTATAATTAGAAGTATTATTTTCTTTAAATTAAGTATTTATACAAATTTTCAAAACATTTTTCACCCTTTAAATATTTTATTTATTTATTTTTTGATAAATATTTTTCTAACAACATAGTTTTTGAATTCATTCTCATCTGTTCTAAAGTATCGTAGAGATATTTTTAAGGCAGAAATTTCTCAAATAAATATCAATTGAATTGTGTTAAATAATAAATTTTTGATAATTATTTTATTTCTTCACAAATTTGATATATTCTAAAAAACAAATAATAGAAATTATCGAAAAATATCTTCAATGAATTAAGGTAAAAAAAAACCGGTTTTGTAAGTTTTGACATGATAAGCGGACGAAAAGGGCCGGGAATCAGCCAGACCTTGAAAAATGTCGAATGAGAAAAGACAGGTAGATAGACAGATCGACGGGAGATATTTGGGAAACGAACGGCAGATATTCGGAAAAAGAGTTTTTAAGTTCAACAAATGATTCAATTTAACAATGATATGGAGATGTTAGCAAAACGATATACCTATAGGAATTGAAATAATATCGACGACGATATATATACAATATCTACATATATAGTATAAAATATCCCAGTGAGAATAAAAAAATTTTATGAATGAAAGTTAGGCATATCGATTTGTAAGAGAGAAGCTGTTGTTTTGTTGTTCAGTGAAGTAGAATGTAGAATGAGAAACAAAGAATAAAAAATTATATATATATAGGTATATATATACTAGTATTTCGAATTCTCCATTCTTAAGTCTTGACACGTCAAAAAAAAAAAATGATTGATAAAATTTAAAATTCATGAAGTGGATTTTTTACTTTTTTTTTTTTTAATTTGAATTTCATTCTGACTATTAAATTGCCTTTTGGCAGATCAACCGCTTTTCTTGCTTAGTAAAAGTGAAGGATGTCCACTTTGCCACTTTGAAAAATCAAAATGTTTCGCATTCTCACTTTTCTTCACCTCCGTCTTTATGGGTAAGCCATTTAGCTCAAATATTTTATTTTTCTTTATGAGTTTATTCATATATTTGTAGTTTATTATTTTCAATACTGTGGAAGAACAAAATATATTTTTAGCCATTCAACAATTTTTGCTCATTTTTTAAAAATTTAATGAGTTTGCTTTGGTATTCAGGTTGATAAGCTGCAGATTCTTCCAGGTTGGATAACCCATAGTGAAATTATATTTTGTTTTTAGTTTATTCATGGCATTTCGACTTTTAATTCTGAAGTCAACTCAGCCTGTTGAAATCTATATAATGTAATACTAGAGTATATCCGTCAAATAACTCCCTTGGAAAATAAACCTTTTTTTTACGGGGGGTATATTTTTGTGAAATTGATTCCACCTATAAGGGCAGCCACTTTGATTCTAATTGTTTTTTGGCACAAGGATTCAATTCTCAAGAGCATAAACGCAACCGTGTAAAGTAATAAAAATTATCCATAAACACTCGAATTGGAGAGGATTTTTCTAATAAAATTCAATTCTAGAGCTAATAGATAAAATGAAGTTTTTTATAGAAAACTTTAACAAATTTCCCCATGACGGTCTAACCCAAAAGTTTTCCACCAGTTGATTTTTGGTTAACAGAATAAAGGATTGAAGGCATTGAGACAATATATTATACTACTATGAGATGTCCTCTGGCTTGTAGGATATTAGATTATTACAAATGTCCAAACTCTGTAGTACTGGATGGACCTTGTTTCGTAAAAAGAATAAAAATTGAAAATAATGTCAGAGGGTGGATGCGCGTCTTGAAATAATAGAGGTATATGTCGCTGGAAAGACAGATACTTGATTTAGGAATGTTACAAGCGAGGAAATATGTAAAAATCGTCCCAAGAATTCGTTAAATTATGAAATATTCAATTGTTTCAACCCTTAATATAGGTTGTCCTGTTGTCAAGATATTATTGTTATTGTTATAAGTCTGTCTCAAATCGCCAAATTGGGGAAAACGAGAGATTTTGAGACTTGTCGGGAAACATGGCTGCTGACCCTCTTTAGATAAAAGAAGGTCAAATTAGGCTGATTAATTAAGCCATCAGTGCAAGAGAGTTAAGGTCGAGGAACAAAAACGGAAACCGCTGATTCTAATATGCCAAAGTTGTTGGATAAATAATGATATAAGTGACGTCTGCCTAATATAAAGTTATGTTTCTATATTTTTTGTCTAGAGGAATTTCCATTAACAAAATAAAGAGAAGAAAATTTATGTTTAAAATATACAAGTATAATAAATTTTAAATAAATGCGTCTAAAAAACTCGCGCGCGATCGCATATACAAAAAGTTTCATACCTGTTTAAGACGATGATAATATTGTTAAAGGCGCTAATAAAAATATTGACTGAAGGCAAATGTATTTTAATGAAGCTCCGTTTTACAAGAGCCGTAAGCGATCGCAACTGAATGAATATATTTAGTGGCTTTCAATTATATCTTGATGGGATTTACACCCAGCAGCATTTTACTTTAATATTCTAATAAAGATTTATCCTTGGCAATAATAGTAATTTATCTTTTGAAAGGAAATATGACAAGATACCTGTACCTGGACTTTGAATAAGATATTTTAAAATAACGACAGGTCTTTTGACCATTCGTCAATATTAGCGGTGATGTAATGAAAAAAATTGGCATGTCTTAAACACATATACACATGTCCCTTTGTGAATTTAAGTAATTTTAATTTCATTACACATAGATCATAGATTCCCTAAATATTATATATATAAAAAGAAAAAAAAATGATTCGAGAATTACCATACTAACTTTTGCTTAGTCCAAAAATGATTTTTAAAAATAAGTATTCTTGTGATTTCTGCGTAGAGTTGCACAAATTTTGATTTATTAATTCTTCAATAGAGTTATTTCTTACTAATTTAAAATTTTTCAAAAAAAGGTTTAGATAAAAGTTAATTGAAAAAAATAGGTCTCTAATGATTATAAAAAAAATCGAGAAAATCGGATTGTTGCCCAAGATGGATGTGGAACAATTGGTATTTGTGCTTAGTAATTTCAAAATTTCTCAAAAAAGCTATTATGATAAAAACAATAAGCAGAATTACGTTTTAAAGGCCCACAAAAAAAAGAAAAAAAAAAGAAAATGAAATTTTAAGATAAAAATAAATTTTAGAAATTGTCACAAGTAAATGTCAATAGGTATGTGAGTTGTAATTTCAACCATATTTAATCATTTTTTCATCTTAATGTTATAATAACTTTGTTTTGATATTCTTAATGATTTTTTTAGGAAGAGTTCACATAAAATTTGACCATGAAGAGACATTTTAAAAAAAATCATTAATATTTTTAAAAATATTAGGCATTTTTGAAGGCCCTAATTCAGTGATTTCGCTCTATTTATTTTTTTCAAAATAATTTTGAAAAAAAGAAAATACTAAGCAATTGATTTCAGCACGATTACAATAATGCTCCATACTACGCATAGAAAAGTAAAAAGAACTTTAAATAGATAATGGGTGTCTGGCGCCTGGTGTTCATTGAATAACTGCTGCCTAAATCTCCTTCCGTTTCTCTTCACAGTTGTGACATCATTGATAAATATGATAATCGTTTCGTTAGTGGCAACCGTGACTCACATTCACGCCTATTGTTCATCAAAAAGTGTCCTCTGGGGTTCCTGATGGGCATTAGAACAGAACCCAGGGGCCCCCATTGTCTTGGTTCGACTCCCGATTGACATATTCATATTTGGGGATTCCCGGAACAAAAGCGTGGGCAGAGAGCAGAGAGACGTTCCAGATTGGTTATGGAAGGTGTGTCCGAGAAATGGAATTTCTCCACTGACTGTTAATCAACCACCGCCATTGAGGAGCCTAGAGAGGTGGTTCTAGCTATTTTCAGTCGAGTCTACCTTCAATCATTTCCGCTCTATGGAGGATGAATATCTGACCATTCAATGAGAGGAAGGGGTCACAGCTTGTAGAGCTGCATTCAAATGAGTTTTAGTAGAGAAAGTTAACAGAGATGAAATAAAAACCTCAAGCACAAATTGGGATCCATGCATGAAGCATATTTTAATTTTTAGTGTTCCGTACCATTAAAATCGAAAAATATAGATAAACATTTCTATGTTTGTCCATCTAGCTGGGTATACCTTCACGTTGTAAATTCTGGAAACTAACTGACTGATTAAGCAATATAGTATACAAGTAATTTATGTTTATACAAAAAAGATTATAAAAATTTAGTAAATATTTTAGTATATTTAGGATTTCGTTGGACAAAAAACGTAATTAAATATATTAATATCTCAGTAATTGATCATCCTCTATAATATATAATATTATATGAGACTTTAAGAAGGAAAATCTCTAAAAAAAGAAACATGGATATAAAAATGTATCAATAAAAAATTATTCTGGATTTGGTTCAAGTTATGATGAATTCTATTTTAGATTTATCATAGTAGAAAAAAAGTATGTTCATCTTCCCGTATTTTTAAAATTATAAAAAGGAAAATCTAAAAAAAAAATGAGCTTTGTGAAAATTTATTTTAGTTTCGATTTCAGTAAATTTTACTTTCGAATGATTAGAGGATCAAAAATGTTGATTATTTTGATAAGCATCGAATTTCTAATTTAGGGGAGGGTGCAGAAAAAATATCAATACTACCGAAGTACAAATAATTTTAATTAATTACTTACGTAAATAGTAATTGGATGTTAAGTAATAAAAAGCATCTGCTTACCTGAAACAAAACAAAATAACAATTATAATCTAATATACAGAGATTTATATTATTTATATAACTAAAAATAATAATATTAAAGTCCATAACATCCATATTATTTAATTGATCAAGTACGTTGACAGGTATTTGGACAGGAAAATAGCAAATCAAAAAATTGTCATTGATTTACGCGACGTTTCGCCAATTTTATTTTGGCTTCATCAGGCATCTCAATGTTTATAAATTGAATAATTGTTCGGGCCAAAAAAAGAACCAATTATAATTGAGTTTATTCAGAAATATGTGCACATCTATTATACCTTAAAATTAATCATAATCATTGAGATGCCTGATGAAGCCAAAATAAAATTGGCTAAACGTCGCGTAAATCAATAACAATTTTTTGATTTGCTATTTTCCTGTCCAAATACTTGCCAACGTACTTGATTAAAAATAAAACATTTTAGTTTAAACTAAGCATAGTAAAATTAGAAAAATTAAAAAAAAAATTTAGAATTTTCTTGATAGTTAATAAACTTAAAAGATTTTTTAGGTAAAAATAAAATATATTCTATTACATATGTAGATACGACTCAGATTTTTGGTATAAAAGGATTTATTATTTAATATTTTAATTAATTAATTTATCGATTTGGTGTATAGCAATAGAAACAAAATTTGCAAAATATGCGAGAAGGGGCGGTGGGGGGGGGGGGAGTCAAGTGGTGTGTTCAAGTCACGCCAGATTGATTTATTTCAAACTCGTCCCTGGTGTCAGCCCTTGTCTCTCTCATTATCCTTTACACCTAAACAGTGTTAGCTAATTACTAATTGTATTATTCTCTAAAGATTTGTCTAGCACCGAGTGAAAGTAAAGAGGAGTTGGTGGAAGTTAAGTAACCCCTTGACTCTCTTGTTAATCAAGTTTACCCAAAACAATTTCCTTAGAGTACTACTCTCAATGGGCTTTCAAGGACTAAAGCTATATCATTTTTTATTAAGAACTATATCACTTTTAGACATAGTTAGTTCTTGGTCAATTTAAATTAATATTTACAAAATAAAAATCACAGAGTTTTACTATAATATAATTAATGATAATAGCATAAATGTGCTATTTCGCCGCGGTCGGCAGTCAACGGTGGGCATTGGCAGTGAAATAGGACCTTAATACTCTTTTAACTATATTGTTATACAGTATTATTACATCGGGGTTGGCTTAAAATATACGAATAAATGTTATCTAGGAATAAAAATAGTTGAAAAAGATTGACAATTATGGTAAAATTAAAACTTGGATTATAGACATCGGCTTGAGACGAGGGGTGAACCGCGACCTAATGTGCTGTACACCTACTTCCACTTGTACTTCCAAATATTTCCAAGTACTTGCAAATATTTCCAAGAGATTCCAAATATTTCCAAGTACTTCCAAATATTCCCAGGTACTTCCAAATATTTCCAAGTACTTTCAAATATTTCCAAGTACTTTCAGATATTTGCAAGTATTTTCAGATATTTTCAAGTACTTCCAAATATTTCCAAGTACAGAGTGACCACGAGAAACATTTACGTTTTAGAAATGAAAAACAATTTTAATTTTTCAAGATACTATTTATTTAACTTAAGTTACATAGTTGTGGTTATACGCCATTTATACTTACGTAGAAAAATGATGTCAGGAAGGTGACGTCCTTCTTCCCTGAGGCAATTTTCTATTCTGTCCAGGAAGCTCCTCCACACTCGTTCCAGTGTATCCTCAGTGATCAACGCCACCTCAGTACGTATCGCCGCTTTCAAGTCATCTAATGTACGGGGTTTATGTCGATAAACTTGCTCTTTCAAATGTCCCCACAAATAAAAAATCACACATGTTAAGGTCCGGAGATCGAGGAGGCCAGTGCACATCTCGAAATCTTGAAATCAGGTGACCTGTCAGGACCTGTGGAGGAACTTCCTGGACAGAATAGAAAATTGACCTCAGTGAAGAAGGACGTCACCTTCCTGGCATCATTTTCTCTACGTAAAAGTAAATGGCGTATAACCACAACTATGTAACTTAAGTTAAATAAATAGTATCTTGAAAAATTAATATTGTTTTTTTATTTCTAAAACGTAAATGTTTCTCGTGGTCACCCTGTACTTCTAAAATATTTTCAAAGAGGTGTATACCTACTTCCAATCGCGGATCACCCCTCGGCATGAGATATCACTTCAGAATTTTGGTTAAAATAATAAAATATATTATTCATGCAAGTGTCACGTGCGTCTGGTTATTTCGTGATGATCTACACAATATATTTTATTTTCTACAGTTTAGACTTATGCTCCTAGCCACATGGGCATCCACGGGGGTGGGCGCTTGAGGGTGCACATCCCCCCCCCCGGGATAGAATAAATTTTTTCGTAACAGTCTTGATCTCCGACCCGGCCTCGTTAAACTAGTTTAAAATGTACGGAATATGTTTTTGTATTTAGCACTACTGTATTAGTGTATTCTACTTGTGAAAATTAAAAACTCAGAATATTAAATATTTAATTAAAACTTTAATAATGCAAATATTTATTTGTTTCCAAGCTTTGCCCACCCCCTTGAAAGTTTTTCTGCGGCGGTGTCTGCTCCTAGTGTTTAAATATATTATTTTGCCGCTCTAGTCAATCCGTCATTCTTTCGTGTGCAGTCAGTATAAAAACTCGATTAGGATATTTTTTTTTTAATTTTTAAAATATATATAAAAATTTAAGTCTACTTATAATTATTTAATTTTAATGTTGGTTTGTAAAGTTCTTGTGGGGCTGCACAACATACCGGGAGAAGTTTTTTAATCTTATATGAATTTATATGAGTTAAGTACAGTATTTCATTTGCATAATACAAATACTGAGGTATAATCCTTTGTAAGCGAATATTTATTATAAAATTAAAATTTTGAATTGTTGATTTTTTCTGATCCAGGGAATGAAAATATTTATTTAAAAAATTTAAATTGAAATACCAGTACAATTTAAGCTGAAAATTAGTCCGTTATCTATGTTTTTTGTTTCCTCTTTTGTTGGCCGAGAGTATTTCCCTGGACGACTGGCTCCTGGTTATAAAATAAAATCCAACCAATGATTAATGATATTTAGTTTTTAGAATTTATTAGCCAGAAAAATGAATCAGACACCCACATAAGAGTTAAAAAGTTGGCGAGGTTCAAATGTAAATATATTCAGTTTTGCTTTGTTCTAATATTCTGCTTAAAACTTCTAAAACACGCTTCATTCATTCATTCATTTATTCATTTTTTTTATTCTTTAATAAAAATATATAGCTATTTGTTTGTCTTCACTCACGATAAAGGGTTTAGAATATGAAAAAAATACTAATAAAATGAATCACATTTCAATATCAATATAAAATTGAATTATTGGAAATATATTATTCATCGAGGGTGGAACATTAATCAAATCAATTTTCTAGATGAAAATAATAATAATAAAAAAATAAAAAAAAAAACGCTGCATAAATGAATCGTGAATGGAGACAAATTTTTCAATATCGAATTTAATAATGAGAAAAGGGATCCATTAGATAAAGTACTAGACGTTTGTTAATCAGTTGAGGAGTTGAGGAGTTGGGATCGAGTTACTCTATATTAGGTCCCACCCCATTCACAATGGGTTAAGAGACTTAAGTGAGTTACTCAGTCTTTCTCCCTTTTACATTCACAAACTTTATAAAAGTTCAGGTTTCCAACCATACCTACCGTGTAAGTTCAAAGAGATTGATGTTTATTAAAAATAAATTTGTATCTTTCTTTACTCTTCAATTTATAAATAAGCTAAGAAAAATTAACTAAAATAAAAACTAATCAAAAATAATTTTATTTTCAATAGTTTTTTGAATAAAGATATCGAAGAGTCGTTTTAAATATTTTCTATTATAAACAACTAACTAATAGAGATATCGATATGTGCTTTTTTTATGAAAGTATTATTCGGCGGATATCTAACCGATTGCGCTGAAATTTTGCACACACTTTTGGTGCTGGGGATAATAGAATCTAGTATACTCAGTTATGTATTTTTTTATAATTTAAATTTAATTTTAACCATATTACATTTGCGCCTAGTAGTTATACAACCGATTGTATTCTTAAGCACGGAAGACGCATACCATACAGGCGTTGAGTGACGTCTATGTTTGCTTATGACCTCACGGTCCTTAAACTCACTTTTCAATATTTTTTGGATAAAGAGTATCAAATCACGAATATTGATAGTTTTAATTAAAGTAAGTATTGTACGATTGCTCAGATCCCGTTCGACTCCGTTCTTCGGTTAGGATACTAGTATAGTATGTTTAGCTTGGGCTGATTTCCGACGGCCCGAACCACAGTGACCGAAAATAGGCCCGAACTGGAAAGGTTCTACCTAACCGAAGAAACGATCCGAACTGGATCCATCCAAGCTGAGACGATATGATTCACCAAAGAATAATATATTATTAGTTTTATTTTTTATTATGGAAAATAGGTAGAGCCACTCTTCCATACCTTCATTAAGCATTAACGTCTTAAAAGTAACATCCATATAAAATCTAAAGTTTCTAGCTCCATGGCCCTTCTGATTATAAATATTTAATGCTATTTAATTACAATAGAATTTAGCTTAGATAAAGATAAGGTTTCTAAAAGAAGGATATCTCTCTATCTCAATATTAATAAAAATTCCGGGGTAGGTACTTTCAATGGCTCTTAGCTGTACACGATCTATATGGGAAGATAATATTAATATAATTATGTAAATAACAGTTCGGAAGTATGAAAAGTGAATGGATCAGATAACATCTTTAATATTTTATAGGAATAAATTTTATCTAAACTTAATACTTTATTAGAATAATTAATAATCTGTTTTATGTTGTTTTATCACAGCGTAGAAGATAAAATAGTCAGTAATAAGGAAAAAGGTATAAACGATTTATCGATTGCAGACACATAGTTGAAAATAAATTAGAAATTATATTTCTTATTATTTTTAATTGTTATTATTATTTATTTATTTTTTTTGAAGCGGTAAAAACAAATAAATAATCTGAGAATTTCTTTTGGCTGAGCTGCTCATATTAAAATTAGAAAATGAATAAAAATTTATGATATATCTAGAGTTAACTTAAATCGTCGGCATTTTAGACAAGTTCCTCCTCAAGTAATATTCCACTAAAATATGGGACAGTTTAACTTAAGAAAGAATGTATAGATCTTATGACTGCTGAAAGGAGACCTTAATTTGTTAAGGGTAATAACTATCCTTAATTAAGCCTATTTCTCATAAAAGGGATGATATCTGCACATGACCGAGGCTATTTCTATGCACTAAGCTCGAAAATGATATTAAACAATTTCTGTGACCATATCCACGAGCAGTTTAATTCATTACTCATAAGAGTACATAAGGGATGATTTTTCTTAATTGCCATAAACGCGGATAAAACATGGATTCGTTTCTTTAATATTTTTTGATAGGATACTGGCTTTAATTTCTAATTCTTTAATAGGGATAGATTTTTTGTCGTTTTTGAGAAAATCTGCTCCATCAAATGCTGAAGAGATTCATCATCCCCTAGGAGAGGTAGCTATCCTTAATTATTAATTCCACTTATATATATAGAATAAGTGAAGTTTTGGAATGACACCTGGAACTTCTTAAGTCTTCTAATTACAATATTATAAATTTTATTATCAATTTTTGAATTCTAGTAGGGAGTATACAATAACATACATTTATAGTTAAAAATTCGTAGACTATTTTAGGGCGTAACTATCCTTAATTTAAGTGAAGAAGCAAAATAAAATACAAATGAAGAAAATACTCTTTTGAAATTTACATTTTAATGATCTAGAAAATGCGATTAATCTGACCTTATAAAATTGTGGATATCAAACTCATTTTTGACAAGTGGTAAGTGATACGAAACTTAATTTTAGCTAAAGTCATCAAAACTATTTCGTATTCATATTATTTTATCTTCTAAGATTTTTCAAAAACAAAAAATATATAAAACCATTACCCAAAAAAATTTCCAATTTACATTATTATCTTATGAATCACATTACACAGGTGATTGATTATTAGGGTTGTTAAGTGAAAAAAGGATTTGCTAATTGAAGAGAAAGAATCCTGGAATCTTTCGGCATGAGGGCTTTAGTGACGTCACAGACAACTGTTACCCGCGACTGTGGCGGAAGCAGGATGAGGAATGAGGAGGCATGCATGCATGAAATTCCATTGTGTCCGTTCGTCTTCAAGGCTTCCATCGCAAGACCGCAAAACCTTTCGTTGGGGTTGCAAAAAATCACCATTAGCTTGCTAATTAAATATTAAAAAGGTAAGCAACAGAATCGAAGAGAGTAGGATTCAATCGCAATTTATAATGAAACAAAGGACAAAATTCGAGAAAAACCACTCAGTTAAACCACCCTTTATGAACTCTAAGTTTGCAGTTTTATTACGAAAAATTAAGTAGATTTGAGACTTTTTAGTTTCAGGACTTGCAAAAAAAATGCAGAATATCGAAAAAAAATCGAACCGTTTGAGCTTGGGCACAAATATACAGATTATAAATAAAAATTACAATGAAAAGATTTTGTTTTGCCGAGAGTAGCAGAGTTGTTTATTAAAGATAAGAGTAAATAAATATTATATTTAATATTGATTTAGTATGAGTTAAGGATACTAGGTCACTTATTTCACATTAAAATTAAAAAATTAAAAGATACTTTCTGTACTTCCTGAAGATGGGTTGATAGCCCGAAATATATATATTGAAAAAGAAAAAAAAATTATATCTTTTAATTTTTTAATTTTAATGTGAAATAAGTGACCTAGTATCCTTAACTCATAGTAAATCAATATTAAATATAATATTTATTTACTCTTATCTTTATTAAAGATGTTTCACCTTGCACCAAGACCACAATCTCTACTAATTATTAGAGTTGTTTATTTCACTTTATGAAAAATTTCTATACCAAGATTAAGCTCATTCGCTACAACAATTCAAAAGCTTCTCAAATAACGAAATAACGATTGGATTTTTTTTGATATTTTGCATTCTTCATCTGAAAGTTTGCAAAAGAGAGCGTACCGAGTTTACTTTTTCTCCAATGAATGGGATCTGTGTAGAATGAGATGCTATCATGGTAGGTGCCAAGTAACAATTGTTTGTCTGGTTTTATGATAATTATGGTATATAGATTTTTTATTATAAAATATTGTTTTAATATTTTTGAAACTTAAATTTATTATTATTTTCATTTTTGTCCTTAATTTGTATTAATTTGAAAGTTTATAATAGGAAAATAAGGACAAATTTTTATGTGTGACTTTTTTATTTATCAGCCAACGTTTCGTCGACTTTGCCGACTTCTTCAGGGCTTCTACAATTATAAGAACATTAATAATATCAAGTTACAAAAGTACAATCACAATTCCAGAACAAACATGTATTAATAGTTTACCCACCAAATAGTCATGCTACACATTCGTCTAAATTTTCTTGTTATATTCGTTACAATAGAACCATCTTAAATTTATTGGAAATTATTATAGAGATGTCTTTCTTGAAATAAATATTGTAATTCTTTTTATTATTTAGTTTACGATGACTAACCATAAATAAGGAACGTTCTTTTTGTTTTAATTCCTCTGGGAAATCTGATAAATTAATTGCTTCGGAATATTTATATTCACAGGTTGTGGTATAATAATATAACAATTTAATTATAAGCTTACAAATATAACAAGACTATTCTTTTTATTGTATCGTGAGATAAGTCAAGCCCGTTCTCTTATTGTCCCGGCCGGGAACTAGGAAGCCGCCGACCCCCTCATCTGAAATTCATTCATTTCTTTTATCACCGCATTGAAAAGCGCACGCGATTCCCACATCTGACCTGAGTTCTCCCACATTCTTTTACCAACCTCCTGTCGAGTTCAATTTATTATCTTATTACACGGAAACATATTTGTTGGTCATCGAGCATGTCGTCGACAACCGGAAGGAAGTGGCCGGACGGGGGACCCCAAACGGACAAACATCCTCTGTCTATTTATAAGCTCAAGTGTTTTGGATGAAAATCACCTCGATTAGCCATTTCTGATCAGATAATGATAATTCAATAATAGTATAATAACAAAGACAAAGAAAGTCTGAAAAAAATAGTATAGAATTTTTTAAACAAAATTTTTTGGCCATCCATATAACTCTACCATAAAAATACTCCCCTCGTATATTAATAAAAAAATGAAATTTATAAAATTCTTTTATTATTAGTTAATAGAGGGGGTCTGTGGTCCGAGAGGATAGAATCTTTTCCACTATGGAATTAGAGGCCTGGGTTAAGTAAGAGTCACTGCAAAAATTTTACCGGGTAAATCCGACCCCTATACTAATTCCACATATATTAATACTTCACTTAGTTCTTTAGGTCATAAAAAAATGTAAAAATATTTATGAATTTAAATTGAAAGATATAACGTAACGAATAGAAATGGAAAAATAGATATACGTAATTGTTAATTCACATGTTATTCTTTAGGGTGTAGTAAGAAACGTAAAAAAGTACCCTATTAGTGTCGCTATAAAGTTTGACTGTCTGTCACAGCTCGTAGGCTTAAGTTTTACAAGCTTGAAATTTATAATTTAAATGTATTCAATTTATCAAAAACCAAAAAATGGGATTGTAATTTTAGTCGGGTGATGATTTTTTTATTCCGATGTGAAATAATGTATATCAGTGAAAATATCTTAATAAGACTGTATTTTTTTAAATTTAATTATAAGACCAATTAAATAGATTCTTTTGAATGAATTTTATAAATATAAGCTTAAAATCAATGAAACTGAAAAAATGAGACGTTTAATCAAAATTTCCAAAAAGTGAAAGTGATATTTACTACTAAACATCGTCTACCAATAAAGGCTGAAACTGTTTAGTGAATTAATATAAAAAAATAAATAAATAAATCTAAGTTATTATATTTATTTCAACATAGTGACAATTGAATTTTGAAAAAAAATATGCAGTTACATAAGTTTTGGGCAAGTAATAATGGAATAAGTATATTTTTAAAGTTAAATTTTAATTAATAATTAACTTGTATTTATTCTTTAGATTTTTGTGAATTCATACTGATTAAATTCTCGAGAGCATCGATCAAAAAAGTAGCCATAGAAACTGGAAGAAAGCTCGTGCGTCGGGATGCCGACTTACAGGGGCTGACAGAAATGCATTCAGATTCATCCTATTTTAAAATGTTAAACATTTAATACTGGTTTGTAAAAATAGGGTCTAGTATAAAGATAATTTCTACATTGTAAAAAATCCTTAAGACTTAAAAGACAACGATTCAAAAAAATTACAGCTATTTTAAATATTGTACAAATGCTAATGCAAAAATTAAGTCAAAGTTGATTGATTTTTAGAGGTTTGTTTAATTATTGCACTCTTAATAAATAAGATAAAATATTATCCATCCTCTTAATTAAATCATTTGCCACCCTGGAGGCTATTCTGAAGATAGCCATAAAACTAATAAATAGGAGATCCATCCAGCCTTATGCTGCTCATACGATTTCCATGGCTCACGGTATAACTGTCTCTGCCCTTTAAATCTGTATTATAGTAATTACACCTTCGCTGTCAAATAGGATAAGAATAGGATAAGAATAAGAAGCTAATATATTGATCAATTCGTTTATCCCTATGATTATACAGAGTGGTGTAACTCCCTCTCGCATCAATAGTAAAAAAATAAGCCTCGGTACGCTCTCCGCCAATTTGTCACCGGTTTGAGTTAAAATGCTAAAACTATATAGAAAATTGCGGCTTATTAATAAAAATGTATAAGTGAAATTTCAGTTAATTAGCTGAAATCTATTTGAGAGCTTGATATAACGATTCGATAATCTTCTTATTTTCTAAATTATCAAACAGAAGTTCTGAACCTAGAGATCCCATAATCTAATTAGTTCTTCGTTCTGGAAATACAAAAATATTGGCATCGAACTTTTGTTTTAATATATATCCAGGTTAAATTGAAAGTTTTTGACGAGAGTAGCAGAATTTTTATATATTGAAGGAGACAATAAAAGAGTGTATCTTCTGCTGGAATTATAAATTTTATTTATTTATAACGATCGTTATAACGATAATAAATCGTTATAACGATCGTTATAAATAAATAAAATTTATAATTCCAGCAGAAGACACACTCTTTTATTGTCTCCTTCATTATATCCAGGTTTTTTAATTTACACCTATCTTATTATCATGGGTATTAATCATGCTTTAAAATGAGTTTTCCCCACGTTTCAGTTATAGTTTCTAATCAAGGAAAACATTTTTTTTTTAATTTTTGAGTGAAATTTATGCTTTGTCGTCCGGCGGGCTTTACTGATTTATTTTTATAGAAGAAATAGAAAAAAATACATATATATTATATTTGGAGATTGTGTTCAAATATAAATATAAATATTTCCTTCTTTTAGAAATGTTTCGTTCAATATAAATATTTCTATAATTTCGATGCTGAATAGGAAAAGGCTGGAAGGGATATTTCTATCTGATTATATGATGCCTTCTCCGAAGGGTATATTGCAAATCTCTTGAGTTTTGCAAATTCCAGTTTCTCCCTTCATAGTCTATTCAATTTCACCTAAATTGCCTTTTTGTACAAAAAATCGTTCCCTCTATTCATTGACATTTTTTTGACGATTGAGCTGAAATTCAATTTTTTTACAAATTTATAGATATATACATAAAGAGAGATAAATTGAAACATATAATACCTATATTTATTCAATTTCAATAAGAATGCTAAAAGAGCAAATTTAAATCTTATATAAATTGAACTCTAATAATAATAATATGACATTCAATGTATGTGGCAAACGGTTATCAAAAATAAATCGATTCTATATATTTTAAATTGATCTTGAATTTATATTTAAGCATTTTTATCGAAACTTGGAACAAATATATATTATGAAATATTGAATGGAATCATACAATACAACAGGATTACATTTTATCTCAAGATCCTGGATTTTTTATTGAAATCAGCTTTGCAAATTTATAAATATAATATTTTAAGCGCTGAAATCCTCGAGATATACGGTTTTTTAAATAAAAAAAAATTGTTTTATCTCCTTCTTTCACTTAAAGTAAAAACAATTTCTTATAAATTTTATAAAAAGTATATTATTGCCGATATAAAAAGCTAACTTTGGGTTCATGCTGGAAAATTCTATGGCTGAAGTAATTGGGTAGGGAATTCAGCAGACGTATTTTTGAACAGAAATCCAGGTACTGAAAGATCCGTGAAATTTAAAAGAACAATAAAAATGCGATTAGTCAATATGAAGAAATTTACAAAAATAAATGTAAATTGATTTCGTACCATCAACTATAAGTAAAAATCGTACTATGATTAACAACTAAATGTACTAAAATCATGAAGTAGGAGTACCAATGAGAAACATTGATATAATTTCCGTTAGCAAGTTTTAAGATAGAGTAAATATAATGAATTTCTTTGAAAATTATTACTAACAAATCTAATCCTTGCCTCCTTTACATGGTTATTGTTATCTTCTACTTTTCTTTATATTTTAGAGTCATGATTTAAATTTTAGTTAGACATATTCTCCTTTTTTACCTTATCATATTATATAGTACATATGTATGCTGTGTCTCGTTTTACATGGTTTTGATTTGCATGAATTTCTGTGGAACGAATCTACTGTAGATCAAGCAAAGGATGTATAAAAAAATCGCTTGATAGATCCAGCATACCATATAAATCTATTACTTGTTTTATCTTGTTTTTCTGAATTTTACGAAATTCTGAAGCCAAATTCTAGTTGGTTGTTGGTGCCCCCATTTTTAGTTTCATTCTTGGTTCGAGCTTAATCAGGAGGATAGACAATACGAGGTTCCCGACCTCTGGCTAGTTCAATTGCAGTGGTCAGATTAACCTCTCTAGGATCCTTTATTCTGGCCTCCAAGACGCTGGATTACAGGGACTCGCCAGTATCAGTTCTTCGTTTTATTAATACAAACACTTAGATATAATAGACTTTCTATGGCATAATCGTGGGCTTCTGTATCCTACAGACACTCAGATAGATAAAAAAAAATGATTGAAAATTATTTTCTTCCAGTTTCAGAACACGAATAAGCAAACATGTAAAAATTTTCGAGATACCTACAAAGTTTTTTTACAAAATTGTTTTCATGGGCTTTTGTAATAAAATAGGATTGAATGAGTTTTCTACAAAATTATTCCTCCAGATTATTTTTTCTTAAATTCTGAAATAAGAAATAATTAAAAATTAAATTGAAAAAAAAATCCAAACTACATATATCTTGTCAAGATTATTTGCCTGAGATGTAACAAGTGATTAAAAATTTACAGCAGTTAAGTCTAATTTTTAGAGAGAGAAAGATTATCTATTCGATCCCGGTTAATCAATTGTAATTTCTACTTTTTATTTTCAAAAAGATAATAAAATCATTCTTTAAATATGTTGAATGTACTATATGAATTAAATGTTCTAGAAGTAGTTGATTTCATATAAATCAAATCAAAATTTTTGTTAAGAACATAATTATCCAGTTATCACAAAGATAAATTGATAAAAAATTAGACCAAATTATTAGCTGGTGTAAATTATTAGTAACTTGTTACATGTCAGGCAAATAATTTTTATAAGATATATGTAGTTTGATTTTTTTTAATTTTTAATTATTTCTTATTTCATAATTTAAGAGAAAATAATCTGGAGGAATAATTTTGTAGAAAGCTCATATTTGGCTGATAAAAATAAAAAAAAAATCAATGCTTAGGCCTTATATATTTCAACATTGAAAATAGTTTCTTGGTATTTACTTATTTATACCTAAGCATATATTGATCAGCGAGTGTTTTCTTTTTTACATTTATTTTTCATGTCACTTTCTTCGTGATACATTATATATAGGTACATGGATATGATCTGTATAGTGTAGATATACCACATCCACATATATTATATTTTTAATATCGATTTTTTCTAAGTAAACTCACTATAAAATTTTAGTTAAAACTTGATTAGAAAAAAGATAGAATTTGATTTGCAAAAATTAGAACTTGAAGAGGAAACTCTGTGTCCTAAGTATTGAAGTAATTTAAAGAATTCTACTTAGATTGCGTGACTCTAGCAACCAGCGTGCCATAGTTTAAGAACTGTCGCGTTTTTTGTTTAATGAAATTATCATTTAATATTTTAATATTTTAGAAAGGAAATAAGAAAGCGGAACAAGAATGAAAATAATTACAATAATTTATCTATCTGATATATTGAGTGAAAATTTCTCAAAATTGATCGTTTGTAACGTGGGATCTGATATGGTATAACAAAGAATTATAGCGGATACTAAGTCTGATATAATGTCTATATTCATCGGTTTCGGTTTTCTTGATCCAATTATATTGTGAAAGGATTCCATTGCAAAAGCCTTAAATGCTTTGAATAAAAATGAGATGATATTCTTTCAATGAAAAACAAAACGAGAGAGAAAAAAAGGCGATTAACTTGGAAATTTATTTGTAACCCTTTAAACCGAGCAACTCAACCTAGAATTCGTTTGAATTTCCAAACAGCAAATGAAGAGTAATTTCAAAGAGTTGGTTTTTAAGCCCCCGCGAATGCATTAGTCATTTGCGAAGGGAAAAGTGCTGAGCAAATAGGGGACGGATAGACAGACATACGCGGATTCACTTTCCTCGCCAAGCCACCTACGGACTACAAAATGGAACGGCCGCTACTTTTCATAATTACATCACACGATGAAAGGAAGAAAAAAAATCCGATAAAATGTGGGTCCTCCAAGATTTAATTACATTTGGTTTGGAAAGAAAGAACTACGTTTGATATTGCACAGGAATGGAAGCATATCTCTCAAAATGAATAATGTTAAGAAGAAGAATTTATCATTTGGTTGATTCTTCTATACATCGTTTAGCGATCAAGAACCCTAGGGGCAATAATAGAGTGGCCCAGGAAAAGATTTCATTGTGATAGCCGTATTAAGCATCAAAATATTATCCTTAGAGAACCTTCTCTCTTATATCACTAAGCTAATTACTAACCAAGCTCGCCTGAGGGCTGGTATATTGGATTCAATAAAAAAAAATTGGTTCGTCAGTTGTGTTTAGAAAATTCAATAGGTGGAGAAAAATAATTTTTAAGCATGACTTTTGTGTGTTTGTATAGATTTCGATAACCACGATAACTCAAGGTTGTATTAAAAGTTGCCAATATATTTGTATTTTCAAAATATAGAATAGATTCGATTTCAGGCTTACTTTTTATAATTTTAAGAAAAAAATTCGAATTGTTATATGGGATATTTCAACTGTTGTAATAACTATTAGACTGAAATTTGGCAAAAAAGTTTATATTATTAAGCAGCAGCTTTTTCCAAGTTTTAGCTTATTAAGCTGCATCATCTTCCAAGTTTGAGCTTTCTAGCTCATACCTTTCATTGATTAAAATCCATCAATTATATTACCATTTGCAAAATATTTGATATTTTGGTGACATGTGGTTGAAACGGGCTAACAAGGCGGGAGGTAGAGTTTCACTTGCTCGATATGTATTAATGTGAATTGTAAAATTGATATTTTGAATTTTTTTTAATAAAGCTCATTAGCCATCCAGGATATAATATAAATATAAATATAATATAATATATAAAGTGCTTTTACTCGGTATACCGGGACGCAGTCTAATACCAGCTGCCTACTGGGCACCTAACTGACCCCTGTGGAGATTTTGTCGAAATGTCTTCGGGCATTCCCGCTAATGTTCGGGGCGCTTATCGGCAACGTACTACAGACCCACAAGCATAAGCGCTTTATATAGTATGGATAAATAGCTAAGGGAAAGTAAAAATTCCATTTCGATGCACGCATGCTTGACAATATAAATGGATTTTAATGTTATTAGCGATGTTTTTTTTTGTTTTTTATATTATTGAAACTTTATGATCGTCAGGCAATTAATTCGCAAACATTTCTATTTTTTCGCCAAGTGATCTGAACACCACACAAACCAGTTTTTCGTTAACCGCTGTGGATTACGTCATATTCAAATGAGTGCTAACAATATGCATTCTTCGTTTTTCACTCTATTTTAATGATAAAACCCTCGTGAATTGTGTCTACAAGTTTATTGAACTTTTTTTTTTACAAAACAACAACAACACGAATTTTTAATGTTCATCCCATGTCTCTACCCATTCTACGGTCCATTTAAATAATAGTAATATAGATATAAAAATAGTTAAAATAAATCTCGTTGTCTTGAACCCACCTTCAATGTTCCTTTCGCTGTTGTTTCGAAGAATTTCAAGTCATCTAAACAACTCTATTCATTTTCTTATAGATTCAATTAATGAAGAATGGACTGGTTAGCTCAATTGTTGAGCAATGCACTAGAAAATCTCGATTAGTCCTATGCATCGTCTATTTATTTTTTTCTTCAACTCAAAAACTCTTTCAAATGTCTTCTATCTGTTAAGAAGCCTTCAAAGACATTTTTTAATATTATAAAAAAAAATGAGAATACTTAGAAATTTGTTATTAATATGGAAGTTATTTTATGAATCTCTTAGTATATTTTAGGACCTTAATACTATTATTTTCTATTTTCCCCCGAATAGTTATTCGTCTAATGGAGGAGTGACAAGTTAAGCTTAACCCTCAAGCTTCATTCACACTCGAAATTATCGATAAGTAGTCATAAGTCATTTTTCTATTCAAAAAGAATATAGAATTTAACGCTAAAGCTAAACAAAAAATTATTTTTTCAATTTTAAGAAAAAATTAAGAAAAAAGGCGTAAAATTATTAGTTATATACATCGAAAAAATCAGTGATAATTCTAATAATTTTTGGCTTAATTTATTTGACAATTTTATTTATATAATATATAATATATCTTAATATTATATATATTTTAGGTTTATTCCTTGAGCAGGATTATTAATACTAGTAATTTGAGTTTGATAAAAGTTCGAAACAATGTCATTTAATAATAGAAATGTTAGCATTTGTCAACGTTGCCCGGAATGATTGCCACTTGTTGAGCAAAATCCCATTCTCGAAAGGGAAAGGAGTAATAAGATAACAACCAATGATCTCTCATATAGCCAGTCATTTGATATAAGCATATTCATACGTAATAATATTAATTATAGTTAATTAGCTTATCTATTTATGGTTATGAAGGAAACCATATCAAATGGGATTGAGTTTTACTTTCACTTATTTATTTATATTAAGGGGCGGTTTATACACCTCCAGTACCACAACCGGATATCTTTGAGTGACATAAGGCGCGTAACTACAGTTGAGTTCAGCCCACCCTAGAATACTTGAGACCCACTGTGGAAATTCCATAAATAATCCAGGATCATCCAAGAAAATAAATATAGTTAGGTCAAGACAATGAGCTATATATGTAGATTTGTGAGCAACCACATAAAGTTAAAACAACAGAAGGTCCCAATCTGGCATTTATTTTGAATCTATTCTAAGTTGATGTCCAGTGACGTTAAATAAACAGAATATAGTATTGGCATAAGAAATTAAAAATCGTGATACAATTTTTGAGGTCCAAAGAATCAAAATTGTGTGTTTGTAGAAGTGGTAGGTATCTCAATAACGATTATTCTATTTAAAACGTAAGTCAGCTGAAGATATATTATGGTGTGGTTTTAAATTAACATGGTAAAATCACTCGTTTACATTAATTGTTGTTAAGTTTTTCTTTATATTTTCCCAAAAACGGTTCAGGGGATGATTTAGTATTATTATTTAATTATGAAAAAAGGCTCTCTAGAATGTGAATCAATTTTTCAGCAGTTGAAATTTTATAATGTGACTTTATTTTTTTACGTTGATTTGAAATTGGATAAATGTCTAAGCTTTGGATTAAAAAAATAAAAATAAATCATTAATCCACTAAAGCCTGATGTCTGCGAAATAGAAGATTTACAAGCATTCAACACAGCTTTGGGGTCAAATTAAAGCGTGCCATATTATATAGGATTAGTCTCTTCGTTTTTATCTATGAATTGAGATTGTGATTAAGCCCATGTTTACATTTACAGGAAACCTATAATCTGTAATCCTTGAACTCTGATTGCATCTTGAAAATTCATCAAATGGTCTGTTTTTTTCTTCTAGATTCTCCGAGTAATATTCTTGACTTATAAAACAAATATTTCGTCTTCTTGCATCTTTATCAAAAAAATAATATAATCTCGAAAGTAATTTTAAGATTATTAATTTTTTTTTAATACTAACCATTTATTTTTGATGATGAAGATACAATACCTAAAGTCAAGATTGACTCTCGCATAGTAAATAAATGAATAATCATATTGACAAATAAAAAATAATTCCTTTTATTATTCGTTTTTCAAAATCTATATTCTATTTGTAATAGTTTTAAAATAAGGATTTCTCGAGTTCAGCTTCTTTAGAATCGTCGCGAGTAATGATTGTTGGTCTTAGTACTCCGGTTACCAAAAGCATACTTGGAATGCAAATGTTATAAATATCAGTTCAACTTTGAAAGAGAGTTTGTGGATGTCATTCATGTTTTTTCATTTAAAATAAATCAACGGCCAGTAGAATTAACTGAGAGGATTATTTGAATTTAATGAATTTAGGAGCCCTATAAATATTTTCAGAAATTTTAATTATTTTATAAAATGTATTAAATTAGAATGTTATTTGATAATAAAATAAAGGGAAAACTGAAACTCGTATCTGTCGTGGTGTGGTGTACTCCAGTTAATATTTTTTTTTCCACTCTTGATTTCTTTCGATAATTGTATCGAGATTGGTATCGCCGATTGGGATTTGGTTGTTCTCTTTCCCATCTGCGCTAACGATATACGTTGAACTGAATCCGTGTCAAATAAATTCGTTAAAAGACTGGATAATAAAATAAACCCTTTTCGGGGTGTGGCTTTGTTCAAAAGACAAAAGAGGCGAGCAAATCAGTGGGCGGGGTGGAAGAGATTCAGAAGAAACTCTCCGAAAATGATTGCCATACAATGAAGAAGGTACGTACGTACGTACGTACGTAGAAGGAAGGGAAAGTTGGAGGCCGCTTTGCAAACAACGGATAGACAGACAGACAGACACACAATGCGACTCGAAAGTCGAGCGAAAAGTACCAAAGAGAGGGAAAATAAAAAGAAAAATGTAAATAATAGCGAGAGGGCGTTTATTTATTTATTTGTTTACTTTGAAATCTTTATTATTATAATTCAATGCTGCAAATGGAAGTTAATGAGGTAGAAATTATTAAAGAGAAAGAGCCAAGGAAAAATCTTAATTTACAATCATTAAACAAAAAAAATTGACAAATAATTAGATACTAATTGTGATGTTTATAATTGTATTTTCATTTTTCTGATTTTATTCATCGATGGTTCTTTTTCTTTTATATGGACCAATTATTATTATTTTTTTAATTATTAAAAATTTTGTTATAAAATATAAATTCCATATTTGGCAAAATAGTAAAACTTTTGCAGTAAGTATTTACTTTCATATGTACTTGATGTTAAAATGTCTATGCCACTATTAATAAAAATATTTGAATGTTAATTTTTTGAATTCTTGTTATTGTATGGTCATTAGCTGTTTATGTCATCAGAGGTAATTTTAAAATGAAAATTAGTAAGGAAAACTATGTATAATGGACAGTAAAGGATAATAATTAGGGTGTAATTTTTATATATTTTAATTATTAATCGATAGTTTAAATTAGAGATCTTCAAACTTTGTCGACTCAGGGAACCCTTAGGCTTATTCCCGGAACCCCATCCCACCTTTAAAAAAATATTTATATCTTAAAATAATATTTAAATGTAAATCAATATGTTATAAGTACTTTATGTAAAGGCAATTAAAGAAAATTATTGTATTTTTTATTAAAAAATGTTAACATAAAATTAATGTAATTTACTCATTAATAGCATTAATGATTGCGCAGCGCAAACGAATCGGCAGCCCACACACGAAGATTCTGATTAATTTTCAAATATAACTAAATGTATCATTATTTTTTAATTTAGTTAAAAACACTAGTCAACTAGTGTGAGTGCTTTATAATGTTTTTATTCCAATTTTTATTTTGACTCGCGGAACACCCAGAGATGTACAGCGGAACCTCGGAGTTCCGCGGAACACAGGTTGAAGACCATTGGTTTAAATCGCTCTGCTCCCAATTGAAAAACTTCAGAAGGAGTTTTCAAATGTACCAAAATTAGTGTTTTTCTAGGGCAAAACAAACTTATTTAGTTTTTAAAGGTGTATAAAAACGTCATATTTAATCACTCCATTCTGTGTATATTTGTTCTTAACTCGAAAGCAATTTATTATGATACCGTGAACGTATTGTAAATTTAAACAGAATATAACTGAGATTCACCATTTAGTTAAAGGTATATACGAGTAATTCACCTGGGTTAATAATAATAGAATGGAAAATAAAAGCACTCTGCTTCCTTTGTAGAGAAATCTTAATTTACCCATTTAAAAAACTTTGAATCGGATACTTGAATGTCATATTTTTTTAAGAATACAAGGCAAAACCAAGAAATGGCAAAAATCCACCCACGAATTATAAAATAAAGAAATGAAAATTCCAGGAGTCGGTTCGCGGAACTAGATTCAATGTTGAAGTATTCTGCAAAAATACAAATGGAGCAGGAGAGTTAGTCTCTACAAGTCAAAGTGGGAAACAAATTAGTGTAATACCCTGTAAAAAATAATAATAATAAATGTCAAAGTTTGAATAGCTTTTATCCGTTTATGATGCTTCAAGTATGTATGGGAGTAATTTAGAAAGGTGCGGTTAAATTAGTAATAAATTTAACACTAACTAGCGCCCTTGATTTCCTTTAAAATATTCATTTCTGCCCTTTACCTTTGTCATTTGTTTTAATGTTCTAATGAGGGAAAATCAAAATTATCATTTGCACATAATACCCGAAAGCAACCATCCAACGACTATAAGCGGCCATTTTGGAAACAAGAAGACAAATTTTTATGATTACTAGAAGAAACTGTAATTCTCAAAACACATGTTCACAAAAATCTCGTTTCCTCGGAATATTCTATACACTCAAGGGCTTAATCAGACTTAAAACATATATACCTTCCTGCATTACATGTCATTAAACATTTAACGTGACACATGCAGATGCGGGTGTCATTTTTTTTGGTCCAACATTTAATGCTTTCATGAAACTCACAGATGTATGCTGTATAGTTGGACAATGAAAGTCTCAATAATCGAAAAAAAATTAAGGATGAAGTTCTGAAAAATTGTATTTCTGCAGAGACCATCTCAATATTATTGGTAAATGATAGTAAAAATGAATATCAAGTTTGTCAACAAATCCTCGTAGTATGGTGGTTAGTTCCTCGTGAATCCTTTCACCTGCCATGGAAAAGGAGTTCCTTCCAAGACAAACAGAGAGAAAGAAGTGACCCGAGGGTTTCTACTAAATGATGATGATGCTGAGAATGGTGTTGGTCTCCGAGTCCCCCGCACCAGTGGGGACCACGGGGGGACCATGGGGGAGGCCAGTGGCCCGGGCCGCCTCTCGGCCTGCCTTACATGGCAAGCGACCGACCCCCTTCGCTCGAAGCCCCCCACGCCGGCCCCTTGACAAGACAGGAGACCCCTCTTTAAGACATTAACCGGTGACCGGTCGCGTGTGGGCTGCGCGTCAAGGTCTCGAGTCGCGAGACCCCTATCCCCCCGGCCCCTCTGCTCGCAGTCCCCCTTTTAGCTGCTTACTTTGCCGCGGCCGCTCAATGAAACGAGAGCGAAAGAAGCTTTTCAAAAGAGAGTAAGTCGATTTATGTATCAATAGAGAGAAAGAGGGACTCTCCTCAGGAGACAAGGCCGGGGAGACGGCAACGGGAAAATTCGATTCGATTCGAGTTGGAAGTCACATGACAAACCAAAGCGGATTTCACAGATTATTATTATTATTGTTAGTAGTGTTTGATAAAACCATTTTTTTTTTAATAAAAAAATGTTTTCAAAATAAAATCAAAATGTGGTTTTTAAATTAAAATAATTTTTGTTAGTATTTTGAATATATGACTAAAAAATTATAATAAATTTTATAATTATGTAGTTCAAATATTAATAAAAGACCGAACAAGGTTCAGTAGTTAATACTATATATAATATACCTATTACTAGTGAATGGCCGTCTCTTCGTGGATTCCATAGTTCTCCCACAAGTAACGGAAAAGTGATTATATCGAACAAAATACTTGAGATATCAAATTCATTCTTATTTGTCGTTGATAAGGCCGGAATGAGGAATATGTGAATTTTTTTCATAAGGTTAGGTTTAGCAATTTCTAAACGTCGACATGTACGAAATTCACCTGAAAAGGAGCTCATTCACACCGTCATTTTAAATCAAAATAAATTTAACAAAATTAAACCTAATACGACGTAAAGAGATCTTTACAATGATACCTTTCACGCTTACACTATTATAAAAAGAATATTTATTTTTTTAACCTCATAAAATTTGACCATGTCCGAAATAATCATTCGATTAACATTCTAAGATTTTTGATTTGCTAATTAAGTGAACATATTCCATGGGCCCGAAATTTAAATTAAAATTTTAATCACATTTTTTTATATACCTCTTCTCAATAAAACTTATTTCATTGAGTCATTAAAATGTCCGTCTGTATGTCTGCGTTAGTGATACAAACGTTAAAGAATGCAATTTCAAATTAAATTAAATTTTGACTCTAGATGTTGTATATTTTGAAACATGAAAAAAAAATCAGAATTTCAAAATTAAATAAAGAAATTGCACTAAAGTTTTTAATTAATTTACGAATTTAATAATGATTTATTAATAAATTTAAAAATATGTGAAGTTGAAATTTATTGTCATGAGAGTAATAAAGTAGTTCCTTTATATTGGGTCACTCACTTATTTAGTTTGGAAGAGTTGCTATAATGTGCGCAATGTGTATGTTTAGTTGACTATCTCTCAGGCGAGTCGTTCTGATACTCATGCAAGAATTAAACTCCTTTACTGATTTTAGTTTTTTTTCTATTTCATCAAAAACTCATAGAAAGAGACAAACGCTATCGATCTATTTAAATAAATCATAAGACCTTGAAGATGCATTGAATTTTCTCCTATTAGAGTTTTGTGATGAGCGTTAATTAAGTTTATTCCAAATATAGTACTATTCTTTTAATTGGAGAAGTGTAATTATTAACTACTTGGCACGGGAAATTATAAAAAATTTATAACACAATATGAGAACATTGAATCATACATAATGATAGAGAAAATGTTCAGGTCTACTTTTCTTATATATTAATTATCTAATAAATTTAAAAATTTAAATTTAACCGTGTTTAATAATTGACTTTTTTATTTTTGATATTTTCTTTGGAAAGGACCAAACTAGCAGGTAAAAAATTATTGTGAATCTTCTGCTTTGAGTGGTTGTAGATTTTAAAATTAAAATTGTGATCCACTAAAGTTTATTATATAACTTGGGGGCCCAAAAAGAACGGCGAACTAAGGGGGGCGTAGTGTAGGCATAAACCTACATTTTTTTTAATTTTCCCACAATTCGTTTATCCCTATATTCCATAGAGAGACTGAAACCTCATTCCCTTTCATCTTTCATTTGTTCTATAATCTTAAATCCTTCAGCATCGTACTCCACATATTTATTAGGCACCAAACCAACTACAAAAAGTTTTCTCACTTCTATCGAGAAAGCAAAAATCTTAACTTAAAGATGGGTGTGTTAAATAAAGGCTTCTTCTTTCATAAAAAATACATTATTTTGATGTTTTTTCAATTAATAATGAAAAACAACGGCAACCTACCAAGAGTATAATTGCCTATTAACCCCTCCAAATTAGCCGTTCGGAACCGGAGTTAAAAAGTAGGTCCCGTATATCTGTGTAAAAACAGCTAAACACACTCAGCACAGGTATATGTGGAGAGGAGCCGAAACGTCAGAAAGACCTGATATGGCACTTAAAAGAAGAAGAATGAAGAAAAAAAACAATGTCTGCTCATTAGTTAGTTATTACAGCCATCCTGATCTAATTCAGTGGTATTCAATAAAATTATTTGAAGACTCGCTTAGTAATAACTAAAGTTACAATTTTACACGTAAGAGTAGATGAAATCGCCGGCACAATATTCATTCCGTGTGTATTTCGAAGATTATTTAAAGGGAAAGGAAAGTTTAAATTTTCTACTAATATAAATTAAAAAAAATAATTTTTCAAATTTATTTATTGTTTAGAAATTTATAATATATACCAACCTATAGTATATTAGGGTGTCCCAAGACATAAAGGATATTTTTTTGCCAGAACTTGTCTATTAGAGAAAAGTTTTGAACCGTTTATTTGATGTTTCACGTCCTCTATTAAAAACATTCTCTTTTTAGAATGACGTTATTCTACCGACATATTAACTAATTGAAAACAATGCGTTTACTAACAAAATAGCAAGCGATTACAAGCACATCGATACCTCAGCTCGCGTTCGCCTTAGTCTGCAAGTACTGACACGTTTCGTTGCAAGTCGCCACAGGTTGCCGTGATCAGGCGTAAACGAAATTTCATTTACAATTGTTTTGACATCAAATAAAAAAAAATAAGAGGGTAGATATGCGTTAAAAAAAAGACTATTATTTTTTTGGACAATAAAATTATATAAGTCAAGGATATTTTATTGTGTTATAAGTTTATGCTGTAATGAAGTATTCTATAAGGTGTGATCAGAATTAATCTTCTTGTTTATTGAATAGAATAATATTTCAATAGTGAAGAAAGTATTTTTTCATAGATGAATCTTAATTTTTAATTAATTTAAATCCGGACTGACCTAATTTTGTTTATTTCCCTTAATTATGTATTCATGTAATATTTCTTTTGATAGTAATTACAATTTTTCTGTTGTTTTGTTTCAGGTAAGCAGATCTCTTCATTTTCATTACTTAGAACCATGGGAGCTGGCTAGCTGATATCTAAATATTATGTAAGTAATTAATTAATATCATGATTGCATATTTTGATAATTTTTTTACTCCTTTCACATTATGTGACATTTTAAAATAATTTTTATTTTCACTTATAGTAAGAAGAAGTAGGTTTTTCATTAAACGTGAAGAATGAAATTTAATTTTCACAAGTAAAATGCTCTATTTGAGGGCTTGTTTATATATAAAGACCAATTTTAACTATTATACAAATATCTGTTTAACTGACAATAAGACTAAAGTTATGGCTAAAATCAATCTGCTGAAAGTAGCAATTTAAAAGTTTTAAGGTTGTCTTAGTTTTTCCAGAATAATTTTTTTCTGCACTGTTTTTGCTAATTACATAATCTTTTAATGGCGTTTTATTAGGTGAGTTTTTCACATATTTTGAAAAACATCAACTAAATTATTGATTGCTAGTCTTTTAATTCAGTTTAGAAAAAACTAGATATAAAAAAAGATTAATAAACTATTTTATTAATTAAAATTCAATCTCTCTGGGATTGCAGTGTAAACTGACTTACTCACAATGGAATAAGTTTTAATTGTTGATAAAAAATATAAATCTTTCAACAGATAGTAAAACTTGAAAATGGAGTTCGGAGACAAGTTAATAGCGTAGTTTTATTAACCGACTTCAAAAAAGGAGGAGGTTCTCAATTCGACTGAATTTTTTTTGTGCTATGTTACCTGATATCTTTGCCAATTGTGAACCGATTTTGATGATTTTTTTTGCAATGGGTTCAGTCTAGTTTCCGATTGGTAAAAATATAAAGTTCATTGGTATTGGACCTTTTTTGTTATGTTTGTTCAAGCATAACTTCTTTGTTTATGAACCGATTTTAATGATTATTTCTGCGTTTGGATCAGTATAGCTCCAAGATAGTCAAGATATCTAACTATTTATTTATTTTATATATGTTCAGCGATAACTTTTTGCCACGTGGACCGATTTCGATGATTCTTTTCTTATTGAAAAGGGGTTACCTTAGGGGTGGTCCCATATTAATTTGGTAAAGTTCTGATAATATGATTAATGATAAAATAACGTAAATCTCCAATTCTTATGAGCAAATAATCGAAATTATAATAAATAAAATCTTTTATAAAAAATCTTAAAACATTAATTTAAAACCCACTAACGTTTCGACATAATTTCTCTATTTATGAATTGAATTTTATTATCATTTTCTGATTCATTCGCCTGACGCTTTCTCTTACAAGATGCATGCAATGTATTATATTAAGTCACTATTAATAACATAACTAAAAAGAGAAAAATAATAATAATTTTTATAAAAAAAAATAAAACCGACTTCAAAAAAACTAAATACAACAAATAAAATAATAATAACTCAAAAATCAAATAAAATGCACTAAAAGGTATAAAATAATTATTTAATTTAGTTACAACTAAACGACGAAATATTAACATGAAATCACTTTTTGAAGTCGGTGCTAAACAAACTATTATATATAAGCGAGCGTACCCGCTAAACGTACTAAGCAAGATCCGTTGAATTCATAAAATGTATATGTTTGGCACCGACTTCAAAATGTGAATTCATGTTAATATTTCGTCGTTTAGTTGTAACTAAATTAGATAATTATTTTATACCTTTTAGTGCATTTTATTTGATTTTTGAGTTCTTATTATTTTATTTGTTGCATTTAGTTTTTTTGAAGTCGGTTTTATTTTATTTTTTTTTATAAAAATTATTATTATTTTCTAAGAAAATCACAAGAGGTTGTTATCTATTAGATCAGAAATGTAATGGATTATTTTTAATTATATGTCAAAAATGTTGTTTTTACCTCCTAGGGATTGGAACCCGAATGTGCCAAAATTTAGCACTCTAGGCCAATTGGCTTCCCGCTGTAAGGTGAACCCCTCTGACATAAGTAGTTTTATTATTTTAATGATCATACACGACAAAATTTACTTTTTCATCAAAAAAAAAAAAAAAAAAAAAAAAACATGAAGATGATAAATTTGTTCATGTATCTTGAAGAAATGCAGGTTGAAGGAGGTTCGTCAAAAATAAAAAGAGTATTTCAAATCATATATCAAAATTAAAACGATTACCAATTATCATTAAAATCTACTAATTATGAATTGCTAATCTACTAATGGTAAAATTGTCGTTATTATATTTTTGTCAAGTTAAAAGATGTAATTAGCTAAATTCAAGACTCGTTGAAATATTAACTGTAGTAATTTGTGGTTGTCGGTGGCGGTGAATGCCAGCAGAAGAACCACCACCTAAACAACGCTAACCAACAGAACGATCAATAAAGGATCGCGGGATGGGAAGGAAGAAAGGGAATAAAAAAGGAGAGAGAGAGGGAAACTTATATTTTAGAAATTGCTTTAATACATTAACTAACATTAAAGGAAAAATAAAATTATTGGGGATTGAAAATTTATTAGATTGCCTTTTCGATCCACTTCTAATAAATTTAATAGTCTAGCAATTAGCATCAATTATGTACAAAGGTATAATATTGCACAAATTACTTGCCTTCTGCCTCATCACAAGGCACTGACTGCAAGTTGTTTGAAAGCTTTCTTTCAAATCCTAGTATAAAGGATATAGTTGATAGAATATCAATGAGTTTATTCTCTAATCCAGCTCATTGTTACATCGATGATACTACACTCCTGAGTGCTCAATCCAATCCTTGCAAGGAAATCCCAAGAGTGTTGCTTCTGTAATCAATTTAATCTGAGCTCACACTTCCAGGTGAAATTTTGAAAATATGTTATAAATTGTATATGCAGAAGTTCCCAATTTTGCTCTAGTATATATCATAATCTTTGTGAATGAATCCTTAAAATTGATTGTCATGTCATGTCGTTTAATGCAACTTAATCAGTTAGTCTCAAAACACTATGTGCAATAATAGGCAATACCCAAGAAATAGTTCGAACTAATTGTTAGTTCTTCTTCCCCCCCCCTCCTCTCACTCCAACTTTCATAAGTTCTTCAACCTCTAGTTCTTCAAAATCTAAGTTTTCAGATATATTGACCTTAGTTGGACACAAAGCGATTCAAGCATGTTTGCATTCGCCGCTTTATTGTCAGCCTAAATGTTTATTTTACTCCCATATCCAATCTTCGAAAACAGTTTTATATTACAGATGAGTTTGTCTAATTCTAAAACTTAGGGTTATTTTTACTTTCTTTTCTAATGGGTGGTTTAGCAGATCACAACAAATCTGGTCTTAGAGGATAAAATGTTATAAATATTAGAAAAGTAGTAAATCACAACAAAATCCGATAACTTTCATCAGAAAGTGTGAATAAACGTGTGAATAAAGTGTGAATAAACCAAAAATAAGCCAGCCAAATGCGAGCCGGAGTCACATATAGAGGGTTTCGTATCTTATACTATCCAAAATATTTGAAATATCAAATTGGTTCTTATTTGTCATTGTTAAGGGGAGAATAACTAAATTTGGCAAATTTTTGCACTAATTTAAGTCAATCGGTTTCTGATTCCCGATAGGTATAAAATTGGCTATTTTAAGGTCCTCAAGCGCCGACATTCTACTGTATGAGATTTTTACAGAGATACCTCACACTCACATTGATAAAAAAAATACTTTTTATTTTTGATCCACAAAAACCCACCACTCTCCAAAATAATCCGATTAAAATTTTAATATGATTTTTTTTATTTCGGGAAAAATAAATATGTATCACAAGTTTAAGTCTTCACTAGTTTAGAGCTTCCATACTCTGACAGACGGACAGACATTGAAGTGACACTAACGTTTTATTTGATTTTTATACGAAACCATAAATAGGGAGAATTTCACAATTGATCCTGAGTGTTTATAAAGCTTTCAATTAATCCACTTCTGGATAAACAAGACTCGTAGGATTAATATCAATTTCTCAATAGATTTCCTTCCCATTTGCTGGCTTTAAATAATTGGCTGCATTTTTTATTATTTTTCGCCGCTATTTCACTGTATACAAATTGGGGTATATGATAAATAATGTCGCCATGTTTCACTGGGGTGAATTTAAAATTGTTTGAGTGGTATTATTAATCAGCAGTGGATAATAAAATTGATCCCGGTAAAAGAGGTGTTGAGAGCTGTCGAGGTAGCCGAGCCAGGATTGAAAGCGAAAGCCCAAGTGAGAGATGCAATCATTCATCCCAATCCATTCGGTTCTTCATTTCTCCCATTCATCCCATTCATCCAACTCGCCAACAACGGAGATTGAGAAACAATTCCAGCCACACACTTTTCTACTACAAACGAACTTTTTTATTTTGGCCAATTTCCGATTAATTGCAATGTCGTTTTATTAGATTAAACTGAAAATGACTGCATAACAGAAAATTTATATCCTTTTTGGAAAATTAAAAATTACTTGGACTCATTTCTATTAATAGAATGTGAATTAGGACAGGAAGACATGCTCAGACTGTCTATCAAATGCAAATCAGAAATATCTGAAAAGTAATTTCCTTTTGTTATCAGAAAAAATCTTTCTTATAATATAAAATGATTATTATTTTAATTTCCTGCAAATGTTATTGGCATATTGACAGCACTCGATATCATAGAAATAAGCAATTTTTTTTTAGATGAAATTCCTACAGTTTAAGAACACGGTTTATAAAATCAAACCACTCTCAAACGTAATCACATCCTATGAAGTTGGATGAAATCTAATGGGAGTTACTTGGAATTGAAACCAGTTATATCAGATAGATATGCAACTATTATATATATATCTATTAAGAGTCAGTAAACTTTTGACATGGAAGAGTCAAACCAATCCCTGCCAAAAATTTAAAGATCATTTGGGAGCCAAATAATTTCTAGTAGTATTAAAACAAACTATAAAAATATTTTTATTAACTGAATCAAACACGAAAAATAGTTTTTATCAGTGTGTGGAATGAGTTTGCATTTCCTAAGAAAATTTCTGTGTTCGATTTGTAACTAGTCGTTTTTAATTTAATGCACGATTCCAAATTTTCATCAGGAAGTTGTATCCTCAAATTATATTTAATGAAATATATGTTAGAAAAAGATTCCTCACATAAAATATGTAGGTAGGTACTCTTGAAGATATTGAGAATTCCAAATGCAATTTTTTTATAATTTTTTTATAAATGAAAATAGTTCAATTCAAAAGTGTAAAAGAAAAGTCTTCAATAAATCTTTTTATTGGGAATCATCTTTACATTTAACAAAAAAAGGAAAAAATACATAGTGGTCAAGCGCGATTTTTTCTCTTTCTACACCCCTGAACCAACTTGCTCAGTCTGTTTTTCGGCTTGGGTATGTCCCTTTGAGCCCTGAAGGAATGACTAACAACCTTGATGGTTCTCCTTGTATTCTTCGATTATGATTTTGATTTGAATTATGTGGGTGAATTAATCAAATGAACATTATACTGTATTGTATGTTTCCCTTTCCTATTATGTGATTTGTTTTGTTAATGAGTGGAAAGAGGTACTTTACTCAAAGTAAATAAATAATTAATTAAATTTTAATTTTTAAATTTTTTAATTATGTTTCACCTCGAACCTACAAAATTCTCCCTGAATAAAAAAATAACTAATTAATTAATTAATAAAATAATATATATTATATTTGTACGGTCAGAGCAGGTAGGGCTTTAAAATTAATTTTATTTCAAAATTGTTTTAATTATTTTTGGTTTTTAACATAAAATTTAGTAATCCGGAAAAAATTATTAAATGTGGGTTTTAATAAAATGATTTCTATCTATAGTATGATAAAACATTTATTAACTTCTTTCATTCTTATTGAAAATAAATAAAATTAATTTCACCCGAAGTATATTTTGCATCAAAGAATTTTTTTAAGTGAAGTTGTATTTGATTTTTAATATTATTTAAATGAACATGAATACATTAAAATAAATTATATATATACCTATGGTGTTGAATCTTCTTTAGAAACAAAATGAGCAAAGTAGGTTTTGAATTTTCAATTTTTTACATTAATACTTACTGATCAGCAAAAGAAAATGTAGTAGCACAAAAAGCGATGCTTACCTGAAACAAAGAAAAAATTGTTAATTAAAAAAATAATAGTATTATATACAAAGTTTATAAAGCCATATTTATTTTGGTTATTAATTCCTTGAAATTAAATGACAAATAATTGTAATCAAATGTATGTTTGATTCACATATATATGATTAAATTAATAAACAAGAAAAAAGTTGAAATAGACATCAGAGTGTCGAAATGTTTATATCTAAAGAATACCCATAAATTTAGACTGACTTAAATTTGTTTTAGTTTTTACTTTAATATATGGGAATTGTAATCGTGCGCGGGTTGCCAAATTTTCTGTACGTTCTAGCTTAAAAACCAAATATATTTAAAAATTTTATATTGAGATTAAGAGTTGATTAAAATTTGCTTGAAATTCGACAAAAAAATTATGGACTGGGCTAAAAAGTGTCCAATTTGAATCAAATTTTGCACCGTTACTCTTTAGGATTATAAATATATTAAGTAAAAAATTTGATTTGGTTTTTTATTTCATTTTAATATACGAGGGGGCAACTGTACGATAAAGTTGTAAAATGGCCATATAAATTTTTTACATTAATAAATGACTTTAGAATAATTTTTTAAATAATTTGTAAAATAAATTATTCGCTTTCATAAATTGATATCATTTTTGTATTTAAGTTAGTATTTAGGGGCTGATATTCCCCTAAATAAAAAATATTAAAGTGATTAAAATATAATACTTAAAAAAAAAATTCTTAGCTACGACGCAACGCCTAGACTATAGACAATCCAAAATGCATCTAATGAACATTATAGGCGTTGCGTTTAGGTTATGTGTTAATTAAGTGAATAACATCTAAAAAATAATTATCAATAAATTAATAAATAATAAACAAAATGGCAAATCATCAATCTATGTCTAAAAATGTTTAAATATTATAATGACCAATATAGGAAACTATATTAATCGGACAAGAAAAATCATTTTTTTTTCTTAGTTATTTCAAAATATCTCAAATAGGGCTAAACTACTATTAATAATAATAATAATAGTAAGCGATAAAGTCTAAAAAAATACTTATAATAATGAACTATATATATATTAAGGAATATTATTTAACTATTTTATCAAAAATGTCTGTTTTCGTTCAGTTCTCTTTTTTCAGTTCATTTTTTTTGTTTGTTTTTTGTTTTTATGGTCAAATTTTGTGATTATTTCAAAGACTAATACTTATGTATATTAAAACTAAATCTTTTATAGTTTAAACCAATGTTTCCCAACTTTTTTGTGCCATGTCCCACCTAAGCTTTTCTAAAATTCTCAAATCCCCTAAGTAACATTTATATAATTATTATATTTTAAAAATGAATTATTATTTATATAAATATAATTACAAAAAACTAAATTAGGTTGAATAGTATTTTGTATGGTTCTACATACATTTAAGAGTATTTTATATATTGCTAAAGCTACTTACTATCAAATTTTGTTAACGGTTATTTTTTTCAAATATGGGTTTTTAATTTTGTAGATTTATATTTATCTGGACGAGCCCATTTTTGAATTACCTCCTTTAACAATCAAATGTGGGCCCATTCTGGGAAACACTGGTTTAGAGTGAATTAATTAATTGTTTTTTACTTGACATTTTTTTAAATTTATTTATTTATTAGGTATAACACTAATCATTTATTTATTAAACCCGTTAACAATTGTTAGATTTTTTCTGACTTCTCTAAAGGTACAGTGAGAAATTGACTTTCAAAACGGAAAGAAAAGAAATATCATTTCGTTTCGAAATGTCCCATTCAGAACACGTCTTTCTAAATTGGAGGGATGCTTTTAGGAAAGATTTACACGAATGCTTTTCTACCGAGTTGAATAAACAACTGAAATTTATAAATTTTAATGCGACTGATGCACGAACTGTTGAATAGTAGGAGAAATCAAGAAGGTATTTTATACTTATATAGAATTCAAGCTAATTAATCAAGTTCTTTAAAAGAAAAAAATCTTATATAGTTTAATTGAATTAATTTTAAATTAATATGAATATATAATATATTATATTTATTATTATAACAAAATTTTGATCGTACAACTAAAGTGGGTTTTAAATTTAGTAATACAAAGGCAACTCTCAAAGCAGAACTGATATATAAATTAACATCGATCTTATAAACCTATGCATATTTAATAAAAGTCGAGTCCATATTAAAAATATCTATATTTTCAATTATTTTTGTTAGATATTCATTAAATCTTCTTCAAAAGTAATCTTATTTACTTTGTTTACGTGAACTTCAATGTGTAAAAACAAAATAATTGTTTTTAGTTAAATATACAAATACGTATGATGTGGTATATAGTTCCAAGCGTACGAAAAAGAAAAAAAAGGTGTTTTGGAATAGACTGTAAATGGGGAATTTATACAAGTTTTCTAATATTTATTAAAATTACATTTTAATAGGTAATTTGAGTTTAAAAAGAGAGGTGACAGACTTACTTTTAAATAGGTAGGCAGTAGTACCCGCTAGAACGTCATATGAGGAGGAGATAAAACTATGATTCTTATGGGTGAAAAAATTTTGTTTCCCGATAACTTTCTGGCAATAGAGTTAGCGTGATTTTACATTGAATTATAAATTTTATATATCTTGAAGAGATGTCACGCTTAAAGGGATTATTGCCAATATGAGAGATGAATATTTTTCAAGTGATTACAGAAAGATTTTATAAAACTTGTGTTTAATTTTAATGAAATTTATTTGATTTTTTATTATGTAATAGATTAAAATTACTTAACAGTATTCAACCTATGTAATAATAATAATTGGCTGCCAAATGGTTCAATTTTTATTTCTCGAGATATCCACCAGTAGTCAATATATGTTTAATATTCTACATATTTGTGTAGGCAAGTATATATGTAGATAATTTTAATTATTGAACATTTCATCATGACAGAGAGGTGGTGATGATCACACGAATAATTATTATATTTATATAAAGGTCCGTTTATATGTTGATCTAGATTAATGAGTCTTTTGATATTATGTTGTATCCAATTTAATTTTTCATATTTACAGAGGGAGATTCATATCATTAAATATTTGTATTATTTTTAAAAATAATAACAAATATTATTTAAAAAAATATATTTATTATTATTTTCAATCCATTGCTGTTCTATGACATACTATACCTATATGTGAATTTTCATTATTTATACTACGTAGATGCAATAATGAGAGAGAAAAAATTGTCTTTGATTCGTATACATTATCATTCATCAATACAAATCATAAAATGAATTCTATTTAAATGATTAATAATTATCATTATTTTTTTAATATTTTCTCGGGGAGTTATAAAATAATCAAATCAAATACAATTCATACTTCGATATTATCGAAACTCATGTTCATTGTCAATAACGAATCGTGTCAGTTTTACAAAATAATTCGACTATAAACTCTTTTTTATTTGTACAATAAGTTTATTATAATTCTTTTCAATTTTTTTTTAATTACATTTATTTATGTGTTTGTTTTTTTTATCAAAATTTTTATTTTTCTCATGCATGTAGAATAAGAAAAAAATTTTGAATTGATTCTCTTGAAAACCACATGCTAAATTTCAGTAAGATTAATTTAAGTTTGGATTTTTGAAAAATCAAATGGAAATCTGCTTTTAGAAAAACATAATTATAAGGATTTAATAGCAAAAATGATAGAAATCCTAAAAATGGCTCCTATATATTTATTAAATTGAAAGTTTTTGTGCCGAGGGTAGCAGCATTTTTATATATTGAAGGAGACAATAAAGAGTGTGTCTTCTGCTGGAATTATAAATTTTATTTATAACGAGACTATAGTTTCGAGGGCTTTGCCCTCTTCATCAGTCTATTACAATTAATTAACAGGAATTAATGTACTATCCATTCATACATTAATACCTGTGAATCAATTGTACTATCCATTCATACATTAATTCCTGTGAATTAATTGTAATAGACTGATGAAGAGGGCAAAGCCCTCGAAACCATAGTCTCGTTATAAATAAAATTTATAATTCCAGCAGAAGACACTCTTTATTGTCTCCTTCAATATATATTTATTATAAGAATAAGTTTGATTCACTAAAAGATAGTTTTCAATGATTCGTGTACATGATTTATAAATTTAATTGAAGATTCGTATGGATGTTTACAATAGTTATATAATATTTTTCCAAAAAACAAAAATTAATCCGAGTTGAACCTCGAACTTGATCAGCATTGCTGATGATCGACGAAACGTTCAATCGTGATTAATTTTCAGAAAAATATTTTTTCCAAAACAAATATCCAATTTATTTAAGGAGGGTGTAGAAGTAAGAAACACATATGACGGAACCCTGGAATAGCGGGAAAATGATGATATCGGAATCGATTTAAATAAATAAATATTTATTATAGATGGGAATGAAGGTAAATATGATTCTCGTAGGTTGCGATTGATTTCGATGGAAGTTGCGAGAGCTGAGCTGGAGGATCCAAGGAGGATCCAGGCTTGGTTCTGCGACCGGATGTCGCCGAGCATCGCCAGTAAAGAGGCTCGTTGTAGTTTTGTCACGGAACCGCTGTCTCTGTGTCTCTCTGTCTGTAAATGCTACGTCCGGCCCCGGACGGCTCTTTCTTGTCCTCGGCCTCCTGTCTTCGGCATCGGACGAATTCCAATTAAATCGCGGCGCGCGCGAAAGAGAGAGAGGAGCGAAAAAAAGAAGAAAACCAGATGGACCGGGAGAACCCAGAAGGATTGCAGTCGCGTGCCTTCTTTCTCTCCTTCAGCCCTGCTCTTGCTTTCTGGCTCGAACACGCATTTCCCTTTCTACAGTATGGAATTCTTACAAACCCAACTCTCTCTAGGAACTAGAATTAATTTTTAGACAATTTTTAATTGAGGATAACTGGATTATTCTAAACCAGGGGTGGGGAACCTACGGCTTCCAGGGTCATAACATGCGGCCTTCTGAGTCTGATGTAAAAAATGACAAATTTTGTAAGGAATATGAAATATACGCGAACTATATATAAGTCTATAGCTATCATATATACATATTTTAGAAAAATATATGAGATCCTACAAGTTGAATAAATAAATTGACTCGTTCTGATGTGGTCATCCAGTTGACTTTACCATACAACCTGGCCCGTCTCTTATATTTAATATTTAATGAAATTATTTATAATCATGTAGTGGGGGGGGGGGTAGTTTTTGCATTTTTAGACTTCTGGGGGTCCACTGATTATACAAATTGTATACAAAATTTGGTTGAGTTTGCTCAAATGGCCTAAATTTTTAATTTTTAACCCCCCTCCACCCCCCTTAATTTTGGGTCGATATGCACCAAAATCTAATCAGCTCTTAATCTCAATGCACCAAAACTAGGTGTGAATTTTGGTTTTGGTATTCACACTAGTTTTTCAGCTAGCTCGTCCACAAAAATATGGTAACGCACATACTAACAGAATAACAGGCTAACAGACTAACTAACAGACATTTTGACAAAATATTTATTATCTCGAAAAATATAATTTTTTCAATGTTCACTTATTTGGTCTTTTTTGTGTTGCACCCAATTTTTTTAATCAAAATAATTTCAGCCCTTTTTGAGATATTTCGAAAAAAGAAGCAAAATAAACACTTTTTTCATGCACGATTACAATACTTGACCATACCCTTTATGGTAAAGTAAAATATTCAAGCACAAATGTGAATGTAAGAGAGAAGGACACAGGGCAAAAAAAAATGAAAACTTAAAAGAATAGAAAAAATACGAGAATATATGAAACTGTTTGAACACAAAACAGAACCATATTTAAATTGAAAGTTTCTTTTCGCCGAGAGTAGCAGAATTTTTATATATTGCAGGAGACACTAAAAGAGTGTGTCTTAACTGAATTATTCTAAACCAGGGATGGGGAACATACAAATTACATACATTAATTCCTGTGAATCAAATGTAATAGACTGATGAAGAGGGCAAAGCTCTCGAAACTAAAGTCTAGTTATAAATAAATTAAAAATTTATAATTCCAACAGAAGACACACTCTTTTTTTTATTGTCTCCTTCAACAATCATATTTAGTACCGACGATAGTTATCTTTTTAATGTGTTATAGTGTTATACATTTTCATGTAAATTTTGAATGTAATTGTGTTCATTTGTGATAGACATGGTTTAATTAACTACATATTGCTTACGAGAAGGTTAACCTTAAAAATTGCCTTAAGAAGTCGAATAAAAATTGCTTGAAGAAGTCGAAAAATAAACGACAAAATGTTGCAACTTTTAAAAACTTAACATACAATTATTTTAAATTCAAAGTTCACAAGACCCAACCATATAAAATTTTATTTTAGCATGGACGATAAGATCACTAATTTGAATGTAGCTATGTAACTAATAACTACGAAAATCAGGTGTATTTAAAACTATTATTTGCGGCCTTCTTGGGAAATAGGCATTGTCAATGTGGCCTTTAAAACAAAAAAGGTTCCCCAGCCCTGGTCTAAAGTATGGTAAATTAAAAAAATCATGCCAACACAAGAAAAAAACTTGCCCGAAGCTGGTTTCGAATTAATGATAATTTGATGAGAAAAGCAACAAATGCAGGAATGTATATCAATAAATAAATAAACTAGTGATGTGCCTATTGTACGATATAAATAAATAAAAATAAATAAATAAAATAATTGAAGCGAGCGTAAGAAGAGTTGATGATTCAATAAGAGAAATCAATGAGGTTGTCTTCTGGTTGATTCAAATTAACATTTGTTGAATGGCCACAGCTTACTTTTACAACAAAACGAATTTAGTATAGTTATTTGAATTTATGATAAATAAGAGATAGAATATTTACAATTAAAAAGACTGATGAAACTATAGTCTCTAACAAATAAATTATATAAGTATCAGTATATATTTATGAAAATATTCTAAATGTTTGAAATTTTAAGGATGCGCCGCATCACCAGCATCCATGGACCCAATATCAAATAATTTCTGACTTATACAGGGTGTCCCAAAAGTCAAGGATCAAACGTAAACACGAGATAGGTGAGTTCAGGATTGTCCAAAATAAAAAAAAAATTTAAATAAAAGTCGATTAGTTTTCGAGTTATGGGCACTTTTTTGAAAACCGTGAAAATCGCTACCCTGCTCTAAATATTTGAATGCTGTGGTTACGAATTTTCATATTTTATAATTCTAATTTTAGTTACGGAATCCTGAATAATACTGCTATCGATCACAAAACAGAAAATAACTAAGAGTATTATACTTTTTGAGAAAAAAAATATTTTTGTCAGATTCATGTGTCAAAAAATTTTAATCAGCTAACTTTGACTCTTGATATCTTAAAAAAAACTGTGGCAAACAATAATGGCAAATTATCTAAAAAATTGACGCATTTAATCAAGATTTCAAAATGGTATAAAACATTCCACTTTTTTAAAAACAATAAATAATATTTGCATTTTTAAAAAACTAATTTCAAAGCACAATTCGAAATTGGCTAAAGGGTAGAATTTAACATGAAAACAGATATCAAATAATTTTAATTTTAATTTTTAATTTTAAATATTATTAGATATTGAATATAAAAACAATTATTGTTTTGAACATTTACTTTAATTGAATAAAAATATTTTAATAAATTAAATTAGTTTTCATGTTAAATTCTACCATTTAGCCAATTACGAATTGTGTTTTGAAATTAGTTTCTTTCGCATAAAAATGCAAATATTGTTTTTGTTTTTTAAAAAAGTGGAATGTTTTATACCATTTTGAAATCTTGATTAAATGCGTCAATATTTTCCAATTTTCTACGGGTTTCTGTTCTCTCTTAGTATTAATAGGATTTAAACAGAAAAACAATCATACTAAGATTTTATTTTTTTGCACATTTCAAATATTTTTAAATATGGATTAGAAAAAAATAGAGTGAATACAATTCTCTTGACATCAAGTAATTGTCGAAGCTTAATTTGAAGACTGGAGTCTTGGCAAATTTTTGAAAATAAAAGTTTCAATTTGGAAAATGTGTCCGCTGATAAATTAGTTATAATTTCGATATTCCTCTTTGGTTGATCCAATCAAGTAGAAACTACATTTATCCAATTCTTTACCGGCTTTTGGTATGCCCTATAATCGAATTTTAATCAAACAATTTCTAAAGCTTCGTTTTGGAAATGCCCAAAATTTTAGCAGCAGGAAAAAACTTTTTATTAGCTTCTGTTCTTGAGATATCTTAGAAACAGCCATAAAAAAGTATTTTTTTCTCGTTTCAGAGATTTTTTAACAGAATAGTCAAAAGAAATTGAATGAATTCAATATCTCTGTTGCCCGGTGAGATATGCTTGCCAATAAGCCATTCTTCTATAGAAATCAAAATAGAATTTCTAGATTTTTATATGAATCAGAAAGTTAATATTAAATCCGAATAAGATATTTTGATCTTTTAATTTCAACAAGTATACCAAGTTGAATCGAAATTGTTTTTTCAACTACTTGTTAACTTGTTATATTTAAAGAAATGTTCTTTTTATAGATTTTCAAACAAAACTATTCAATTATAGATTTATTGATTGTGAATAATTTATAGTCGCTTTTCATATATAAAAGTTTCTCAATTTTCTCTGATCAATCGATTTGTCTACAACGTCAAGTTCTATATCATTCTAATAAAAACTAAAAAATAAACTATATATAGGTTTATTTAACAAAGATTCAGGTAGGGATGATTCAACCTGAGCACAGTTTAGAATTACTAAGTGCTTCTAGAGAAAATGGATGATGAATTTCTGACGAAGACCGAACTTTCAAAAATTGCTCACTTCAGGATAAATATACTTATACGGAAGTCAGGTCATTCATCACATTTCTCGCTTCGAATTCATCTTAAATGTAAATATTTTATATAAAATTTTTATTTTCATTTAATTCTAGCTGAGTCTAATTGAATATATTAATATTTATAAAATGAGACTAAGTTGGAGGATGAAAGTAACAATTTACTGTATTCCATACCGTCAATGATGTGCATTGTAATCATGACATAAGAGATGCCAATGGGCATAATTATATACAATAGATAAATATAAATATTGTTTTGACATCCTCTAAATTAATTTTCGTGAAAATTTAGGGAACGCGGTGTTGGTTTATAGTGAAACATTGTTAAAATTAAATTAGGTTGGAGTTGGTGGTGTTTCTTGTAATCTTTGTATTTTAATTTTTCTCCTTGTGAAACACCACCAACTCCAACCTAATTTAATTTTAATTTTCGTGGTTTGAGGTAGGCTTATAACATAAGAATAATTTCAGTAATTGAAGTAATATCTCAAAATCGATTCCAAAGAAACAATATCGTTTTGGAAGTTTGCAGAAAAAATCCCTTTACTTTTTTCAGATGCTTTTAGATTTTCCTTAAAATCAGTTTTAATGATTTTCTTTAAAATTTCTTTGTTTGTATTAAATGTTTTTCGAGATAGTTGAGTATTGTTTCTGAAATTTAAAAGTAAAAATAATCCAGACCCGAGATTCTGACCTATAAATATACAGAATTTCTTCAAAAAGAATTTTTTTAAACCTTTCTATCACAAGCCTGCAGCATCTAGTCTAAAAGAGATGGAAGCTTGGAAATTTTAGAGTTTTTAAAATCCAATTATTTTATAATTTTTATTATGATGTTCCATTCGAGAGTAAATAAGCCTACAAACGTTTTTCTCTTTAACTATGCAACTATTGTAATCTAAAAATCCATGAAAATGGCTTAGATGAAAATAATTTTAGTTCCTATAGAATAATTATTTTTAATAAAACTACTGGGATGCTAAAAAAATGTCGCACATCCCGTCAAGAGGTACCGTCAAATACCAAGAAATTTTAAAATCCTATTCGTCATCATCATTCGTCCAAAGACTGGTTTAACACAATCACCCGTCTCCACTCGATCCTATCCAATGCCAAATCTGACCTCTCTAAAGGACAAACACTCCATATCCTTAATCCTAATGTTAATTAGTAATTTTCACTTCTTGATGTCTTAATAAAACGCTATGAGCCTACAAAGTCGCCTCAGGTGAGCATTTGTCAACTTTTTAAAAATAAGATCGAACATCATCATAACCTTCATTTTTTTCACTAGTACGCAAAATTGTTCACTTTGTTTACAAAAAAAATAATTTGTGTACTAGATTCGCATTCCACTTTACCATAAGAATTAATTTGAGCTATTATAAATTAATAATGTATTAATTTCAATTAAATTACATAATTTTAATTACTCGGTACGGTCGAGAAGCAGGCAAAGCTGACCCTAGTATTATTGAATTGAAGCATTTTTTGCTCATCGTGTTAAAAAATGTCTGAAACGTGAAGAAATCTCATTTTCAACCATGACTTTTTTAATTGACAAGATTTTATTTTGCCGAGAGTGATGATGATATGAATTTTTGTCTATCTGGTTTTCGATACCCACGGTAGCTCAAGAACGAAAATTGGTAGAAAGTTCGTTCTGGTGCCAAAATGTTTTTATTTCCAATTAGATTTTGGGCTCTCTAGCATTAGAACTTCCGGTCCAAAAATGAAGAAACTATTTTTTCTCAAGATAATAAAAATAAAATTTAATTTTTAAAGGTTTACATATACCTAATATTTAAGTTGAATTACAAGGGCGGCTAATTGGGGAGCGTGTATGAGTCTCAAAAAAGTTTTAATTTTTTCAATCATTTTAATTTTGCACAATTAGGTAGGTACTATACTACCCCAAACAATGCATATAAAATGTGAAAAATTTAACTTGAAATTAATATTTTTTACCACAATTTATGAAACCATTGTGAGCGTATTAGGTGATTAGCGAAACTGTTCAATTTATCGAATACTAATGAAGCCGAATTGAAATAATTGACTGGAGATTATGATGGTATGGCCGGCCATTCCAATGGCATCCAGCAAAAACCAATCACGGCCTTGAATCGGCCAAGACAAATGATAATAATCAACCGACACCGCATTCATTTAATATTTGGCCACAATTCGTAACCACTTCTTAGGATGTTCGCAAGCAGAATATCAATGAGCGAGAAGGGAGGTAGGCTAGAAACAACCGATCACGTATGAATCATCCTATCCTAGTATTTGATTAAGCCAACCAACAATTTCACTATTTGAGGAAAGGAATTTCCTTGGGTTTTTTCTTGTCTACTGCGCCTCGGTGACGTAACGCCAATGCAACAGTGAAATTCATAAAAATCATGAATGAATAAATTAGCAATAACAGGATATATAGTATTTCTACTAAGTAGGAAGCTGGTGAGAGTCGTATGTTTTTTTTTTTAATAGACTCGCTTCATTCATTTTTCTTAATTGGAAATGTATGAATGAAATGTGATTTCAATTCTGAATCTAATCTAAAATGATTGTTCAATATTAAGAAAATGCTAGTAAAAATTTGCTAATATTCATTCTATGCATCCTAATCTTAAATTACTTGGCTAATTATATAAATTAATTATTTCTTATATTATTAAATTCTTTTTTTGTAGAGACGAGGGGCAATGAATTGAAACTTTCTAGTAAATAGCAAAGTTTCGAGCTGAATTTAATATTTTTCCAAAATTCGTCTTCAAATCAAAATTGAACTTATAAATTTCATATATGTAGCAAATGCAAATGAAAGATGATTTTAATAAATTAATAGATTAAGATTCGAGGTTTTCATATAATAAATAAATATTATAAAATAAGCCGGCCAAGTGCGAGTTGGACTCTCATACATAAGGTGAATTTGTAAATTCTTTTATAATTTCAAGTTAAGCCCCATTTCCGAATAGCCATTTTGGAGATCTTCATTTCGTCATTTTACTTTAAAGTGAATTAAATTCAATAAATAAATAAATAAATAAAATAAAATGAAAAAATTCTTCTTCAGAGATCTTTACAGGAACAAATGGTAAAAAAATATTTTTCACAAATTAATCTTTGTTACACAATTTTCTATTTCAAGGAAAGTTAATAGAAAAAAGCGTTTAATAATTTCTAAGTTTCAAGTTTGCATCTTTAGTTAGTGAGCTACAATACTCTCAGAGACAGGCGGACATTGTTATCGACACTAAATAGGGCCTTGTTTTAATTTTGAACGGAACCTTAAAAAGTATAATTCTAAGTATTTTGCGGAACTGGCCTGAAATCTTAATTTATTAATTTGTTATAAATTTATTTTTGATTTTTTTTCCTTATACGTATGTTTACTGTGATGTTTGGCTGTCGATATGAAATGGTCTGGAATGTATTATACTTGTATGTACTTCACAGTGCATGATAGAAACAATAGTGTGCATTTAATATCAATTTTTTAACAATAAAAACTAGTCTCTATTCCGAAAGTAATTTATTGTATCAGGAGTAATTAGAAAGATGTAAATTTTTGATGATATCATCACATGCGGATTTCTTTTGAATTATGAGAAAGATAAGCAGCTAGATTGAATATACGCAAATTTGTTTTTTCCCATTAGACAATATAACAAAGATTAATGTTTAAGAACATTTTAAATTAATTATTACATATATATGTATATAGACAAGATCCTAGGCAAGTCTTAAGACACGGGACGTGACGGCGGCGGTGGAGTGCGTGGAATGCAGGCGGCCCGCCCAACACACACACACACACACACTCACGGATAACTATCCATACCACTACACCTAAACAGACACACACAAGATTCGAATTGGTTCAGACACACACCAATGAAGGAACGTCAGGTGCTTTTTAAAGAATTATTTTTAAGAACTTATTTAAATATAATATATGTACGTATATAATATATTATGTATATATATTCTTTAAAAAAAATATATATATATATTTTCTTTAAAAAAAAATATTTAAACTGATATAATACATAGGTATGTTTAAACTTTTTGAAGTTAAATTTTAAAAATACTCATTAATATGTAAATTACACATGAAGAATAATTATTATACCAATAGTAGGGATGTTGTCTGTTGGAATCATTTTTTTATGTTATTTTTTTTTTACTTTTTCATTCCTATAAACATCACAGTTTGAGTAAGAAATGTTATATTTTTTTTCTTTTAATCCTATCTTTGTGTGATAAATAAAGCTAGTATTCTCAGTGACTTGAATGCGTTTTTATAAATTATATTATGATGAGATTTCAATGAATTAAAATCAAGAAAAATTTCAATTATTTAATTATAATAATATGTTCAAATAAGTTTACTCTAAATAATGTATTTTTAGAAATTTATTGATGGAGAGTGGGTGCAGAAAAGCGTAGAGAGACGTAGCGAGTCCGCGATAAGTAAGTAGAAATTTATTTATTTTATCATATAAGATTGAAGTTATATGATTTTTTTATTCATTCATATTTACTTTGCTTAAGTATTTGAGTAGTTTCTGTAGTTTATTCTTTCAATCATCCAAATTAATTATTAATTGCAACCACTCGATAGGATACACGGAATTTTTTATAGTCTTTATTTGCTTGGAGATGTGCCCCGATTTTTTATTTTTATTTTTTTTACCGACCATTTGATTATCTATGGATCTACAAACTTAGCAACAATTTAAAACCTCTAGTCATACTAGATTAGGAGCTACAGGCTTGTGACAGACGTGACAGACAGACAAGGAAGTCTCAACATTAAAGTATCTTTTATTTTCGAAAGAAGCTCTGGAAATGATTTAGTTTTTGTGAGTATAAGGAATATTAATAAAATAAATGATTAAATTTGATTCAAAATATGTTTACTCTTCTCTGAAAGACCGAAAGAAATTTCACTGATATATATTATATATATTTTACCTATATATATGGTATATATATTATATATATATTTCTAAAAAAGGTAAAAAATAGATTTTTGAATGTAGAGACTATATAGATATATAGATTTAATATTATTTTATTTATACTATATACAATTGAAAATCTGTGATCTGTTTATACTATGATGATGTGTTCTAAACGCGTACGTGTGTCTGTATATGTGTGTGTGCGTGTGGCTACCTGCTGGTCTGCGCTGGAAATACCTTGGCTAATGAACAAGCGGCGGGTTTTCGAAGCAGGAGCAACCAGAGAGAGACCTCATTCCCAATTCATTGATTTTTACCTCATCGGCTCGCTCAAGAAACCCCTCACCTCTAACCTCACCTTTCATTCCACAAATACACGCACACCTCGTTTTCCTCTGGGTTGGTCCACGAGAATAGAGAAACCCTTCACCTAATCTATATTGACTGTCTGTCTTAAGCGTTGCGGGTGAGAAGTCAATGAGTCCGATTATCTTCGAATTGGAAAGGTTCCGAGGCAAGAAACATAAAAAGTTTATCGAAGACTTCAATGAGCGGTAGATAATGTGATTTTTTCAGGTCCAGTCACTTTCTTAATTAGAATAACTTTTTGGAAACATTTATAAAAAAATAAAAAGGATTTTAGTCTAATTAATATGCTATAATCTTAATAAGTTTAAATATATTGATAATTTTTTTTTTACATAAAATTAAAAGTTCCATAGATTAAAATTGAAGTTAATTAAATATAAGAATTATGAGTTGAAAATATAAATTAATTAAAAAATTAATTCAACTAATTTAATTTTAATTAGGGTTACTAAAAATAAAATCCACTTTTAAATAATTTTAAAACTATAATAAGAAAATATTAAATCTGATTTATGGTAAATGCATTTAAAATTTCTAGATAAAGAAAAGAAAAAATTATTTTAGTCCTCATATTGGCAAACTTGAGTTACATTTTATGGCAATATTTCATTTTTACCATCACCATGAAACTGAATGTTAGGTTAACACTTCGACATAGACGTATACAGTCGTAAGACTGGTTTGAGGCAACCACCCACCTACATTCGACTCTCTCATGCCAACTATTTCTCTCCTCTAAAGATTCATATCTTTAATAATCTGGGGAAAATTGTCACAATCTAGGACTTCTCTTGTTTCATTTTCCACTCGCCCTCTAAAATATTTTTACTAATCCTTCGTGTTTTATCGTATGACCTATCATTTGAGCTCTTATTTTCTTAGGATTCTTCCACAAGCCAACACTTGAAAAAATATCTGTCAGTGATGCAGTATTGCAAAACGTTAGGCAAGTGCTTTTGTGAAATATATCGCGGTTTGGAGTTTATTCAAGCGAAATTAAATAAGAAACTTACCCGAGGGATTGTTATGCTAATTGCCATTCAAGGTTTCAATTTTGAATAGGATAAATTTGTATATTTATTTCTTAACTTTGGTCGTCATTGTGACAATATTGACTGCTAAGTACGAGTATGACAGTTTGTTCTCTTCATTTATTACCATGACAGCTAAGGTTTCGTGTAATTAAAATTGCATCTGGCAAAATTCAAATAATCTTTTGTGATATCAGTAATGATAAAATGTTGACTAATATTCATATAAAAATATTCTCTCGGGAGTTGAGCCTAAGTGCCATTTTGCTATCCAAGAAAGATGAAATCGTTCTGACACTATAAGTGTGTTGGGTTTAATTCGAAATTCGAAATTCGAAATTTTCTAGCTGAGCATGCGTTTCTTTCATGTCAGAAGAATATTTCAACTCTAGGGTCAAGCCAATTGCCCTAATTGGTACTTGGATTCAACTTACGAGGGGATGAGCTCTTCTAAAATGAAATGAAACATATCAAACTACCTTGATATCCTATGACTTTTGAAATATTTTGTCTAAAAGTTAATAGATAGAGCGACAATAAATCCAACCAAACTACAATGTTATATAGCCTATCGAAGATTCTTACTGCAATATCAATAGTGAAAGTTAATCAGAAATATGAAAACGAAACGTTTTGATTTTAATTAATTTCTTATTTTCGACATGGATAGATTAATAAAAAAAAATCAAAGATATATTCACTAATTTAAAGGCGCAAATAAATAAAATTAGCTTATGCAAATCACAATCACGCAATAGCATTTGATAAGGTGAAATTAAATGAAAAATGCACAACATGAAAGCTTTTTATTTTTAATTTATTATTTTTATTTATTTATTTTTTTGTTTTGTTTTGAAAAACATGATCAATTCATCACTCCTTAGACATGTTTGTCAACTGATTGATCATCTGTCTAAAGGGTGGCCTGGATCTTGTTAGAAGATGATGACAGGCCTTTGACTTATCAGAAAGACCCTCACCCCCACCTTAAAATAAAATTACACTCACATATCTTTTAAAACGATTTCTTTTGAATGTATGGAATGAGGCACCGTTTAAGAATTCTCTTTGTAGAGTGAATAAAATCAGGTAAAAATTTAATAAAAAGAAAACTTTAACAGGGTAAAAAGATTTGAACTAAAAAATTACCACGCTGGTATTTTTAATCATGTGTTTATGAAAATGTTATGTACTTAAATAACGAAAATTTATTTTTTAATGCATTTTGAAATAAAATCATGTTTTTTAAATAGATTTTTATTTTGTATTATTTGCATTTGGGTTTGGGTGAGAAACAGTGTAATTGAGAATTGAACAGAGACTATTTAATAAATGTAATTTCTTATGAGCTGTAAGATTTTTAGCAACATTATAAATATATATTTTTTATTTTTATTTTATTTTTTTTTAAGTTTAAATTATATTTGTCTTTATTTATTGCTGAAATTGATTAAATTGTATTGTCATCGCAAATAGCTAGGTGGAATGTGAGTAAAATTTGAAGAAATTCAGCTCAGTAAAGTGGGCCGAAATTTATTCTTATATGCGCCCGTGATATACACTCACAGTTAAAAAATCCGAATATTAGCACAAAGATACATTGACATTATAACCTTGTCAAGCCCGAAGACATTTTGGTAAGATCTTCTCAGGAGCTGGTATAATTGTAAGTTTCTAGCCCGACAAACAAGGAAACCAAGTTAAATAAAAACTGTAAAGATAATAAAATGACCCATTACATCACACTAAGAATAGAAATAAAAAGTAATGTGTTTATTATTAATCTGTGAGTAGACAGGATAGAACATAAATTCCAATCATAGCAAGAGTGAATGCGTGAAGGGTTAACAGAGCAAGAGATCAAGAGAGACCATGCAAGGTATTATATATAGACAATCGCCTTTCACTAAAATTTCATCAATCTTATATTCTTTGGGTTTAAAATTAAATTCTTAATTATTTATTTATTTTTTCACCTGAAATTTATTTTTTCACTAATATTTAGAATTTGTTCTAGAAATGTCAACAAATATTGAGGAAATTTTATAACGCAAAAAACTAAAATAATATCTTGGACAATTGATAATTTGTTGTATATTTATAATCAACTTACAAAAGATGTTATTTTACACTCAATTGTATAAATATTTTTTATACATAATCTATATTATTAATTGTCCAAGATATTATTTTAGTTTATAACCTTCCGGTCCATTTTTCAGTCAATTCAATAATATTCTGCTTACCGGTAACAAACCGGTTTGAACCAGTTTAAACAACACGACTTGCTGGACCCAGCATATCGTGTTGTTTATAAAGAAATTTATAAGAATAGTATATTGTACGGCAAGGGTGTAAGTGAAATTGAATATTCTCTCTCTCTATTTAATTTTATTCCTTTTTTAAGGGTGCAAATTTCAAGTAAAAATAAAAATGAAAAAAAATTATGTACTTGTTTCGATTGCTATTTCATAATGAGATGAATATAACATTGTTTTTCGTAAGATTGAAATTAGTGCGTATTTTTTAAAGGGGGAGAACCCTTCTGAGAGGTAAATTAAACACTTCTTTTGACTTTTCAATTTATTTATTTTTAATTGTTTTTTACTTTTTAATAATAGATTCTCTCCTTTTTAAAGGGTTCATGTTTCAAATTAAAAAAAAAAAGTTAAAAATACTTGTTTTTATTGCGGTTTCATAATGAGTTGATTATAACAATGTTTTAAACCTATGCTCATTAACATGACATACCTATAGCTTTCTAAAAATTTTAAAACAAAATATTAATAAAAAAAAAGAATTAAAAAATAAAAAGAAAGTATAAAATATAGGCAGGTTTTTATAAGACTTATTGCACTAGTCCTTTGAAAAACTTTCTGCTAAGGGCGGGTTATTTTCAAATTCCAAATTTCAAATCTTGTACAAGTTGAATTTTTGTTTAAGGTTTTTATTTACATTTGAACATCCTTGTAATACACTTTAGCTCTAAAGAAAGACAAATGATTCTATCGGCGCTCTTTGTAGTTATTTTCATAGATCAGATTCTAATGAAAGAATCGCTCACCCGCACATTAGATAATAAAAAAGTGAAAACTTTTTCCAAGACTTTTACCAGTAGTTTGTGTCTATGCCTGTGCGCTTAGGTGTGTGTAAATAAATAAAGAAGTCATATCATAGTTGGTTAAATTTGTAAACCTAATGAGCAGGTTTTATGTTAGAAAATCGGCAACGCTATATTCTCGGCCCCCCTTTAAAATATTATTTACAGAAAAGTATTTACAATATAAAAAAAGCCCTTAAACAGTTATGTACACAACAAGACTTTCACAAACTTTAAAACAAACTGACTTTCACCCTTATGCCCATTCATTCTGTTATAAATAAACAGCCGCTAATTTTTTTTTTAAACTAGCGTTATTTTGTATTTTTTGCTCATGCATGTCTGATAAAGCAGATGCCAACTGAATCTTTTAACAATTGAATTATTTTAACGTGTCTGATGCTAAATTAAATTAATCAATCTATTAGGTTTATTCTTTTTTTAACTCACTAATTATTGAAACTTTTGGATAACAATTAGGGAAAATGTATCGGAATTTTTGTCAATCTTTAATAGTTTATCAAAAATCTAAAGGTTAAAGGTGTCATTTATAGACCAAAAAGAACAAATAATATGTATTGTAAAAAAAATTCACTAATAGTAACAATTTAAAACAAAAATATTTTTTTAAACAATAGCAAAACATAGGCCATGTTCAAATGTAAATAAAACCTTAAACGAAAATTCAACTTGTACAATATTTGAAACAAACCCGCCCTTAGCAGGAAGTTTTTCAAAGGGCTAGTGCGATATATAAAACGTGCGTCTTATAAAAAACCTGCCTATATTTTATACTTTCTTTTTATTTTTAATTCTTTTTTTTATTAATATTTTTAGAAAGCTATAAGTACGTGATGTTAATGAGCATAGGTTCAAAACAATGTTATAATCAACTCATTATGAAACCGCAATAAAAACAAGTATTTTTAACTTTTTTTTTATTTGATACATGCACCCTATAAAAAGGAGAGTATCTATTAGTAAAAAGTATAAACAATTAAAAATAAATAAATTGAAAAGTCAAAGAAGTGTTTAATTTACATCTCAGAAGGGTTCACCCCCTTTAAGAAATACGCACTAATTTCAATCTTACGAAAAACAATGTTATAATCATCTCATTAAGAAATCGCAATCGAAACAAGTACATATATTTTTTTTACTTGAAACTTGCACCCTTAAAAAAGGAAGTAGAAATCTATTAGTTATAAAAATCGGAATATCATTTTTTCCACATCACTTGGGGTGTATTCAAGTGGTTTCAACTTCTTCTCCCATTTTATATTATAATAAGATTTTTTCCACCCTCCTACCTTTCGCTTTCATTGAAAAAAAAATGTATTCCCATCGCTCATGTGTTAAAATTAAATCTGTTTTTGCAATATGTCTGTTCATCCCGTCGCGCGTGTTAATCATTGGTTTTTGATCTAAATGCAATCAATGAATCGTACCAATCATTGCGTTCAATTTGTTTATGTCTGTCTCTTTCTATTACCTTACACACAAACAGAGGCATAGACACACGGTGTCTATCTTGTGTTTTCCCAAGCAGAGATAATCCTGATCCGAGCTAATAAAAATCCTTTCACATAGTTGAGCTTTTGAAACGGATCCGGGTCGGTCGGGATAGAGCATAGAGTGAATGTCGGGTGGTTGATTGGTGCTTGCTCGAACCCGAACCCTAACCCTAACCCTAACCCTTGAGGAGCACGTGACTTGAGACGCGTTGCACGCGTATGCCACGCGACCACCTAACTCGTGACTTCTTCAATTTCGATTCACGGACAGACATATCGATGCACGGCATACAATCCTCTCCAGGCAGTTTGCCAGGGCACGAGGAAAAATAATTATTCCAAATAAATTGGTATAGATATTAATAGCTAGGTAGGCATACAAGTATTTACATTATGATTAAGGGGAGTTTTTGTTGAGTTTCACAGAAATGAAAGATTTAAAAAAGTTGCTATAATCTCTATATATTTCGGGTTGTTAACATATACCCGAGATATCTATATTGATATAATAACAACTTTTTTATTTAAATCTTTGATTTCTATGAAACTCAAAAAACTTCCCTTATAACTTATATAATGTTTCACTATAAACAAAAACCGCACTCCCTTAATTTAAAGTATTTACATATTTTCAAAAATGTATACCTACATATTCTCTTAAATTGAAGGGAAAAGGTAAACGTTTTCGAAATTCAGTACACTCTAATTTTGGTGATATGGCAATTATAGTCAGTTTTTTTAATACAAAATATTTTTGTGACAAATTTCATCTCATTTAGCTACAAACTTTTAAGAGCTCATCAGATTTTTTAAACAGATTTCAAAAAATGAGGAAGTTATTAATTCGACGATTTTTTTTTATGTTTCATTTCGCAATGACGGAACAAAATCCCGAAAAATCTTTCCATTGTGCTTTAGACATTTCTAAATAGAGAAAAATTAATATTTGAGTGAAACTTATGCTAAAAAAATTGAATCATAGGTTAAAGGTCCAGGAACAAAAAATTTACAAATTCCCTATAATTTGCAGTTAGCGTACCTCGTTTTAAGGTTTTTACTTTTCCCTCTGATTTTAGGGTAAATTCACATTAAAAAATAATTAATAAAAACCAATTAGTAATTAAACTGTAAGATGTATGAGGCCCGTTTATGTGTATTTTCCCATTTGATATCGCTATCATAAAAAAGTCTTAAAAAGTGGATTATTGATTTTTAAATATTTTTAACTCTTAACTAATATTAGCATGAGTTAATACCCAGCAATATATATATATTCGGATAATACAAATAAATAAAATTCCATATAAAATGTAAAGTTCCACGCAACGAGGTGCATAAATAAATCACGAGATTAAAAAATTTACATTGATAACAGAGAATTATATCAAAAGAGATCGGATTTAAATAAATCCGGAAAAAATAAGGAAAGCGGATTTTTTCCCTCTTGTCTCTTCTTTTAACTTTTCTTGAAATAAAAACTAATTTTAATATTGTAGAAAAGAACGAGAGCAACAGAGATAGAGATAGGGAGCTTTCCAATTGAAAAGGCGGACGTCTTGATTATATTCTTTGATAAGAACTCATGAAAAGTAATTATTCCAATTTCAAATGTAATCCATCTTTTTCCCTCTAATAAGATATTAAAAAAATCCACTTTTTATTTATTCATTTAACTGACAGTTGCGAATGGAGAAAAAATGGTAGGTATCTTCTTTTCCATCTTGAGGATGTTTATTATTCTTTTTTTTTTAATATTTTATTTATGATATGTTTGGAATAAAAGAAGAACGACAACCTCTCGTTTCTTAAGAGATGGGAATATCCAGAGGTGAATTCCCACCATAAGGTGTGGTCTGATATTTTCTTTTCGCCTCGGAATACAATGGTTTCTCACCTGAGGAGCGAAAGGGTAGTTTGGACTCCAAGAAGAACCCTTTCTTTTCTGATTTGAACCCCCTCAGGGGCGTTGTCCAAATATTGTTTTTTAATCTTGAAAATTATGATTCAATCATATCAATATCTTCATTGTTATCAGAGTATATTATTAAATTAAAGAAGAGGCGGGAATCGATTTGTAAGAAAATCCAAGAGTTGGGTGTGAGTTGGAGGTCTTTCTTTGAAAAAAATTAACACCTTGATTGTATCTCCCTCGTCTTTATTAGGTTGTTTCATCCCTCCTTGGTTATTTATCACTATTGTTTGTACAAATTTGTTTTTATTATGAATTTCAACTGAATAACTTGTTGTTTTAAGAATTAGAGGGAAAAAAATAGAGAACTTTTAGACTCGGTACGGTTTTGCTGATTTGATATTTATTTGTCAGCATAGTTTCAATTAAAAAGTTGAAAATATGTCACAAAATTGGAGCTTATTGGTAAAAATTTTGTGCCAAATTTCAGCTCATTAGATACAAAGTATTCAAGAGCTTTTTAAATAAGCCTTTTCTGAATCCCTGCATTTTTCAACAGGAATTCTAAAACTAGAAAGCCCAAAATCTAATCACTTTTGTATTAGAAATATAAACATTTTAACAAGAACAAACTTTCTAAGATCTCTCATTCTTGCGTTAACGTGGGTATCAAGATCCAGATATAGCCACAGAGTGACAGAAATAATCATGCAACAACCAATTTTACCATAATAAGGAGAAATGAAAATTTTCTTATCTAGACTCTAGCCGCTCCCACATATTGAAATGTTGATTTTTTCATTAATTAAAGAATTCTGAAGAAAAGAAGAAACAGTAGTTATTTTTGGTGATTCTTCAAGAGCGATTCTAAAAAGAAATAAAGTAAAAAGAGCTATTTAGGAAATGTTTCACTAAGGCCATTCTCTAAATATCAATGAAAAAAATGTTTTTACTTTTTTAAAAAATATTCAATTAAAAACTCGATGTTATGGGTAATATTTCTTTAGAAGCAGGGACGCGGCAAGTCCTTTTTGCGTCGTCTTGGGAAATACTGATTGTCGCCTTTATATGCACTGAGGCCAAATTACTGCAACCACAACATTTTTTCACGTTTTAAGGTTTTTGAGATATTTCGAAAATACAAAGGAAAAAAACTTGTTAATGCTCGATTACAACATTTGCACCCGTTGCTCTATCTGACCACTTGACCGACGTCGCTGTCGCAGAGATCGCTACAGACAAAGCGCAGGCTTGTCTAGCTAGCAAAAAGTGAGTGAGGGAAGCATCACCAGACACAATCATGTTTGCCAGTAGCAGCATTAGAATAGTCATTTCATAGGCACATCTCGTATCCTGGGAGCCCCTGCCATTTAGACAACTAAATTGGCAGATCAGTTAAGGGTATGCCTACCCTATCAAAAAAGGGGCAAGCCATTTCTGCATTTTTACTTTATCCATTGCAAAGAAGATAAAGCGAAGGGTGAACCGAGACCTAAAATCGTGTACACCTACTTCCACTTTCAGACAATAGATTATCTAATGAATTCCAAAGTAATTCCAAATAATTCCAAAGACGGTGTATACCTAATTCCAATTGCGGTTCACCCCTCGAGATAAAGTATTGGATCGGTCTTGCGCCAAGTGCGACTTCAAAGGGTCCTCAGGTAAAGACTACACAGAATTCATGGTCCCAATCAAAGTCACAAATTGTAGGTTGAATTTTAGCACGTGACGGTTTTGCAAAAAATTACATGCATAGGCCAATAAGTGCGATTTTTTCGTTTAGTGCGTGCAGATGGATGGATGGATGTACTCATACGTATGTTATCTTTTTTTTTCGACGACGATTTTTTCCACATATATTTTTTTCGGCCTTTTTAGCCATAAGCCAATTTACGATACTACTTATTATTATTTTTTTTTTTTAATTTGCCTCTACCTTGGGGTCAGATTTTAGCCGGATGCCTCGAGCCGGATTCTAACCCGAGTCCACTTGGTTAGCAGGCTGACACGCTACCCCTAGCCTAACCCGGCCCCCTTACCACACTGTTCAACTGATTGAAATGAAATTGAAAATCTACCATTACTTTAACAAAATGAAGCGCTGATTAGTTTTTTGTATATATCGGCCTACAAACATTAGAACTTTATTCCAGTATTTTTTTATTTGTTCTATATATCTTGAAAATGACTTAACCAATTTTGATGAAATTGAATAATTTAATTAATTACCTTGAGGGCCACAAAAAAGGCTTTACATAAGTTTAGAAGTCTATAGAAATCCTCAAACTCTATACTGGATTGAGACTAGAGTTGCCAACCGTCTTAAGAAAATTTTTTGCTGGGTCTTCAGTCCAGCACCGTATTTGAATTGTCAATTACTCTGCAAACTTGTGCTCCAAAGATGGAAACCCTAATTGAGACTCGAGTTTCCCTTGCCTATATCTTCATCCTATATAACAAAATGGCAAATTAAAAACTCAGCTAATCATGGAAAAAATTATATTTTAAATGTGTTTTAATAGGTACTTGTAAATCATTATTGCTTCTTGCTGTATTGTAGAATAAAAAATAGAATGTTTGATCTATTAAAAGATTTAGAAGATTTAAGAATTGAAGTAGAGGCTAGAGTATTTGTGAAGTCGGAGAAAAAGTGAGCAGGAAGAGAGTGTCAGTCTCTAAAGTCATAGGGATAAATTAATTGACGAAAGAGTTAGTTCGACCTTTCTATTTTAATACTCTAAATCGGATCCAGAAATAGAAACCGAAATGCCGTGTCCTGAAGAGAATATAATTCTTCCAAATCATTGACTTAACAGACAAATCTATTTCAAAATGTATAAATAAAAAAAAATAATAATTGGTATTTTACTGCAAAATGTATAAATTCATTTTAAGATCTAAGAAATGTTCAGGATATTCTATCTGTCTGTTTTTTAATATCTCGGAAATAACTATTTTCATATTTTCTTATACTGATCCTATCAAATAATAATAAAAATAGATGAAGATTTTAATTAATTCAATAAAATCCCGTTTCGTAATGTCACGGTAAAAACAGCGAATTGTTCTTAATTTTATTATGATTATTATTTTCTCATTATAGCTTTTTGAAATTTATTGATTCAGATAAATTGGATTTATATAATAAAACTCTTTTAAATCATAAAACAAGATCTCGATTTGCTGTTTCTTATGATAATACATAGAGATTTTAATTAAATAGTAATAATAAAACAGAATAGTTGAAAACACTTTGTTTTTATTTATTATTTAATAACTTCTAGCCATGGTTTTATAAAAGAATTCATTCGTCAGGCACGCGCATCGGAGTGCTTAAAATACCTGAAAGAATTTCCGCTCACTTCGATATATTTCCGGCAAGCGGGAAACTCGTGTTGTTCAAAAGAGGATCAAAGCGTCAGGAGATAATTTTTATTAGTGGATGAAAAGAAAAAAATCAATATATACCACGACGAATGAAAATGGCGAGGTATTTCTAATAAATGAAAATGAGTTTTGTTTTTGTTTTATTAGAAATATTGAAAAAAAAAGTTGTTTTTCACGCTTCAAATCAATAAATGTATTAATCCATTTTATAGGATTTATAAAAAGAGATAGGGAAAAAAGAACGATATATATATATGGTATCTATATAAACTGTTGAGGTATATTGATTTATATACCTTTATATGTATGTAAATGATAAAATAAGTAAAAGTGTATTAGGATGTTCTAAAAGTGAGTTTACACATGAAAAAGATTTGCTAAATGTTAAAACAATTTGAGCTAACTGGGATAAAAATGTAAACTCTAAAATAATCAGACTACTACAAGTTTTTTAGTAGCTAAATTGATTTTTTTATCACCATGTATTATATATAAATACTACAGAGCAGATGCATATAAAGCGAGTGTAATTATAAAATTACTAAACAAAAATTATTTAAATGAGTTAATTTCATGTATTTTAAATATAAGCTGTCATTTTTGTTTAATGTGAGATTAAGGTTGATTCAGAATAACATTATTAAATCATAGCTTAATTATGGTATACTAAATTTAAAAATTAAATATTTGTTTATCTATACAAATAAATAAAATACTCATAGAATCAGTGCTTATTATTTTCTATTAAAAACTTTATCTTTATTTACATTATATCGAATAGATGCAAGCATTGGCGAATTTTAGATGTGCGAGTTAAAGGGAAGTAAATGTATAATATTTAAAATATCACTCAAATGCTTCCATAGAAACATACGGAAGTTTTTTTGGCTTTTCGGCTTCATAAGCCAATTTACGATACTATTTATATATTTTTAAAATGTGTCTCTACCCCGGGGTCAGATTTTAGCCGGATGCCTCGATTCGTCTGATTCAAACCCGGGTCCACTTGGTTAGCAGGCTGACACGCTACCACCTAGCCTAACCCGACCCCATTATACCGAAGTTAACTATTATGCGAGTTTCTAAATTACATATCTGTATATTTTAATAACATTTAAATTAATAAATATGTACTTCAATTTTTTAATACCGATCGTAGTATAACATTGATTTACTTTAAATATTATATTAAGATATAATAATAATTATTTTCTAAGGGTGGAATTGGCTATCCGGAAAAAACCTTATAGTTCTAAAGGTCCCGTGAGTCGACAAAGTTTGAAGACCACTGAGAGTAATATAGAATTGTGGAAATCTTGGTTATGATTTATAGGATTAAATGCTTTGATCAGGAAAGAAAGAAAATCTAGGATCTAATAATACTTTACAGTACTCGTTTTAGAATAACATGAATAAGATAGTAATTTCAAATTCTTAATGATTTTAAAATGAATAAGTAACAATAATTGACATGAATTCATCGTTATTTATTAAAACTATTTTCTAGTCAAATACTTGTCAAATGTTTTTTTTTTCTTCCGTTAAAATGAATGTTAACTTTTAACGAGAAAAAACAACATTAAAATTGGAGTGTGAAGAATGAACCGAACCAACTGATCTGATTTTTCATTCTCAAGATGTTATCAAAAGGGTTGCTGTTTTTGTGGCATCGCAATTCAAATTGAATTCAATTTTCGCTTGGGAAATGTCTTCTGCAGACGAGAGGAAGAACGGGGAGATCTGCTTGAATGACTGACGGCTGTTAAATCACTAAAAAAATAAATAAATAAAAATAAAATAACAGTTCCGTCGAGGGAATGAATTTTCATTGTCGTCTCGTAGTCGCGACGATTTAAGACTCGCGACACTAAATATAGCGAAGCGAAAGTGAAAAGAGACTTCTTGGCGCGTTTTGCGGCGCGACTAAATTTAAGGCGGTCCCGAACGAACAGCCAGGAGCCACTAATGACAGACAGACAGACAGAGAAACTCGTCAGAGGGCGAGCATCCATCCACCTGGGCCAGCCAAATGGTACAGCAAATAGATGTTCCCTAATCTCAACAAGACTTGAAACTAATTGAAATTTCACAACAGCCAACGAAGGAGTAAGCTATTGATTTATCGAAAATGGATAGTTTCGAGAGCGATTTTTCCTTCCTTTGGAGGAGGTCACTAGGCAACTTGTGAAAATACAAGTAAATGTAAAATTGATCAAATCAATCAAATTTCAGAAACTTAATAAGACAAAAAAATGTGGCCTCTAACAAGAGATGAATTTCCATTGCAGAATGGATTTTCTTTGTTAATGAACTCGCCCCTAGTTAAGGACCACTTTTTCTTATTTAATAAATTATATAAGTATTTTATTTTGAAGACAGATTCGTTAAATTCAAACGAGAATCGATAGAAAGTCATCCGTAAGCTACGTACACATTGGACGATTATCGGTCGATTCGAGCCGCCCGCGAATAAAAATAATACAACAAAATGTACGAATCGACCGATAATCGTCCAATGTGTACGTAGTTTAAGGAAACTATTAAGTCCGTATAATTATTTTTATTTTTTATTAGAATATCCTTTTCAAGAGGTTCCAGGGAGCGAAGCCCCTTGGCTAACAAGAGGATCACCGAAAGCGGGTGTCGCAGTTAATCCACAGATAATATCTAAACAAATAAATATTTTTCATTTTTTCGATGTACCTCCCTTTTATAAAAGAAGATGTGGTGATTGTGGAACTTTCCATAATTTCAAGTAAAACCCCTCATCTTGAACGGAGGAAAGGTACAAAAATCTCCTAATACCACCCTCTCATACCGATATTTTAAAATGAATTTGAAAAATATCGTGTTTAAATATATCTGAAACGAGAATTGTTTTTCCCAGCTGGGTGAATGAATTCCAATACCCAAGAGAACTCAAAAACGGAAAGTTCGTTCATCTGAAGCCAAAATTTTATGTATTTCCAATTTTAGGTAAAAACAACTGGTCGAAAAAAGATAAAAAATCCAAACGTTTCAGATCTCTTCAACGGTTGTAGTTAATGAATTGAAATTTGGTAAAAATGTTGCAATATACCTATGCCAATGTTAAGCTTTTTATTCCAAACCATTTGCGGACGAAATTTTTTTCCAATTGTCAGTACTTAGATTCATAGAAAAATGTCACTTTTTATTCTTACAAAGTATTAAACTCATTAATTACTCCCAGATAAATTTCTAAAAGAGAACTCTATCATTTCATTTCGTGTAATTATATATGAGTATATATATTAGTAAAAATTCACTAATATGAAATGATATGAAAAAACATTAAAAAAGCTTAACAGTAAAAAATGTAATTATATAAATTCAAATTAATTCTTTTGTGCTTTATATACCGGAAAGTTGAGTGTGCTGCACTGTGCAAATTTTTTTTTGTCTGTTTCCTCTCTGCCGCCATTCAAGCCTACCTATATGGATGGAAAAATTACCAGGTGACAACAGAGCCATTCTGAATAGAAACCCGCATATTTGTTTCCTATGACATTAACTTGTTATCAGATAATATTATTAAATGACCTTTACCATAAATTTTCGAAGAACAAAAGAAATGTTATTTAATGGAAATTATATTTTTTATACAAATTTGACATCAATTACAAAAGACCAGGGTCCTTTATTTCATGAGGATTTTTTTCTATTTGCAATTTTGATTAATCAAATTCTCATTCATAAATGAAGAAGGCCAAGTGAATATTTTATATAGATTAGTTTTATTATAACTAAAGAAATTTGTATGTCTGTATTTCTATATTCAGGATAACTCATGAATGAAAGATTGTAAGTTATTTGTGTTGATAAAATGTTTGTATTTTCAGAGAGATCTGGTAGGATTTCGGGCTTTAGCATCCAAACTTCTGGTTGAAAAATTATGAAAAAGCCGAATCGTGAATTGGAAGATTTAATAGATTGTAGCTAACGAGCTGAGATATGATACAGAAGTTTGTATTAATAAACAAAATCTAACTCCGACAGTTTACTGACAAAATATCAAATTCTCAAATTTGCAGGGAGCTTTTCTATGAGTCTTAAACAAGGTTTCACTTTTACTTCCAATTATAATTATTAAAATAAAATATTCAGTATTAGGAGAGTTAAGGTTCAGGATTTAAAACCTTGTAGCTAGTTTGCTTTAGTGAGAAACATGATGGTAGATTTGCCATTTAATTAATAAATCACTAATTAAACCTTCTCGACTTGAATAACATATGTGTTAGCAGCATGTTACTGGTGTTTCATGGAATAAAGTTTCAGAGGACAGTTAACTAAGTGAAATACAATGGTTAGGCAAGGCTATCAATCCTTGGCATAAAGGCCTTAGGTATACAGTTACTCAAATAAACTTATTACAAACATTCCCCTTTGACGCACTAAGCCAACGCATTGTCGTAAATACTTTGTCAAGAATAATAAAACCATTTGAAGAGGTAGTTGAGGTGATTAATTCACGATACTATGGAATAAAATAGTATTATTTTATTGTTCCATGCGAACAAAGTTTTGCCATTGTTGATGAACCAAAGAAATATACATGTTAAGATCGTTTCGTTATAATTACGAATGAATAATTGTTTATATAGGTTGATAAATCTCAAAATGGCGGCCGTGTTAATTTTTCAATCTTTATATCTCATTTAATTAAATTACTTTTTATTTACTAAAATGTTAAGCTTTTTACTGTGAACAAAATGACATCTTATTTTTGAAAATCGGTTAACAAACCACCGAGTTATAATTAAAAATTGACGGCATAATTCTACTTAACAATGACTAACCTTACAAACGAAAATAAAAATACACGCATAACTCGGTTGTTTGTCAACCCATTTTCAAAATTACAGTGTCATTTTTTGGAAATAAAAAGCTTAATATCTTATCATATAAAACATAATTTGATAAAAGTATTACTACGATTGAAGTAATTTTTTGAGACTGACTGATAAGTGAATTTAATGGATTTTGATGAGTATCAATTACTCATAAACAGAAATATATAAAGGTTTTGTAAAAATTTGTCTTCATTGCCATTTTGAAATTTATAACGATAGATAGGTATATAAGCTGTATTGTTTAGCGTGTCATCCTGCTAAGCAAGTGGACCCGGGTTCGAATCCGACTCGAGGCATCCGGTTAAATCTGACCCCCGGGGTAGGGACAAATTTAAATAAAATAAATAGTATCGTAAATGGCTTATAGCTAGCAGAAAGGCCAAAAAGCCAAAAAAAAGGCTGTTTGTTTTTTTTTTATATTATTATTAGAAAAAAGAATATAATGAATATGTATACCTACTCTATATTGTTAATATTACTGAACCTGATCTTGGGGTATAAATTTTTATCTCTTTCAGTTTCCCATTATTTTGTTTTTACTTTTAGGCCCCGTGGACTCTCGTGCCCCCCACCCCACCCCCGGTACGCGACTGGTATAATAAAATAATTTATAATCGCCCTTGAAAATTTTAGATTTTAAATTATTTTTGAGTTCCCCAGTATTTATTTAACGCTAAAGCACGGCCAATTATTATAATAGATTATCTGATTTAGACGCACGATAGAATAAAATGAAAAACTCCAAGAGACTTAGCACAAAATTATCAAACTACCGAAAATTTATTAATATTCTCTTTTACATCCATGGAATCACAACTTGAAAAAATATAATTAAAAGAATGAACATTTTATTGAATTCTTTTTGAAAAGATCATTTTTTACTGTAAGTATTATTTTTTTAATTTCATAATACAAAAAAATAAATAAATAAATAAAAGAATTCAAGTTCTTTTGCAAAAACAGATGGCTCATATAAAACAGAAACACCTATAATTAAATAGAAATACAAAATGATAGGTTAGCAAGATGGAGCAAAAAGTATGAGGCCTATTGGACTTATTTAGTAACCCAAAGATTATCTCCATTCCTTTGTTTGGTTTGCATACCATTCTATCCATCTCTCTTTATTTAATATGGGAAAAAACCTCGAAAGGTATATAATAGAAAATTGAGATTATTTTATTAAAAATGGACAGCTACAATTAAAACAATAAAAATACTCGTTGAAACTAACTAGAAGATGTTAGCCTGCAAATAATGTTTTATACAATGTAAAATCCGCACAGTGGAGAGCAAAAATGGTATAATCCGTACCATCCTTAGTTCAGTAAATAGGCACTGGGGAATTTTATTTATTTATTTTTTAATATAAATTAATAATTTTATGTGAATCGTGGAAATGTATCCTATTGTAGTTGTTATTTTGTCCCTCGCGTTGAAACATAACTTTTTAATACTAGTGAGGTAGGTATATTCTATATCAATAAAATTGTAAAAATTCTGATGAAAAATCTTAATTTAAAAATCATTAAAATATGTAGTAATATTCACACTGCCATATATATGTATATGTAAATGTAATTTATTATTTTTTTTATAAATTAATATAGTTTATACAGTGTAACTACGTATTTAGATATTTGATTATTTTTTTTAACATTCGCTTGTAGCTACATTTGTAAAAATTAAATAAAATGTAAATCTCAATGAGTAATTATAGGTATTTTATGGTATTTTGAATATTTATAATATAAATAATAAATTTAACCTTTTCAGGAGAATTCCAAAAAATTTACACAAAATAATGGTTAAATATTGATTTATTTATTATATTTCTTGTTTAATTGCCCATTTCCATGATTAATAATTATTGAAATAATACCTTTTTTAGTTGCATTTTACCTCTTATCAAAAATATCTAAATAAAAACAAAAAAAAATCAATTTTTTTTATTTTCTATAATCAGATGCGTTTATATACTAATTTTGAAATTCGGAGAGCAGTTTAGTAGGCAATCATTTTCATCTTTACCTGATGGCTTTGAAATCCCTTAACTATGACATCTGGTGAAAACACGAAAGGCCTCTGGCGTGTTCGCCGCAGGTTGGTTGGTTACCCATCTGTTCCTTTCGAAATTATCTTATAATATGAGAATACCACCCCCCTCCCATCCATAAACAATCCCTTTCTTAGTATTTCTATTTCATTTAACTTGAGAGAATTCATATTACAAGGTGACACTTGGTCTGAAGGTGGACAACTTTTTGGAGTTCTCGAAGAAACATTAAGAAATTAGGTTTCTACAGCCTTCCTAAGAACCCGCCAAGATTCCTAGACTCCGACCCGTTATCCAATTGACCCTGCAGGATGCTTTTTGGGATTACCATGTAATGTTCATGACACTAAGGTTCTTCCTTTTATCACGCTAAGTCTGCACTAATTCTACAGAAATTCTTCGAAGAGTAAAGAATTTTAATTTTTTAAAACTTACATCCTCCCATAATGGACTACTGATTTTTGGACTTATAGTTCTGTATTGTGATTTTTGGACTTATAGTTCTGTACTGTGATAATTTGTAAAAAAATATTGTGGAGAATTTGGTCGAAAGGGCCTTATACAATAGCGTACCTAGAACGATTAAATACACATAAAAACGACCTCTTTATAATATAAATTAGATAACCAAATTGTTGCCATGGCATAGAGTGGAATAGAAGGAAGTAGTTGCGTCAAATTACTCTTCAATAATGAATCCAAGTTCAAGCCCCGCAACATGTTGCTTAACTCGAAAACCAATTCTTTCAATTTTTAGCCATTTCTCACTCTTTTGAAATTCTATTTCTTTTTTCTTTCTCTCCATTTTCCTAATGCTATATTTGTTATTTGGTTTCCCAGCTCCAACCAACATCCCGGACTTTTCTATTTGTACCGGAAACAAGTGCACCTTTATTATTAGTTTTATGATTTGTGTCGAAGGCGTTTCTCTATTGATTTTGAACGGTTTGCTAATTTCACAGTTTATTTTAAAAGCTATTTGTCTTCCTTTTCCATTCGGGGTTTGTCTTTGAACTTAAGTAAAGTATTTTCTCGAGGGAGAACGCTGGGAGATATTTTCTTTCTCTTCTTATAAAAGGAAATAATTAGCTGTAAGTTAGAATATGCGCCACCAATATTTCTGATTAAAGCTTTTGGATAAATTACCAAAAGTCGTCTTAATTCATTCTTTCTCTTTTACTCCGTTATTTCAGTCGATACTCTCTATCCACTCCAAAATAAGAGTGATTTTTTATGAACCTCTAAATGAGTATCCCTTAAGAATGTCTGATATCGAAAGGGATTCATAAACTTATGTTCGGAGACGCAAAAAGGAAAAACAGTTTCTCCCTTTTTTTCCCTATATACTATCACGGAATGTGCTTTGATTAGTTAAATTAGATAGCCCCCCCCCGCCCCCAAGGCGTGCTTTGACCATAGCACGTGTTTTGCCGATTCCTAGCACCCTTTCGTGGTTAAAAGTGCCGGACCACTTGAATCGTTTCCCCATGACTTCGAGAAACTGGAACTCTCTTCCGGCCTCCGTCTTCCCGTCAGTTATAACCTTCAAATCTTCAAAACCCAGGTGCACAAACACCTACGCCTCCACCCTTTCTCTTGATCTATTCCATCTTCTCTTCGGTAATACAGGGATCTTTCGAGATTCTTAGGGACCGCATCTTCATGGTGCGGTACCCCTTCTTGAAATTCAATTGCATTTAACAATATATATACCTATATATATATATAACTTGATTTTTTTTCTTAATGACATTGATCATTTTGTTTTTGAACTAGATGATTCTTTTTAAGGTGAAATTAAAAGTTATTAGTATATTCACGATTTCAGCTTATAATTCTAGGGCATAAGTCATTTCAGAAATCAACGACATTTAACATATCATCGCTGGTTGAATTTTGACTCGATCAAAATCTATTTTCACTAGCTTAATGAGTTTCCAGCTAAAAAACTAGAAAATTTTAACATTATTTGATTTTTTCACCGTGGCTAGTAACAATCCCTCCAGTTCATCAATATCAAAGTCTTAAAAAGAAAATCGACTTTTTTAAATTTATTTTTTGCGATTTTTTAACTTGATTCCTAAGTTCATAAATCATTTAATTTTTGCCTTTTTGCATTAAGTTAAGAAGAATAGCAAATTTTATCATTAACATCGTTAGTAGACGGAGGAAGACCTTCCATGCATTTCGAAACGGAAATGCGCTAACTTGATTCATTCACGGTGCATCGAACAACAGCTCGAGACTTGTGGAGTTAATTATAATTAAAAAGTTATTATTATTCATTTATTTATTTTTTTGTTTGTTTAAGTTTTCCCAATCACTGGCAATATCGATTAATTGTGAAATTTCTTTGCACTTGAAACTTTTGTTTGGATTATTATTCAGATAAATATTGTGAAAAAGTGACAAAACTCAGTTGATTTCGATAACAGGTTTTGATTTTTTTTATCCTTTTCACAATTAGATTTCGTAAAATGAATCATTTACTTTGATTTACTTTGTGATTCTTAATAAAATACCGTCATTAGAAAATCATTTAGAAATTTGAAAAAAAAATCTATAAATATAGAAGTTCTCTATCAAATTTAGAAGGAAATTGAACATACAAATGCTTCAGAAACTAGAACTCCCTTCCTACTTGCATCTTTTTCGAATCCTAAAACCTTCAATTCTTCAAAGACCAGCTCGAAAATTACCTTCGATTCCTATACAACACATATGGTTCAATATAAGGTCAACATTTGCAAAATAAATAAAGATGGGGGTTTTAAGACAAAATGAATTCAATTTCAGTCTTTCTACGAGTTCCCATTTTTAATTCGACATTTAACACACTGTCCATTCTACGAGTAAAATGTCAACAAAAACATCAGCTCTGAAGATGGGGGCCATACAAGGGTTGAAACGTCAGTATAGTAGATATTTAAGGAGGAAAAATGACGGCACTCCTTCGTAAAAACTCTTTTTCAAAAATAAACTACAGCTATAAGTTGAAATACTAGTACTTGCCATATTGCGAACATTTTTGCTTTAACTTTAATTTCTTGCATATGTTTCTTAAGATTAACTAATTCACCAGGAGATTTTCCAATGGAAATTCAAACGTTTAAACTCAAAATGTCGCCTGTGGGTGTAAAAAGTAATTAAATCCATTTAGTACTTGTTTCTACTTCTATTATGAAAAACTTGTCTGCTTTAATTTTGCAAATTGTTTTGAAAGAAACTAATTATAAGTCCAGGACTTTTAAAGTTCTTTTCAATGCTGTTCGACTCTTGCTCTAATCGGATAGAATTAAAAGGCGCCTAAACTTCTATGGGGCGAATTTTCGGAAAAGAAAAAAAAACTTAAAGCTTGTATATTGGAAATAAACTGGAGTGTATAACACACCTCTCTTTTCACTCATTCCTCTCTCATTACAAAAGAATAGTTTAATTTAAATAAATAATTAACAAACCAGAAAGAAGACGGAAATAAATTAAACCGAAAAATCAAAATCTGTATTTCTAAAATCATTCACTCATCACTCGTTGATTCTAGGGCAAATTTCTAACTCAAAATGATTTTGAGATTATTTCCTTTAATTTATTTAAATGATTATTTTAATTTATTTTCATGAATGCGGTGATAAATATTTGTTAAAAAAATGAGGTAAACGAATCTCGCAAGAGGTTTACATTAACATTAAATCTTCTCATACGAAGGAATATTTTTTATTGCATATAGAAATGGACAATTAGCTATATATAGTAATATTATTTTCTTCTCAGTAAATTTGATCCTTTGTGGTTTTCAGATGAGATTTAACAATTTGCAAATGAGCTTCGGTGAATACGTGATTCCTCTTATTTCCTCTATATGTATGCGTTTTTTTCTTCCTTCTCTAGCCACTTTGTTTAATCTCTATTAAAAAGCGAGCGTGTCTTTTATTGTGAACTGCGTGGTGTCTACCTAATAGACGATTCCCAACTTAAATTAGTAAGCCGCAAAGTCACGATGATAATCTCATTAGTTAGTTGTTTTCTCGGAAACTGGGCTTAAAATATTATTTCTTAAGTGTTCAAGTAATTAAAGCTTTTCCCTTTATGGGTTTTAGCCACCCAAGAGTTTATTCTTTAAAAAAAGAAAAAATGAAAAAAGAAAAAAATGAAAAAAAGAAAAGAAAGCCAACGGATTACATCTCGAATCTAAATAACTCGAGCGACGCGAATCCATCCTAGAAATCGTTTCTTTGACATCTGTCCTACGCATAAGAACCAAGGAAAGTTGACAACTAAGATAAAACATGGAAGTTCAACTTCGATCTTTTTTTATTTCTTTTATTTTTAAATCTTATTGGATTTTTCTAAGGAAAGGTAAGCTATATGAACGGTGTACACCCTCTTTTGTGTCATCTGCTATCATGTGATGGTTAAACAATTCTATCTTCATACGTCACCCTAAATACACTCGGTGTCTTTTGCCTGTCTCCATAACCGAGAGATGACAACCATCGATTTGGCAAATTTTCACTTTATCCTTTTATTTTCTATTTCCTTACTGAATAAGACGCTATCTGTGTTTGCTATAATTGAACTATTTATTATTAATTTATTTGATGTTGACTTCTACCGCAAATTTTTGATGACTCTTTACTATAATTATGTTGTTATCTTGCCAACAATAATTAGTGACACTACATTATTACATATAGAAAAAACATTCCAGATTTTGCCGAAAGAAGTAGATTTGACTTTTTTGGAAAAGATCACGAGAATATTTTCTACTGAATCCAGGAAGTCATTGATTATTTTAAGAGTTATATTCACTTCCTAGGGAATTGATTCCGAGTGCCCAAAAGCAATCCGGACCAATGGATAGAACCATTCTGACATATACTAAAAATCAACCATGACAGCTCGGATTCAGTAGAAAATAATTTCGTGATTTTTTGAGTGAAAGCATACGTACCCTATAAACGCACAAAAATATAATCTCCTCGTATGAATAAGTGTGTCACGAATTTAAAAAATCACTGTAAATTTACAAGAAATGAAACTGAAAACTAAAATAATTTGTCTCTAATTATTTTTTAATGATATCTCTCCAAGAAGAGCCGTACCGAGTTGCACATATAGGTCTTGGCGGATTCTTGTATACCTAAATGAAGGTGGCCAAAAGAAAAGACCTGAGAGGGAGCTGAGAGGATTAAAAGTTCTAAGACTCGGGTAAGGGGGAGGGGAGAGAGAGTTCCAATCCCTAAAATTATACGTTTGGCAAATCGACTGGTTCACACTTCTGAGTTCAAGAATCGCGTGTTACAAACCAAGGTTACTGGATAAAATCATTGGATGAAAGTCCATTTTCTGCTCCAAACTGCAAAAGAAACCTCAAAAATGTATGCTCAAAAGTTTCGTTCTGAAGTAAGTACTTACTAACTAAAATAAAGATCCTAAAGACATCTAAAACATGCATTTCAGAGCTGAGTTATTAGGTATAGTTCTCATTCTATAAAAAAATTCATTGATAATGCATTCTGATGGGGATTTCTAAACGGAAATAGATTCGAACTTATTCAGCATTTCAAGTAAAAACAATTGTTTGTTATTTTACGCGAAAAGATCGCAAGTGGTTTCATCTATATACGCGAATGGAAATCCAAAAAAGACCGGAAATATGAAAACATTGATAGTTTAAATACAAAAAAGTATTAACTTTTTGACGGTAAAATCTGGCTTGTTAAATATTCCAACCCTGAAATCCGATTCAAACGGAAAATGAAAATCCAGGTATGAAAAGAAGAGAATAAGAGACATGCTTTAAGGTGTGAGGAGAATCATTCATCTATTCTTCTTTCTTTTGTCACAATCATGGACGTGCCTACAAGACGAAAATCAGGCTTTTAAGCAGACCTTGTAAAGTGTTTATATATAAGATACGAAACCATTAATTTAGATATTTTCTTTAGTTTGGACACACAATCTGGGATTATCTATATAAAAAAAATAAAAATAAAAAAATATTTATTTTCTCTTCTACATACCACCAAAAGAGTCAAAATAATCGATTTTATCACTACCATTTTAATGTAGTGAATATTGTCTTAACTTATTTTTTTTCATCTTTTCGTGTTTGGAAATGTTTGCAGATATGAAGAAAATAATTTTAAACTTGAAAATAAAATTAATGGTTTCTTCTCTTTTCATTGATTAGATTTTTGGCTTTCGAGCTTCAGAACTTTAGATGAAAAATTAAGAAAAATCGAACAAACATATCGTTATATAGATATATTTTGACTTTCTTTCTTTAAACTTATGTGCATTATGAGATGAAATTTCGAAATTTTACTTAATGTTCTATATTTGTGCTAATTTTCATTTGCGAAGTTGGCAGACTCTTTACAAAGAGTGATTTTGCCTGCTTCGCCTATGTTTCCGAATCGCATATCGGTAAATCTAAGTGAGTTTTAATTAATTAAATTATTCTATTATTCTATTTCGAATTCAAAATAATTTGTCAGCAATCTTAGAGAAATATGCGTAATAGTTATTTCACTAACTACCTTCTTTAGCTTATGCAAGAAAAAACACCGATATTAAGGCCCTTCAATAAAAAAATTAGTAAAGAATGCCCAAAATTTTGTAAACATGGTACCGAGTCGTGAAAAGGTTTTATTTTTACCCCCAATTTTTTAAATTAAAAAAAAACTTGAAAATATGAGCTTAAAATAAAACTAAAATTGAATTTGTTGTTATTTTAAAATTTAATTTCATCAACTAGATGATTATTTAATAGAACAAAAAGAGGAATATTAATTGATCTAAACAATTATCAATCATTAGGCTGGCAGAGATAGATAATGATGCAAAAGTTATTTCGTAATTAATAAATAAATCTCTAATGTAATTTTAATTTAAATAGACATAATATTAATAATTCGGTTTAATTGTAATAATTATAATGATAGACTTTAATGCGAATATAATTTCGATAATGAATAACAACAAAAGCAAAAGAGTTTGAAAATGTTGATGTTTTTGTTATTATAATACAAAGTATGTTCAAAAAAATTTACAATAAAAAAATGAAGATATGCTAAATAAAAATAAAATTATATTCTTGTTTTTGAATGAATGGAGAAAATTATATATATAGTATTATATCAGTGGCGTGCGGTCCATGGATGCTGAGGATGCGGCGCATCCCTAAAATTTCAAACATTTAGAGTATTTTCATAAATATTTATATAACGTCGACTTCAATATTTCAGGAGGATCTTTAAATTTTCAAATTATTATCCGTTTTTTCAAATATTTCTATAAAAAACATTTTTTATTTTGAAAAGTATATTGGTTCTCGAACTGAAATAAAATTGTTACATAGTTTCAAGGGGCAAATAAAATGAATGATTTTCCGAAAAGGGTGCTGATAGAAGGTTTGAGGTCCGTGCCTGGTATATCTTGCAGTTCAAGCATGTTAAAGACAAGTCCAGACGAGTTTTAGTAGAATAAAAATTGTTCTCGCTGAGGAACTATTAAAATAGAAATAATACAAAAAAAATGAATAAATAAAGATGATTCGAAAATCTTTAGAATAATCCATTTCTAAGAACTCTCAATATATAAGATCGGAAATAACTAAGAGCGCTATAGACAAGTCATAGATTGCTTAAAGCAATAGAATTAGGAGAAATTTAAGATTTTCTATAGGACAGGCTGATTCATTGTGGAAGATGGTCGATTTCCATCTCAGGGATCGAGTGTGGAGTTTAAGTGACAAAAATTAATTTCTGACTCATACCCTCACTCACACAAAGCAATATCCGTTTGGGGCGAAGGTCCCAAAATATATTTTTTAAAAATCTAATGTTAAATTTGAAAAATAACCAAAATGGTGACGTATTCGATGAAATTTGCAAAAAAAGCTGATTAAAATAAAATTTCAAAAAATGAAGGGTACTTTTTTGGACAACATTCCCTGTTTGAAAAGTCACCAACCGCCACTGATATATATATATTATAAATGGTGTTGAAAAACTTTGAAAGGGTTAAATAATTGGGGTTTTAAAACTTAATTAGTGAGGGATTAAAAAAAAGAAGGCAAACTCTCGAAATGATGTTTTGGTTAATGTTACATGATACATTTACAGGTGGTAGGTTAAAAAGTGTCGGTTGGGGAATTAAAAAAAAAAAAAATGATAAAAAAATAAGGCAAAAGAGAGGAATATCTCAGGGGTGAAAGAAAAGTTAGATGAAAACTTCTAGTATTATTATTTTCATAAATGAGAACTTGGGTATAATTAAGTCTGAATGAAAGAAAACAGACACTTTAAGCTCGAAAATCCAGTGGTCATTCGTGATTGGTAGGTATTACATATTCACCGAATTTGAGCTCTATGGAGAAATTCATGAAAATTTCTATGAACATAGATATCTGTGGCTTATTATTTATTCATAATTAATGGTCTCTCAAAACGACATTACAAAAGATAAATGATTCGCAGGTGAATTTTAATACTTAAATTTTAGGAAAAATTTTAATGCGTCGATAACGCTGATTACAAATTTAGGTGATTAGGAAATTTTTTGTCAGAAAATTAGCACACAGATGCAGATTATTGTGACAAATTTGAGTTCATTAGCTAAAACAGTTCAATCATTAGATTCCCAGATTACTACGATTCAATTTTCTCTATTTTTCAATTGGGAATTTTGAAATTTGAAAGCCCAAAATTTTATCAGTCACATTAAAAATACAAATATTTTTGCACCATGATGAACTGTTTCTCATGTTACCCTGAATATCAAATAGACATAAAGAGACAAAAAACACTAACATTTAGGGAAAGCGGTGTAGGTCTATAGTGAAACATATTTAAAAAATTATAAAGGGTTGGAATTAGTGGTGTTTCACAAAATAAAAATTGAAATAAAGTTTGAGTTTAATATAAAGACTGTCTTTTGTATAAACTCCTGATGATGGACTAAAAAACTCGAAATATATCCATTAAACTCAAACTTTATTTCAATTTTTATTTTGGGAACACCACTAATTCTAGCCCTTTATAATTTTTCAAAAAAACACTGTTTCAAAATGATATACGAGTATTTTTTTGCAACGAAATTTTCTCTGGAGAGAGACGGACTAGTAGAAATTTTAATTGAATGTAATGGAAGGCAGCCCAGAGGTAGTGAGTCGGTTTGAAAGGAAAGGAGGAAGGATTCCAATAAATTACACCTTATTTGATATGTGTTAATTTTTTTCTTTCCTCACTACCTCTGGGATGCCTTCCATTCATTCAATTAATATACGAGTATTATATAAGAGTAGAATTCTTATGAAGGGAATTGCTGATTTGTGAAAAAATAACTAAACATTCATAAATAAATTGATAAAAGAATTCAACAAGGACATTTTTCTCGGTTGAAAAATGTGTAGTAGAAAAAATATATTAAACATGTACCTATTCAATTTATAATATATTCTCTATGAATAGTTTTCAATGCTATTTTTGATCTCTAGATATCAACTGGTGATCTATTACATTATCATTAAACTCAGTGAAATTGCTAAGATTATGAGAAATTTAAATATCCAATTCTGATACATTATTTTATTTTAATCTTTAAGCGGTCGATTGTCGAGATCGATTTAGCTGAAAGAAATAAAAGAATGCCGAGATGATGATAATATCCTTTGTGTTTCACTTTCATTCGATTCCTATTGGGAATCCAGAAAATCCAGTAATAGGAATATCGATTCGAATTAATATTTAGTTTTTTTATATTTTTAGGTCAAGAAACAGGTTTTTTCTGAGGATCTGGAAGAAAATCTGTATCACTCAAATTATAGATATTAATAGAATTTGTGTCATAATTACCTATATACTTCAGTAAAATAATTTATGTGAGAGAGTATATAGAAAAATATATTTATAATAATTTGCGACATGATCTATTCGGATATTTATTAGCTACACATTAAACACTAATAGGTAATTTGTACTTTCATTAATAGAGAGTAAAAGTAAATATGTATCACCGGAAATCTTTAAATTCCATTAATTAGACTAATTGGAGATATGCAATGGTTTTTATAATAAAATTGGGATTTTTCACATGAATTCTCGTTTCTGGACTTCAGAGCCTGGTCTGTCTCGAGAAATCAAAAAAATGATTTATCTCAGAAAAATGAAATTTAAAAAAAGTTGGGTTATATATCGTTTCGGGATATTACAATTAGAATTTTGGTTCAAAATGTTCGACGGGAAGTATACCTACTTTTATTTTAAGTGAATTTATCTTATAATAATATTTTAATTTTCAGATTTATCAAAAATTAATGTTCTTTATTTTTTTTATAATTTATAAAAATCACAATTATGAAAATAATGTTATATTAAGTTGGTTTAAAAAATATTCTAGGTTCGATTTACGGACATTGTATTTTTCTAATAATGTTTTTATTTATTTTTAATTCCCTTGTAGTAAATAAGATTATATTGTTTTTATATATTTTAGTTTTCTTAAAATCTCCATCCTTCAAAAACAAAATTTCTTTCACTTTGATTAGTTTTTAATATTTTTAATTATTTACGTTGGGTGTTGATTCCTTATTAATTGGCAAGTGATGTGCACGAATTCGCTTTAATTTTTTATAATAAGGTAAATTCTGCTTGTATAAATGTGAAACAATAATCTCCCCGATTGCCTAGCTGCGCCGCCTGGAACATAGACAACCTAGAGAACAGCTCCTTCATTTTTTTTTCATTTGCTGTTGTCTGCACTGCAAGTGGTGATAGAAGGGACTGACTGTTCCTTTACTATGTACCGGCAATGACATATACCATATAGCCTTTCTTTCATCATCAATGAAATTTACATTTTCACATGCGTAATAACAAAATTTACTTCTTATTCATTTGTCCTTTAATATAATAATAAATTTCTAATTTTATTTTATTCCCAAATATTAATTAGTACTTGATGATTTCGAAGTCTTATTTTTTATTTCATATCAAGAATACCATTTGTTAAATAGAACCGTGTAGCTCTGTCTTTAAATTAAAAGAATATAAGTTTGCCATTTTTATAAAGTTGGCGACCCCGCGATTCTATTTTTTTTTTTGTTTCAAGAAAGAACAGGCAGTTATTTATCCAGTTCCATATAACCCACTTGTTCTTTATAGATAATCAATTATAAGATTTTATTAAATGGACATTATATGATTTTAAAAAATAGCAAAATTATCACATCTATCAAATACGATTTAGAATTATTTTTTAGAGACGAGTCGATAAATCCAAGTTGAGTGATTTTGGTGAATGAGTTAAACCTTGGTCAATCATTAGGATGAGTTATTTATTCAATCCTTTTGTCCCTTTTTATAGAAATGCATGAGAATTTAGAACTCTTAGCGAACATGGAAAAAAAAATCCAATATAATATTGTCTTATCTCTAGATATAGAATAGGTTAATTAATAAAGTAGTCACCAAGTGATATATTTATTATTTATCATTTATTTCCACTCAATTAAATCATTAAATTTTTTCTCCGCTCAAAAAACAATCAAAGTTAATAACATTAAAACTTAAAAGAAATATTAAAAATTACAATGATTAAACTTTCGTTACCAACTCCTCAATTCAATGAATTTAAATCATTAAACTTACTATTTCTTTTTTTTTCTTATTGATTTATACAGGGTGAATACCAAGGAATGTAAAAAACTTTGAGCAATTATTGAGTATGTTGTTTAAGCACAATATGTTAAATGGACATATGTCCTATTGCAATCCCTTACAGAACCAGAGCAAATGTTTTATTAAGAAATATATATATACATTTAATATTTATTTAACATTTACAAAAAACACAATTAATATTAATTATTATTTTGATGACAAAATTAATGCTCAAAAACTAATATAAATGTGCTCCTTGATATCCTAAGTAAATCTAACATCTGATAGTCAATGAATCATACATAACCCGGCACTATTTTATTGTTAAAATTAAATTAGGTTGGAGTTGGTGGTGTTTCACACTCCTTGTGAAACACCACCAACTCCAACCTAATTTAATTTTAACAATGTTTCACTATAAACCAACACCGCGTTCCCTAAATTTTATTTTTTGTTGTTTCGACTTTGAGTCCCACCATCCATTGTTCTTCAACTTTTCGTGAGTGTTTATTTCAACAGTGTGAATGAGGTCCATTAATTAGGTGATCCTAAAGGTGTTATGTTCAGTTTTTAAATAACAATTAATATTAAGTGTGTGTTGTTTTGAATGATAAAATAGATATTAAACGTATACGGGTATTTTGAATAAAATTTTGAGCCGTAAGGAATTGAAATAGGATCTATGTTCATGTAACTTTTTTTTAACTTTATTTAGTTAGGATAACAAATGAAAAAACTCGGTAAATGAGCCCAACTCGCACCTGGCCGCGTTTTTGGTAAATTTTAGATTTGGCTGTAAATTTTTTGTTCATATTATGAAGTCGCAAAATTGTTTGGTAAATAATTTTTAATAGACGCTTTATAAGTTTGAACCGTTCCTGAAGATGAAAGCAAGGTCTTATTATTATTATTATTATTATGGTATATAGGTACCCATATGACGTCCAGTAATTCTAATTCTTAGGAAAACAGGAATGGTTGATTTTAATCGCATTTATAGACATTTGAAATAAGGATTATTCATAGAAGTTGAAACGTTGTGTTCTTGATAGAAATTTTTTAGAACATAGATGCTTCAAAATCGATATATAGAACCAATAGTAAACCTGCCCGAAAAAATTATAATAGAACAATCACTAAAGGTAGGAGTGATAATTAAAAAATCAATCATCTGTTTTAAAAATTCATAAGAAAAACTATTGTACAGTTATAATTTAATCCTTTTATCTGATTAGAAGACACAATACTCAATTCTCGAATTCATATAAAAAGAAATGGACAAAGAAGAAATATAATTTTGAAGAAAAAATTTAATAAAAAAATTCAATAGAAAATTAGAAAGAATCAAGATTATATATATATATATGCATATATGACATTCTAATCTTAATGAAAAAAAGTGAATTTACGAAAATGTCCATTTTTCGAGGGATTACTTTTTAAACTAAATACAAAAAAAAAAAAAAAAATAATAAAAAAAGAAGTAAAAATGGATGATTAACTTTATGGATTATAGTTGGCTGTTTCATTTGAATTTCGCGAAGTCATGCAACTTTATGCAAATTGATCAGATCATAAAAGAGAGAAAAATTGGAAAAATAGGATAATATGATATACATTTAATCCATTTGATATAAAAAAAAAATACTATAGAATTTAGTTTTTTGATTTGATTTCAAATGGTTTTTAAATAAACCAATAAGAGGTATATGTATATAGAGACTTCGTAACTGTAAATAAATAAATCAATAAATTATTTTCTATTTCATTATCAATAAATAATTAGGTTCATTATTTTTACAAATATAGGTTTAGAATTTATTTATTCTAAATTTAATATTTTAATATTGGACTAGCATTTGAGAATGTTTTTTCTGGAAATTTCTGATTATCTGACCCCAACGTTTACATTAAATAAATACACACGTACACATGCGTACACACAGCAATATATATTTAGAGACATACCAGAAAAAAATTTTGGAGGGCCCAAATTTTTTTTTGAAAAATCTAATTAATGTATTTATTAATATAAAATGATTGGAATAAAAGGTATATTAAATATTTTATGATATTTTCGTAGATTTACATTTATATGTACTGTCACTAGGTGATTTCGGTGGAATTCAGTTCGAGAATGTCTTCGTGCTCTGTGAGTAAAGGGACACCAATACGAGTTTAAGAATACTGAATACTGCTAAAATATAACCAGCTATATTTTCTAACTCCTACAGAGATTTACAGTAAACAAACATATCATATACACACATAAGCACATATAAATAAAATCTTATAAAATAATTTGTTGGTCAAGTTTCAGAGACCATAATGAAAAATAATAAATTGTGATTTCTATGTGATTAGGCATTTTTGATTGATAAAATTAGACAATATGTATATAAATATATAATTTTGGAATTATTTCAGTTAATATTTTTTTTTAACAGTGTGGTTTATCTACTTAACTGATACATTATAGAATTAAAATTGCCTGTTATATGATGGAATGTGTCTAAAAAATATTGAGACGGAATGAACCACGTATGGCTCATCCCTTTTATTTTAAAATGATGAAATAATTTCGGTGAGTGACCTACCCATGACTGGCGTGGTAATGAATTGCATTCAGTGTCAAATGTCACTGATGGGACAAGAGGCCGCTTATCACTAAACAGGTTGTCGGTTAATTCACACAGCACTAATCACAAAAAAGATAAAAATTGACGCGTGTTTATGGTGAGCAAAAGCCGGATCAACTAGAAAATACACTCTCTTCGGGATACAGATAGTGACTGGCCGGCGAGCGTGGAATTGAAGTTACGCTACGCATGCACTGGGCTGAATCACTATCCCCACTTCGTCTCGAATGGCCGGTGGTGGGGAGCAGGCCACGCCCCCTCACTTCTCTCCCTCATCAAAAAGGGAAATTAAAACGGGCAAAACAAATTCATTTTGGGGTTGTTGTTGTTGTTGTTATTGTTATTGTTATACAATATTTTTTTTATCATTTTTATTTTTTTTATTTTGAGATTTTAATCTGTGAGATTTTTTTGGGTTGGACCACACATGGTGAAATTACGAAATTATTTGAAATTATTCCGGTGGGCGGAAAAAATTGTTTTCCTTATTCTATTTAAGAAATAAGAAAAAAATTGTCATCTTTTTTCGATAAAAATTCGTACATAAAAACTATATTTATTTATTATATCTTATGTTAAGTACCAGTGAAGTAGCTAGCTTTTAAAAAGTCTCTGTGCTATGTGTTAATTAGCACCCTTATACTTTTTAAATAAATATTAATAAAAAAGCTGGTAAATTTCGTTTTTGTAAGAACTTTATTATTATAGGATTCAGTGTTTTAATTTTTGCTATATTTAATATGCGTTTTTTAGGGCCCCCTACAAGCCTGGCTCTGTGCGGATCCGCCTGTTACCTCCTGCCTAGTTACGGAACTGCAAGGAGAATCTCATTAATTTGTTTTTTTATAAAATTAGCTTTATATCAAGAATTAGAACTCTCGTATAAAGAAATGTCTGAAAGGTGAAGAAAAATTATTTTGAAGTATGATTTTTTTCCGTGTCTGAATTCCGTTATTCACGATAACTCTAGAGCGAAATGTCATAAAAAATTATTTTTCTAGTCAAGATTTTCATATGTAATAATGAAGAATTAGATATGGCTTAGATTTCTAGCTTCAGAAATTTCAAACGAAAAATACAGAAAATTAGAACAAATCGAAAAGTATTATTGGAAGTTTATGAATGGTTCCACCTAATTAGGTGCAATTTTGTATAGATTATATGAGAAACTTTGGAACATTTGAGATGTATTGAATTGGCAGAGAAGTTTGTATTAATTCAACTTGTGTCACGTTTCAGCTTTCTATCTCAAACAGTGCGCTGAGAAAAAAATTGTCAAATTCTCCAGGAAGTACACGCACCTCATAGTGCTTAAATTTCTGTAACCTAGAGAATCGAATTATTCAAAGTAAAGATGTTGTAAGATAAGTAAATTGCTAACTATATCGGTTTGTTTCTTCGGAATATTAAAAGATTAAGTATGTAGATACTATCTATCAATTTTAGAATTTTTGTCTCTCAGTCTTAATGCAAACAACAAACCCCTCTTTAAATTTAATTAAACAATTAGTAACTTGTAGACATTTCATTACTACTTTATTTTATTCCGATCAGTTGAATTAAAAGATTAAGAAGTAAACAAAAATATAGTCTCAGAGTATTATGTATGGTTACTTCGCCCTGTCATCTTGTTATTATCATCCGATAAAAGTACCTAAATGCTTCCAATAATTTTGATTTTATTAGATTGATTTTATTGTAAGGGGTTTTACTAGGGTTATATTTAGAATTCACTTTTGGGGGGACTTTTAAAATGTATTGCATCCTTAGGTGCTCTGAGTCAGTGTTTTGTTGGTTCGAATGACATCCCCAAAGATCCAGACCGGTTGGATCTCCGAACTGAAATTTTTCGGTATGCTTATTTCACTATTCAAAACTATTCAATCTTGAAGGGTTTCAGAGTCAGACAAACGTGCCGTTTTTAAATAATTCAAGGAGTGATCAGGAAAGATAAGCATGAGGTTAAGAGAATGAGACCTACATGTCAAAGCGGAGTAAAATTCTCTTACCTCTTCTTTTTGTTTGTTAGAAGTGTGGACGTGCCTGCACAAAGAGAAATTGATTTTCAACCATGAAAAAACTATCTCAAACACAGAAGCCGAACCTAAAAAGCTATTTAACAATATTCCCACCATTATGTTCTAATCTATCCTCTAAACCAGGGCTGTCCAACCCGTGGCCCGCGGGCCGCATAAGGCCCAGCACTGCAATGAGCGTGGCCCAATATAAAATCATAAACTTCCTTAAAACATTGATATTTATAATGTAGAGATATATGTATTTCCTTTTTCGAAATATGAATGTACATTTGTACAATACGTAGCTTTTTTCAAGAATAAAATTCACTAAAAGCAAAATTATAAGCTCAAGTATATAAGATAAAAAATAATGAAGTTTCGAATATTTAAAAATTCTTCTTCTTCTCATATTTTCATTTTCTAAAATATTTATTATTTTAATAATTTATATGCTACGCACTAACCAAGTATAGTATAGTACTAAATATAGCTATCATTCTAGTACAAGGAGACAAGGAATTGAGGTTTTCTAGAACAATCACAATTAATTGATAATAATTCTCTCCTGAACTAAAACTTGTCAGGACTTGTCTTTTAGATCTTTGCACGTTCTTACATGTCAATAGATAATGGATAGTCAGGGATTATTATATCCGTGACCCTTTTAAAAATAAATTATCATTCCTCATATCCTTCTTTAATCCCATTCGATTTAAACCAGGGCTGTCCACACCCGTGGCCCAATATAAAGTCATAAAATTCCTTAAAACATTGAGATTTATATGTAGATACTAGAAAACACACAACAATTTGGCCTGATAATTTTTTTCTCTAAAATAAGAAATCTGAAAATCTACTGTGAAGTTTTCAAAAAATAAAAGTGCTAATTTTAAATTTTGAATCTGGAACTAGATTTCAAGATTTCCGAAAAAATAATCATCATTTTGGTCTATTTTCGACTCCATTTTCATTAGAAATAAATTTTCTACTTGCAAACTTTCTGATTGAATGTTCTAGAACAACAATTAGATACCGATCTGAAAAAAAAATTGAATATTGTCTCTTTATTAGAATTTTATATTAATTATCTGAGGAAAAATATAAACAAATACTAATACATGATATCACTTTCTGTAAGTATATAGGTATGTATTTACATAAATACGAAGCTATTTTCAAGAATAAAAATTAAAAAAGTAAAATTAGAAGCTCACTATGAGCTAAAAAAAAATAAAGTTCTTATTTCTACATTATTAACTATCTTTTTTGAATAACAAATATCAATAGAATTATAATATTTTGTCCGCGGTTCAAGACGATTTTTTTTTCTTCAAATGTGGCCCTTGTAAGATAAAAGGTTGGACACCTCTGCTCTAAACATTACCTAAAAGGAGCTCAAATTAGATATTTTATTCTTTTATTGACTTTTTAATGTTGTCTTCTTTCATTTATGCTCATATTTAAAGGTTCATATCCAATGAATAAAGGCTGATCAATCTTATTAGTCAAGTTTAGTTATCATTTCTATTTTACCCGGTAGGTTCACTCAAAAATGTCCTGATTATCCAAGGTGTTTTTTTTTTTGCTGACTCTCTGGATTCCCATCATAACATAAAACAGGAGGTCGGAAAGTTTTTGTTTTGTTGTTTGTATTTCCAAATTGAAGAACTACCTACTAGATTGGGCTATATCGCTTTGGAACTCCCTGTTGAAAATCAGAAAAAAAAATCAAATTATTATATTGGATGGTTGTATTTAAGGGTCTAAGTTTGTGTTAATATGATAAGCATGAGCTTTATGACAAGATTCAACTTTCTAGATCAAACTTTTCTTTGGCAAATAAATAATTGTTACAAATTTAAAGCGAATCGTGAATTGAAAAGTTTTCACTTTTTTCCCGAATTCATAGTACTTATATTTCCTATCATATATAATGATTAAAACTTTAAAAGTTTAAATCTAAGACCAATCTATGTTATTTCTATGATTGAAAAAGGTTTGATGGGTGACAGCACACCTCCCCCCCTATCTAATCTAATAGATTGTTATTATATTATTACATGCTTTATATTAGCTTCACTGTATGTATCTATCTGTGTACTATTTATCTATCTATTAATGTGACTTTTGTTCTGTTAAATTTATCTATAAAAATAATTGTTACCTACTCAATTTAAATGAAATAATATAATTATAATAAAAGCATTACATTATGTTAAATTCCGCAAACTTTTCTCTATGAAAATAATTAAGACTATAAATTAGTATTTTAGTTTTGTTAAATTGTTGATTTATTGTATAAAAATGTATATTGTAACTGGGATAACTCCCGTATATCGAATAAAATAAAAAAAAATAAAAATAAAATATGATATCGTTTGATCAATCATGTTAAAGGCAGAATTTAAAGCTTCTATCAGTTCCTCACCTAATAATATACTTATATAAAATTAAAAAATTAAATTAAATTTGGGAAAAAGATTAAAATTTTAATACCTACAAAACTTTATAACAATTCAAATATTTTTCTTTTAATTTCCTACTGAGCAGTCTGGTAGGTGTAGGGATAAAACCGCCCAGATAATGATAATAATGTCTATATGTTCAGCAGTGAACAAAAATGCTGTTAATGATTTTTTCTTTGCTATAATTTTTTTTTTACATTTTTACAAAAGTGGCTCTAACTTTGTTGTTTTTATCATTAATTACATAGTTGTCGGCACTATAAAACTGATTAATGAAATTATAATTAGGCAAATAATAACAAAACTTCTTGAGCAAATACATATATAGATATATAAAATCTATAAATAAAACATAATTTACTTATTTTCCAGTAAAAAGTATAGAGATATGATTGTTTCTCCATAAAAGACAAAGCTTAGGACTCAGGATATATATAGATTTATTTATTTTTAATAATAGTGTTACAAGAAGGGAAACATTTATAAGTCAGGATCGACTCTTGGAATGTGAAAAGAAGAGAGGAAAAAATTTCAGCAGTTTAAGGTACTTTTAAAAGTTTGTAGATTATCGGATTGGGAGTGGAAATTATCAAGAAATCATAGATATGTCGTGGCCACATCGTAGAATTGACCATTTCATGAAATGCTCGAGAATTTCATGAAATGGTCACATTTCATGAAATGTTTCAATGTCTATTGGCCACATCATGATGTGCCTTGGCCAGATCAATGATAAGAAATCGTTTGTCGATATGGTCAACAAAACGCGCGGCTACTTCATGAAATGGTCAAGTTTATTTGATCATATCGTAAAATGGTTACATTTATTACCGGTAGAGGCGCTGGAAGCGTTTTGTTTATGTGTCAACATGAAAACAATGTTGTTACTCTTAGTGAAAAAGTGAATAATTTGTTAGTAAATGAGGAAATCAATGTGTCATCAGTGTTCCCCCACCAGTGGCGCACCATTACCCCTTGTCGCGCTGAACTAATGAATGTCAACTTGGCGATAAATCATTATTTTTATATATATTATAATAAAAGAGAGCGGGAATTCAAATCGGTCATTTGAAAATATATAGTTCATATAAAAGGAGTCTCATTAAACATACTTTTTCAATTGACACTGTTTTTATACAGCAATACTTTTGGCTGAACCGAAAATCAGATGCCCTCATTTTTTTCTTCACTGAAATACAAGAGTCCAAGGTGCTTTTTTCACTATTATTTATATCCGACGATTGGCTGTTCGGTTTTCAATGTGTGTTTGATTAGGAAAAAATGGGAGCCCCAAACACACCCCGCCCGACGATTGGCTGGTTCGGTTTTCAATGTGTGTTTGATTAGAAAAAAAAATGGGAGTCCAAAACACACCCCGTCCGGACTTAACTCTCGGAGGTTCGGTTAATATATATCATTCGGTTGGGTTCGTATAGCTCCTTTTCGGGCTGGCATTTAGACGGTTCGGTTGGCGTCAGAAATGGAGCTATACGAACCCAACCGAGCCGAACTGAATATATATTAGCCGAACCGGAGTCGTTTGCACATATTCGGTTCTATTACGTGGTTTGATTTAATAAAAATATTGTAAATAATATTAATAATATTTATTATATTATTATAATATTAATAATTACATTAATATTGATCTACTGCACTTTTAATTAAAAACCGATTAGACGGAATCAAATTATATTTTTAAATCCCCGGGTCATTATTCGTTGATTGCTGCACCCTGGGAGCGGTCCAATAACTAAGATAGGGGAGGGAGAGGTGAGCAGAGTGGGGGAACTCTTTTGACAACGAACGAAATTGGCGCATAAAATAGAGACCCACAGCGTTGCTTTTACCCCAAATATTTGTTTGTTTTCTAAAAATAATTATGTAACTTGACGTGTTTGATGTTTAATTTTGTTAGGATAATATTAGGAACCTATATAAATGAATTTAAATGAAATTAAATTAAAATAATATTTTTTCTACATTGTGGCATTTTAGATTTGGTATGTTGTATTTTAAGATTCTTTTAATATTTCCTAAAGTCCCTAGTTAAATGTTAGTCTGACTTAAAGAACAATAAACAAGTTTGTAACATATTCTCGATTTTTATTAAATATTTTATGGACACCCTATTTTACGATATGGCCAATCGTGGATGACAAAATCAAGAAACGTTCACGATTTAATGATCTGGTCAAATTAAGTTGGCCACATCATGAAATGTGTTAAATAAGATAATTATTTTATACCTTTTAGTCTATTTTATTTTATTTTTGAGTTCTTATTATTTTATTTGTTGCATTTAATTTTTTTGACGCGTGGTTTTTTTCTAAAAATTATTTTTATTTTTCTTTTTTTAGTGATGTTAAGAATGATGATAATATAATATGACTTATGATAATACCTTGCATGCATCTCATAAGAGGAAAGATTCGGGCGAAGAAATCAGAAAGTGATAATAAAATTCAATTCATAAATAGAGAAATTATCTCGAAACGTTAGCGGGTTTTAAATGAACGTTTTAAGATTACTTTTTAAAAAGATTTTATTTATTATAATTTCGATTATTTGCTCATAAGAATTAGAGATTTCCGTTATCATATCATCAGAACTTGACCAAATTAATATGGGACCACCCCTAAGGTACCCCCTTTCCAATAAAAGAAAAATCATTGAAATCGGTCCAGAAACAAAGAAGTTATGCGTGAACATACATAACAAAAAAGGTCCAATCGCAATGAAAAAAAAAACGGAACCAATCGGTAACTAGACTGAACCCAATCCAAAAAACCATCGAAATCGGTCCACAATTGGCGAAGAAATCGAATAACATAGATACAAAAAATTCTGTCGAATTGATAACCTCCTCCTTTTTTGAAGTCGGTTAAAAAGTGACACATCTAGAGAAAGATGTTTTCGATCCTTAAATCTTTCATTCGTCATCAACTAAAAGAAAAGTACTGAGCCCTAGTTCCACTTGTGCTTAGTCGCTTTCTTCTTTTCGCGCAAACTCTCCCAATTTCCTCCCCTTTTACTCATCTCACCTGTTCCTATTTCGCATCCAGGGAGAATTTGAATCTCATTCGGAGGGAGATCCTCTCAATACCTGCTTGGAGCCCATTTCGAAATATAATCAAACACCGTATTATTAAACGGAATAATGTATCAAAATCTCTCCTAGACATTCTATAGAATAGCAAAAGTGAGTTAAGGCAAGTTTGATGCAAGTTGGCAAGTGGGAACATGTGTCATATTCAGTCGTCGTCTGATGCCTTTTCACTTATATCTTATCTCCTGTAGTACAAGACAGTTTTTTCATAAAAAAAATAACAATAATAATATTTATTCACGATCGAGTTTTAAATACAGATTCCAAGCCAAACAAGTCTATTGTGACTATTTTGCATTGTTTTAGTATAAATTATTAAATAGGTATTGATTTATGGTGAATAATAATACATAAAAAGGCTTTCAATTGAAATGTGTTAGATAGGACCGTTCTAGGGATTTACATTTAGTTATGCACATCAAATGAATAGATAATCCCTTCTACGCTTGTTCAAGGTTCATATTTCATTGAAAAAATGTTTTCTAAAGAATTTTACGGATAATTCTGTTAGTGACTTGTTAGAAATGTTTGTTAGTTTATTGTTGAATGTGGAATAAATGAAATTATTATATTGACCTGTGAAAATTCACTTGGTTCACCGTGGACTTCAAATGTTGTACCTTTTTGGTGCAACTTCTTCTTGTATCAATATCATCAAATATGATGCTCAAAATAAATTTTATTTTATTATTCTCGGTATTTATTACAAAGTGCATTTTTTGTTGAGTAATTTTTATAATTATATTTAAAAAAATTAAAAAACATGATTCTAAAAAGTACAAAATAATGTAACACTTAATTAAAAAGTGTAGAAACTTTTAATTAATTTCGACAAAGTGCCCTACACGCTTTTTGATTAAGTATTACATTATTTATACTTTTAGAAGCATGTTTTTTAGTTTTTTTAAAATATAATTTATTTAAAAAAATATATATCTAAACATATTAAACCAATTATTTTACATTAATTAATGTATACATTGTATTTTTTGCTTCGATTCCGGAGATTACTTCTCCACCATCGAGTGTCCTTATTCATCTTTAGTCCTTGTTTTTAATAAGAGGAAAAATCTAATTAGATAAAAAAACCTCTTTTCCGATAATTATTTCAATTCCATTATTCCCCAATCAAGTCGATTGGTTCTCTATCCCATCGTCCCTCAAATCAATCATAAAATATAATTTAATTTTTTACTTTTAGTATTAATTATTTTTATAGAGAAAAATTTGCGGAATTTAACAGAATTAAATGTATTTATTTTTATTATTTATATATAATTTCATTTTTTTTTAATTTATTATAAATTTTATTAAACTAATTATTTTACATTAATGTATAGATTATATTTGAGCTTCGACTCCGGAGATTACTTCTCCACCATCGACTGTCCTTGATCATCTTTTAGTACATGTTTTAATGAGAGGAAAAACCTCTTTTCCGATAATTATTCCAATTCCATATTAACTCCTCTCCTTCCCTGTTCGATCATATAATTTTTATTTAAATTGAGTAGGTAAACAATTATTTTTATAGAGAAATGTTTACGGAATTTAACCGAACAAAGTCACATTGATAGATAGATAGGTAGATCGATAGATACAGGTGAAGCTAATATAAAGCTGTAAAAAACTGACTGTTAAAAGAGTTTTATGGTATAAGTTAGTATGAAAAGATTTAGAAACCTAAAGCAGTGCTGTCTTTCATCTAAAATTAGAAGTTCATATAAAAAATATTTGAATTAATAAAACCTTTGTTATTAAATTATACTTTAAATTATTTAAAAACTTAAATTCTTATTAAAGCGTGGCATGTGACACCCATTTGCCAATCACAAAAAACAAGAGTTTTATAAAATATGATAGACTTTGTTGGGTTAAAAAAAGCTTTGAAAACATTTAAATATTATTATATTGTTTTTTTGAAATGTGTAGTCTAAATATTTAAATTACAATGTATCTAATTTGACCAAAAAAGAGGAAAGCAAGGAATTCAAATATATTAACTATTTTATTATTTCATGTTTTGGCTAAAATTTATTTATAATAAAACATTGTTTTATCGCTAGCTTAAAATTAACTCAGTGTTCAGGTTACGGACATACAGGGGTTCGGTAGAATTAATTCCTAATATAATTTTTAAGGAATTAGGTGTCGGTTTTAGGTGAAACATTTTAATCCACTCTTATTAATCTCATTAGCATGAGAACTTAGTTTGGATGCATGGCCCCCACATGAAATTTTAGGCCCGGGCCCGAAATCTTGAGCGTTTTTTATAAAGTGGAAACAGTTGGTCACCCCACACTTTACGCGAAATTAAAAATCGTATTTAATTGGAAGAACACATTTTTGGGGACTGTGCTCAAATGTTCATTGGGTCGAAAATCAAAAATATTTTTATCATTGAGTATGAGATCTCATTAAATGCAATTAAAAGATTTAATTTAGTATAATTATAATATTTAATATAATTCTCATTAATAACAGTGTGAGGACTTGCATTTGACCAGCTTATTTTTATTCTTTTGAAAATGCACTCTAATGTTCTCACTAAATGATAAAATGTACCAAGACATTATTATATATGGACTTACCATAAATCTCCGTTTGACCTGTACTGTTCCGGTTTGAAAGTATGGTTCGGGTGTCCCTGTCAGTTTGTCATTTTGTCCTGTGTTTTTGGAAAACATTATTAATTCCTGTCTCGGAAAAGTTAATTGTGAACTAAATTTTTAAGGTGGATTTCTAGACGCGATTAAAAATATAAAGAAATAGAAGAAAAAGTATCAATAAAAACTTTTTAAAGACTCTATACGCTTGCTAGTTAGAGCCACAATAAGTAATTTCTTTTGTACATTTTTGTCTGAATGTTAATCAAGTCCAAATGAATATTCTCTCCCTCTATATAACGAGTCTAGTTTTGGTCTGAGTTCAAAATGCCATTCCTAGAATAAAAGAAATTAAGAAATTAATCTCTAATAGTCTGAAACAGGTTTGATCTTGTATTTGGCTTCCTTATAATACAGGTTAGCTCTAAAGAAAAGAGATGATTATATCCGCGCTCTTTTTAGTTATTTTCATCGATCAAATTCTAATGAAAGAATCGCTCACTCGCCCTTTAAATAAAAAAAAAAATGAAAAAATTTCAAGACTAATAGATTCAGGAGTTGTCCTAGTAATTATTAATAAAATTAAATATAAATTGTTCATTTATGGCTATAGCTACTATAACACATCAATAGAATAATTCAAAAAATAATATTTTCTGCCTTTTGAACGAGATATTAAAAAATCTAATCAGTAGGTACTATGTATTGATACAAAAGAACTTTTTGACTTTCCATTCTTTGGCTATCGTGATTATCGGAATTCATTGTAAAATCATATAGAAGTTGCTCCTTTATTTTATTTCGAATAAACTCTCGAAATAGTCCCGGTTTGAGAAAAAAATATTATGGTAAGTCTAGTTAGATAGGAACTTGAGAAGAAAGTAAAAAAAATATTTAATTGTAAAAAAAGTGGTATCAAACATTTGATGAAAGCCAATGATTCTAGTTTCAGTTATAAGCTTTTTAATTTTGAATATTTTTCAAAATATGCATTATTTTAAAGTAAACTCTGAATAGATTTGTTTGAAAATATTTAAAAATCTAAAGTTCATCAGTTTAGATAAACCTGTGTTTATTAAAGTGCCTATTTAAAAACAAAATAGAAATAAATTAGAAGAATTTTTTCACTATTCTTGGGCTGCCTTTCCACCACTTATCAATTAGAATTAAATAAATTTACTTTTATTTGCCTTTGAAGGGTTTAATGCACTTCCTTTACCTGGTGAACATTCTTCGAACGCAATTTCTCTCCTGGTCTCTCTCTATATATATATTCATCTACAACTCTAGAAGATAGCTTTAAATTTAATTTCCTAACTTGTGCTGAAATGTCAAACTACCCCTATTTCTCTATTTACATTTATTTCCTATTTATATTTCATAATTATTAAAAAGATAATCCTGAAAATATTATCAAATATTACAAATATTATGTATCATTAATTAAAATTTGTTAATGTGAAAATGACTTTCAGAAATAAAATAATATGCTCATATTAAAAGAATAATTTTACAAATTGATTTGCAAAATTATTCTATCTTTTTTAATACGAGCATATTATTTTATTTCTGGAAGTCATTTTCCCATTAACAAATTTTAATTAATGGTACATAATATTTCAGTCATCGTGATAATTGTATTTAATAGCAATTTCGTTTTTCCACAATCAAGCCAGATGAGACCCACACTGTTCAACCATTTGTTATTTGCCCTATATCGTTTTTAATATTGAATACAATAATTATAATACAACCCCATAAAAAATATTACTTCAAATGACTTTCACTTTAGAATCATGGACAATTTTAACGCTAAGTTTAAAAATAACTATTCAATCACTTTGGTTTCATTATCAACTAAAAACAAATTTTTACAGTGCAGAGAAAAAATTTAATTCTGCTTTACTTTTATTTTATATAAGTATATATATTTTCTTAAGTTTAAGAACTTAGATTTTTAGCAAATTTAGAAAGAAAATTAAACATTCTTGGCCTGAGGCTATAACACTTTTTAAAATACAAATAGTATTATTTCAAAATAAGCTCAATTAATTTCAAATTAGGATTAATCAATTTAAAATTAGGGTTTAATTTGAAGTTGGAACGGAATATATTATGTTGATTAAAATTTTAGTTATTGAATTGGCTAATAATTTCGATAGAAATCACATTATACCTACATTATTAAATATATAAAATAACATATAAACAATAAATACAACGACGTTTCTATCGCTTGGTTCATCTGTGATCGTTTTCAAGTGTGGAATGCCCCTACAGTGGCTAATAACAGGCAAAGAAATTGAATATAACATAGAGCGGACCACAATTTCCAGTTTTCTTTAAATAAATTAAGTGAGATGCAAGCAACACAACCAGAATTGGTATGGTTATTAAAAGACAAGTATAGTCTTATGAGACAATCAACGGTGCATCATGATACCTGTGAAATTATGTGCTTTAAACTTTACAGGGTTTCTCCATAATTGATAATTAATTCTACCAAGTGAGTGTTTTAGAATTTTTTTAATTTTATGAAAATAGATGGAATTTCAAAATTTCAACATCTCACGGAGACATTGTATATTTCCACATAATTGGATTTTAAAATCTAGAAAAAGAGAAGAAGACAAATTTTAGATCTTATTACCTTATTAGATATACTTGTTTTTCGTATCAAAAAAGTTTCGTTCCCTCAGGAGTTGAACCATAGTGCCAGGCCAGTTTCCAGGCACCTTCTGATTTATATATATATAGTATATATATATATATATATATACATGCTCATTTAAAAGAAATTTCACTCCAGTTATAGAAAAATTCCATTGTAAAATTCAACTGTAACTGAAACTAATTTAATCTAGAAAAAGAGAATTTAAATGTTAGTATAAATGGTATTTTAAGGATCTTATTCATCGCGATTCAAATTCTAAAGGAATATTCAAATTTGTTTTCTCGAAAAGTTGTCTTTTAAGTCGTTATTGTTTTGTAAACAAACCAGTCTGGAATATAAGGTAGAAGAAGAGTTGAATGGAAAGGTGTTCAAGGGAAGAGTTTGTTTATTCTTCGGTGAGTTTTGTCCAATTCCGTTTGTTTGTAGATAGAGAGAAGTCCTTTTTCCAAATCTTATTATTCAGAGACAAATGATACAAAAGTTTCGCTCTATTGATTAGTCTTTTCGGAAAGTAAGCGTACAATTTCTTTCAAGGAAAATCGTAATAATCCTCTTTTAAAGAAATTTGAATAGGGTGGAACAGGGATTTTCAAAGTTTTTTCCTTTTATCATGAGCTTTAAATCGATTTATTAAACATGACCCTTTTTGTATTCAATAAATCCATATTTTTTTATAGAAAACAAGTAGTTATAATCTTGATTTGTGTCAAATCAATTATATAGGTATAAGACATGGAGTTTTAAAAGGCAGTCAAATTTTTAGTAACAAAACCAATCTATTTTTAACCGACTTCAAAAAAGGAGGAGGTTCTCAATTCGACTGAATTTTTATTTTTTGTCTATGTTACCTGATATCTTCGCCAATTGTGAACCTATTTTGATTATTTTTACTTTATCCAATGCGAAGCATGGGAGAAAGTATTGGAATCGCTCTCGCGTCAAGCGCGACTTCAAAGGGTCCTCAGGTAAAGACTACGGAACCCATAGACTCAATTAAGGTCACAAATTGAAGTATTCAATGAGATTGAATTTTAGCACGTGACGGTTTTGCTAAAAATTGCCTGGAATCTCTTCGAGAGGCCAAAAAGTGCCATTTTTTTTTGGAAGTGCGTGGGGATGTATGTATGTATGTATGTATGTGTGTGTGTGTGTGTGTGTGTGTGTGTGTGTGTGTGTGTGTGTGTTGCTATCGTTTTTTTCGTCCACGATTTTTTCCTCACCTTTGCGCTGATTGAAATGAAATTGAAAACCTACCATTACTTTAACAAAATGATTAGTTTTTGGTACATATCGGTCCACAAACATTAGTACTTTATTTCAGTACTTTTTTAGTTTTTTCTAAATATCTTGAAAATGACTTAATCAATTTTGATGAAATTTAATATACTAATTAAGTACCTTGGGGACCACAAAAAAGGTTAAATAAAGTTTTTAGTAAAATTATATTTTAAAGTACTTTACTCAAGAACATATTAATATTTCAAATGAATTTGGATAAAGTTTAGCAACGATCCGTTGCAGTTTATTTTGCATTGAGTTTAGTCTAGTTTCCGATTGGTCCCGTTTTTTTTCACTGGTATATTGGACCTTTTTTGATCTGTTTGTTTAGGCATAACTTCTTTGTTTATGAACCGATTTTAATGATTCTTTTTTTATTGGAAAGAGGGTACCTTAGGGGTGGTGCAATATTAATTTGGACAAGTTCTGAAGATATGATCAATGACGAAATAAAGTAAATCTCCAATTCTTATGACCAAATAATCGAAATTATAATAAATAAAATCTTTTAACATTCATTTAAAACCCGCAAACGTTTTAAGTGAATTTCTATATTTATGAATTGAATTTTATTATAATTTTCTGATTCATTCGCCCGACGCTTTCTCTTACGAGATGCATCCAAGGTATTATATTAAGTCACTATTAATAACATCATTAAAAAGAGAAAAATAAAAATAATTTTTATGAAAAAAAGTAAAATCAACTTCAAAAAAATTAATTGCAACAAATAAAATAATAATAATTTAAAAATCAAATAAAATACACTAAAAGGTATAAAATAATTATCTTATTTAGTTGCAATTAAACGACGAATTATTAACATGAAATTACTTTCTTGAAGTCGGTGCCAAACATATAATCTTATGAATCGCACTCGACGGATCTTTTACTTAGTACGTTTGGCGGGTAAGCTCGCTTATATAGTTTGTTTGGCACCGACTTCAAAAAGTAATTTAATGTTAATATTTCGTCGTTTAGTTGTAACTAAATAAGATAATTATTTTATACCTTTTAGTGTATTTGATTTGATTTTTAAGTTATTATTATTTTATTTGTTGCATTTAATTTTTTGAAGTCTGTTTTATTTTTTCATAAAAATTATTTTTACCCTAGTAGAACAATATTTCAAACTGTATAGTAACCATTTAGTGCCTATGTAGATTTTCAGAAGGATATGTTCTTACTGCCGACATTTCAATATCTTAAATCTATCTTCATTAGGAGAATAAATAAATAAAAATAATTTTTAGACTCAATTCCATACAAATAAAGATGATTTACAAAATCATTAGAAGTATCTATATAGTTTTGTCTCTCTGATACATTGTTGGGACACTTATTTAACCACTTATAAATCCGAGTGAAGATTCGACTTAATAACAATGTATTTATTTTACTCCTTACTTAAGTTGAGTTATATTAATATTTAATAAAGTTGTTGTAGGGAAATAAGGGCAATAGCTTAGGCAAATAATTTTTATTTTTTGCCATCTGGCCTGATATGTTTGCTAAGAAGGAATATTAATAAAATGACAAATATGCAAGGAAGTTAATTTATTTGAGCTCTGAGGAAGTCAACCAACCAGTTGACGAAACGTTGGCAAAAAATAAAAATTATTTGCATAAGCTATTGTCCTTATTTCCCTACAACAACTTTATTAATTTAATCGATGGACATAAATAATCAAAATAATTAATATTTAATTTTACAAGGTAGCAACCAAAATTATTTTCTAGTAAAACTAAATTCTACTTATAGGACTATTAAGTTGTCTACATTCGCTCAAACTGTCAGCTATCTTTGACTGCTACACGGATAGGTAAACAAGCTAATCGTCGGATATGTGTCTAACTACCTATTTAGGTTAAAAGTAAAGTGTTGCTGATGGTTATTTTGAACTCCAGCCAAGATTAACTGTAGATAGATAAACCGATCCTAAAAGTCGAAAATACTTCTAATCCATCTTCGATCCTTGACATGTTGAAAGCAACTGAACCCATTTGATCTTAGAAATTAAACAAGTACGATGGTTATTTATTAGAAGGGTGAATGACTAAGGCAGTGTATGTTGTTGGCATATTTATTGTCGTGTTGCTTGCATCTCACTGAAAATGTTGGGATGTGAAGGCTAAAATGGAAAAGAATATGTTTTTAATTCTATTAAACAAAAGAACCTATTTCTATAGTCATTAACTGTTTGAAACTACCATGCGCATGTTCAGTTCCTTTTATTCAAATGATGGTTTTAAATTTAAACCATGACACCAGCAGTAGAAACTAACCAAATAGGTCTCTTCGACATTACATATACATAAGAAAATTTATAAAATATATTATTATGAATTTTTTAAAGAGCTGATGGTGGAGTGAAACCAAAAACCAAATTTAGTTTTAATTTGATCCTAAGTTGGAGATTCAGTTTATTTCATTTTCAAAAAGTCCTTAAAACTGATGTCGAAATCATACTTAAAATCAAGAAATAATAAATTTTCATTTATTCTCTCTAAAATATTACCTCCGGATATGTCGTTATGTTTTCTTAATTTCCAACCTGCATGATGTCATCAGGACAGAACAGAATTAGTGGAGAGACGCGGGGGGACCAAGGTGAAGACGGTTCCGACATGAACTTTGTTACTTTTTTTAACATCTCATTTTTAATTGAATCTAGTCCCTTGATGCAATTCGTGGAAGAGTGGAGTAGAGTAAAGCTTCCCACGCATAGGCGAGGAATTCCTTTCGCATGGCGATTCAATACATTGGCTGGTCCCTCCATTCTTCTACCATGATACCCACTTTCAAACATTTATTTAAATATTTTTTTCCTTCTATATACCTACTTAACAATATCGAAGAAAAATCGTTGCCTTGGCTGCGTTATTATTATTCATTTCTAAATCCTTTCTAAAGCGTGAGATTCACTTGGATATTTAAAAGAAATTCAGGATAAGGAAATGGGAATTAATTGAAAAGGAGGAGATTATTTATTATTTGTTGTGCGTATCGGGACGAAAAGAAAAAATTTAATTCAACCGATTCTAAAACTAATGACCTCAAGACCAGCTTAGAGTATTGTGTGTTGTGAGAGATAAACTGCATTAGAAAATTCAATTTCAAAAATATTTTAGAAATATAATTAGTGTTAATTATATAGGAACTTCGATATTATTGGATTATATATGTTGATAACTTTCAGTAAACAAAATCAAGATTTTTACACTTTAAACAATATTCTCAGTTCATGTTTATTTTATAAAACTCACACAATTTCATATTGTATAGTAAAATAAATAAAGAAGGCACTCCATAGGGTGAGAAAGAACTTTCTGTAGTTTACATTCTTGTTGAAGAAATAACAAATATCTCAAATGGTCTTGTGAAAGATCCATTTTCAATGCATCTAAAATTGCGTTTGTTTATTTGTAACATACATAATAACATTTAGGGAAAGCGGTGTTGGTTTATAGTGAAACATATTAAACACAGGAGTTTTTAACGGATTATAGTGATGTTTCACAAGTAAATCGAATTTAGGGAATGCGGTGTTGTTTATAGTGAAACATTATTAAAATTATATTAAGTTGGAGTTAGTGGCGTTTCCTTGTGATGGCTAGGCTTTGAAATATGCTAAGCGGATTCGATAGCTGAAACTTAGAATAAAAACACTTTTTAAAATCCTCGAAACTAATTTCCCTTCTATAATTAATTTTTACGTTCTATATATTTAAAGTGATGTATTATGATAATGAACCCGAAAATTTGGATTCATTAGAAATATACCTTTTATTGCAGTCTTCTGAATAAAGTCAAGCATCATACCTATAACTCATCAAGGCAACGGGTAAACATACTAGTGAACCCGAGGATAATACTATGAAAGAACACTCTTCGTAGCATTCAGCAATGTTTTTCAAACTGAGAATTGATCCGCCTGTCGTTAGGCAACCTAATGAACAGCGCAAATGAAAAAGGAATGGGAGCTGAAATATCTCAATAAATGAAGAAAAAATATGGACTAAAAAGTTGGTAAATGACTAATTTTGAGAAAGCGAAACGATCATTTCTAAACTGTATTTGGATGCTAAATAATCCATCGAGGTCCAATCTTTTAATTGTGTGTGAAATCATATGAGTTTTGTTTGAAGTGTAGGAGGTTGATTGTACTTAAAACAGTGTCTGGAATGAATAGAAAGCCAAGCTGAGACAGATTAAGTTACAGTGGAAACAAAGCCATTCCAAGAGAGGTCAGATCTTAGAATGAGCATACAGCGCTATCATTAAACAAAATTAAATTAATAAGATGATGTCTCTTCCATTCTCTAAAAAATAATCAATTTATTTCAATTTATATTTATATTGAAAATAACATGAGTTGAAATTGAATTTCTACAAAAGTTCTGTTCCATAATTTGCGCCTTTTTACTTTACTTTAAGGCTTCTTTTTGAATTGATTTTTCCAATTAATATATGTATTTGGAAACCTTTTAGTTCATTCAATTTTTTTGGTCTAAGAAATTATATTTTTAAAGATATTTATAAGCTAAATATAGAGTAGATATAGCTCATTAACGAATTCTAAAATGGCTTTAAATAATTATGTTCCGAATCTTTAAGCCTTAATTATTAAATTACAAATATGATTTTTAATAATCACAATAAAAAAAATTAAATCCACCTTTTCAAATTACTAAATTTAAATAAATTCTAAAAAATAAATTTTCTTTTTAGTACAAAAGATATCACTCTTTGTTTAGATTTTCTTCAAATAACCCTAATTTTTATTTCTTTTGAAAATGTTTTATTATTAGTTTGAAATTTTAAAAACATCAATTTTTAATGACTTTTGTGTTTATGGACTAGTCGATGGCTTCTGAACAGCTCAAATATCAAAAATGTTTTCTCATTAAAAATTTCAGAACTTTAAGTTCTAAAACAAACGTCGCGTATCTTAAAATGTTTCAACTTTTTTGCCCCTATTATTATTATCATAATATTTGTTTGTTTAAACTATTTTTTTATTCAAAAACCGACGTTTCGGAGGTTTATTCCCTCCTTCTTCAGGGTTTTGAAAGGTCACTGAAAGAAATCCAATAGGACATTCCCCTCTGTCTCCTCTCTGAGTGGGAATAACAATATTATATAGTATTTCATTCTAAGTAGAATATAGTTTATTCTCTTTTTGAATTTTTGGACTGCATCATCAAAATATTTGTTTGTTTTTTCAAACTTAAAAGTTTTTCCTCCAGTCACTCCAAAAAATATTCAAGTATCTACGTTCTCGAAAGGGGGGTCAATTTAACTTTTTTATTACCTGGGCCCACAAACCTGCTGATCCGGGTATACTCGTAGACTCAACATTAAAAGGACGACAATTTATTAACTGTAATTATTTTCAACTGTTGAATATTTGCTTATGATAATCACTTAATAAATATTCTATGATATATATAATAAATAAATAAAAAAATGATATTATAGTTTGTTCTAGTTTGCAACTAGTTTATCTTTGTGAATTAAAAATATTTATCTCTCAGAGCAGTCAGAGCTTAAAGAATGCTCAGAGTACTTTATGTTCTTATCAACTATCCTGTGAGAAGTTAGTTTTTATTATTGTGAAATTTTTAGATTATTTTAAGCAACTGATGAGTACAATACTACTACTCTACTAGTCAGTGAATTAACTGATAAATAAAAACTGTCGGTTTGAACTTTTTTCAGCGTTATTAATGACATATATATTTCGTCACATTCATTTGAGTCTATTTCAAGCCTTTTACTTGATTAAACGTTTCACTTCCCATATCTCTTATTATCTTTGCTAAATAATCTAATCTAGATATTCCACTTCTCTTTTCTAACTCACCCTTTATGAAATTCCTCATAGTTCCCTATGTCTGTGCCCTATCACCAAAACTCTTCTCTGCACGAAACTCAACAACAAAGTCTCTTTTACCTAATCATATAGAGAACTTCCTCATTACTCATTAGTAATCCTATATACCCATTTAATTTTTACTATTCTCCTGTAGTGTACATTTAACATTAACTCAAATCTCTTTCAAACTTCTACTTCTATTTGAACTATTTTATTTATAAATTAATATTTAGTGAGGTTATTCGGGATAACAGCGCAGAATATTTGCCAGTGTTTACTATACAAATACCAAATTACCCTTTGGGTAACAATTGTTAGTAAAAACTACAACTGTATAATCAATTCTGCTATGTTTCAACTATTACTGTTCATAAGAAACTTAAATATTTACTGTATTGTAAATTTCAGTCAATATCGTAGTTTAATGCTTACCAAAAACAAGTTTTTATTTGGTTTGATTCTATGTTTGATTATCGGAACTACCCTCAGTTCCAATTAGCTGGGAAAATCGAGGATAATATTATTTGTTCTTTGAACAAAGTGAGAGAAGGAAAAATAAATTTCAGATTTCTCATTTATTATGCTGATTCAATGCTATAATGTGAATATATATTTCAACTATAATTGGTTTAATTAGACTCAATTAAATAGAGTCGAATATAGGCAGAAAGCAGAATGATAAGAAACTAGTAAAATTCGATCTAACTCAATCGTTATTCGGTAATGCTTATGATTTCAAGATATGAAATTCCCCCGTTATTTGAAAAGATTTTGTTTAGACGAGAATAGCAGAATTGTTGATTCACAAAGAGAAATCAACAAGGTTGTCCTCTGATGCAAATAAAGGTAAATATAGGCGTTGTATATTTTTTTGTAAATTTTTTTGTAAATTTTCTTATTAATTTATTTCATTAAATTTTCTTATCAAAGTGAGAAAATTTCATTTGTCCGTCTGTCAATTCAGTAATTTATTTAAGTCCGTCGGGAAGTCCAATCATTTTTTTATTGGAAACAAAGAAATTCTTTCTTTTGCTAAATTCTTAAATCGTTAAATTTCAGTAAAGTCGTTTTGTCTTAATTAAAGTAGTTTTTCTTAAAAATTGTTATTCAATTAACTTAATAATTGTGGCATTTAAAATCAATTAAGTTTTTTTCTTGAAATAGTAGAAAATAAAATTTAAAATCTGTCTGTCACTAAATTATTAAAATCATTGAAATTCCGCTAAATCATTTTGTCAATTAAGCCCGATAAGTTTTCTTAATTATTTTTTTATTGAAGCTGAAGTCATTTAATAGTAATTATTATAGCTAATAGATCATTAGTGTCGATTAATTAGAGAAGCAAATCTATAGATAAAAAGATAATCCTTAATCCTCTCTCTTAATCGTTTTGTAAATTCAAGTTAAATTGATTATTAGTTCAATTTGATTTAATTTGGCGTTAATTATTTGAAAACACAATCTATTTTTAAAATGATTTTGTTTGTTTTTCCGTCTGTCGGTCTGTCTAAAATGAAAATTTCTTGTTAATTTTTTTGAATTTATTATTTTTTAATAATAATAATTGTTTGCTACCTGGTCTGGCAAATCAGTTATTTGCTATTGACTTTGCTTAAGCAGGAGAATAGCGATTCGGTGTGTAACCCCCCCCCCATCTTCAGCCATGAGATTTGCCAAGAATAATTCTATTTCCTGTCAATCACTCTCATATTTGAGGCGGAGTTTTGGTCGCGATTGGGGCCATTCGTATTTCTTTATTGTCTTGGGTACAGCGTCCATATATCATTCTCTCTCTTTATCTTGATGATTCAAATCCATTGTAATCGGCATTTAATTTGTTAATATTAATGCGAATAAATCATAACACGGCCCACTAGGTTATTTTCTGATGATAAAACTTATTGGTTATTTTTTTATATATATAAATATTATCCAACCTTTGGCCATTGCCTAAGTTCAATGTCGAGTCTTTTTACTGACCCTATTATGTCGCAATTACTCGAACTTAAATGGAATTTTAAATTTTCTTATTCAGAAATTACTTATATACACCTCAAATATAAATAATGTATGTATATATGTAGGTATAATTCTATTTTATAAACACTTTTTTTAGATATAAACGCATTACGAAAAAAATATAAATTTAAAAATCACAAAAGTGCAGCTAAATGTGCTCTGGAATGATAAAATAAAATCAGGCCAGGAGAAATGTTAAAGTTTTTTTTATTATATAGATGGGGGAAGGAGTTTCAAAGTCCTGGATTGGCCTCTCTATAGTGAAAAGAAGAAGAGGAAGAGATTTCATTGGCTGAAAAGTATCTACGGGTGCAGGTCTTAAACAGATTGAAGGTTATACGTCGTGTGGAAGTCTGTGGCAGAGAGCAAGTTTCAGTCTCTAGGGGTCATAGGGATAAACGATTTGGTTAAAGCATTTGTTCGATTCTTATAAAATGTGACAACGAAGGGGTGTTGGGTGTTCGAAAACTGCATGTTCTTAAAAATAGGGATTTAGTAGTGATAGTGATTTCAACTCGTCTGGACAAACACCTTGGCAGTAATTATACTACAGGAAAATAATAGAATCGTTTTTACGATGAGCCAGGGAGACGAGTGAGTTCGATATGGAAGGTCCCTATTAATTTAATTAGTTTCTTTTGATTTTAAATTTTAAGAAATTATAATTACAAAAATCATATAATAACATATTGTAATTAGGGATTTGGAATTGCATTAAAATCTGCAAAAAATTCGTTTATGATTAATATTACATTGAAGGAAGTTGCCTTGGTTTAAGTGGGAAGAAATGTCCCAATATTTCTTTATTAACCGACGAAGGAGGAGGTTATCAATTCAATAAAATGTGTTTTTTTTTGTTTTTTGGGTTTGAACATTTATTTCTCTTTACCGTGTGGACCGATTTGGATGTTTTTTTTGCATTGGGTTCAGTCTCGTACCCGATTGGTCCCGTTTTTTCATTGGTATTGGACATTTTTTTTTTTTTTTTTTTTTTTTTATAATGATATTGATACAAGAAGAAGTTGCACCAAGAAGGTACAACCTCTGAAGTCCGTGGTGGACCCTTGTAACGTGAAGATAAGGGAGATTTAGGGATTGGGTAGAGGTCGAAGGTATCTGTGGATGCTGGTCTTGAAAGTTTGAAGGTTATAAGTAGCTGGAAAGACGGTCGGGGGAAGAGAATTCCAGTCTCTAGATGTCATAGGGATAAATGAATTGGCGAATGCGTTTGTTCGATTAGTATCTAGTTTAAGCGCGTAGGGGTGTTGAATTTTAGAAAATCGTGTATTTCGGGCAAATGAGGCCTTTGGTGGGATTATCGATTTTATTTCGTCAGAACAAAAGCCATGGTAATATCTATAAAAAAGGGATAGGGCGGAGACAGATCTACGATGGGCTAGGGAGTCGAGAGTGTCAGTTAATGTAGGATCGCCTATCAGTCTGATAGCTCGCCTCTGAATTGCATCTAAGGTATTAAGAGAATACTTGGAGGCTCCTCTCCACAAATGCGAGCAATATTCAAGACAGGGGCGAATTTGAGCCTTGTATAATATAAGGAGTTGAGTGGGGGTGAAAAATCGTTTGGTTCGGAAAAGAAAGCCAAGCTTACATGCTGCAGCTTTTGCTACTGAGATAATATGGTCATTCCAAGAGAGGTCAGAACCTAAGGTGACACCTAACATTGATATTTTATTACGGAATTCCAATGAGCTCGAATCAAAGGAAATGTCCGGAAGGTTCCTATCTGCGCGCCTAGAAATTAGGCAGCACTGTGTTTTGCCAGCATTAAAGTTTACCAAATTGTGAGATCCCCATTTTTTAAGCATGCTTAAATCCGAATTTATTGAGGAGGCTATGTTTGCGCGATTGTCTAGTAAGGATTGAGCGTTGTGGAGGGTGCTATCGTCAGCGTAACAATGTATTGGATTGGAGGGCAGATTTAATAGGTCATTAATATAGATAATAAAGAGTGTGGGAGAGATGACTGAGCCCTGAGGAACTCCAGCATTAGTATTAAAGGACGAGGATGATATTCCGTCAACCTCGACTTTAATAGAGCGGTTTGAGAGAAAGCTCTCAAGCAACTTGCAGAGGCTCGGGGGAAGGCCAAATGCAGGTAATTTGGCAAGAAGATTTTTGTGCCAGACATGATCGAAGGCCTTTGAAATGTCTAAGCCTATTACGAAAGTCTCTTTACCAGTCTCTAGTGCTTTATTCCAAATATGAGTTATATATGCTAAAATATCGCCGGTGGACCGAAATTGTCTAAAGCCGTATTGACTATCATGGATTAGTTTATTAGATTCTAAATGGTGAAGAACTTGCTCATTAATGATTTTTTCCATGATTTTAGAAAGAACCGAAGTTATGGCGATCGGACGATAATTGGCTACATTTGAAGGATCTCCTTGTTATGTATGTTCACGCATAACTTCTTTGTTTATGGTCCGATTTCGATGATTCTTTTTTTATTAGAAAGGGGATACCTTAGGAGTGGTCACATATTAATTTGGTCAAGTTCTGATGATGTTTGTTTGTCGATTTCTTTTTATCATGTGGACCGATTTCGATGATTTTTTTTGCCTTGGGATCAGTATAGTCGCCTATTGGTCCCGTATAAATTTCATTGGTATTGGACCTATTTTTTATGTATGTTTCGCATAACTCCTTTGTTTATTGACCGATTTCGATGATTCTCTTTTTATTGAAAAAGCGATACCTTAGGGGTAATACCATATTATTTTGGTCAAGTTCTGATGATATGATCAATGACAAAATAACGGAAATCTCCAATTCTTATGAGCAAATAATCGAAATTATAATAAATACAATCTTTTATAAAAATAAACACAATCTTAAAACGTTCATTTAAAACCCGCCAACGTTTCGAGATAATTTCTCTATTAATGAATTGAATTTTATTATCAATTTCTGATTCATTCGCTCGAATCTTTCTCTTACGAAATGCATATCATAAGTCATTATTCTTAACATCACGAAAAAGAAAAAAAGAAAAATAATTTTTAGAAAAAAACCCGACTTCAAAAAAATTAAATGAGACAAATAAAATAATAAGAACTCAAAAATAAAATAAAATGAACTAAAAGGGATAAAATAATTATCTTATTTAGTTGCAACTAAACGATGAAATTGTTAAATGAAATTACTTTTTAAAGTCGGTGCCAAACAAACTATATAAGCGAGCTTACGCGATGTTGTCTTCATTACCCGCCAAACGTACTAAGATCCGTCGAGTACGATTCATAAAATGTATATGTTTGGCACCGACTTCAAAAAGTAATTTCATGTAACAATTTCATTGTTTAGTTGTAACTAAATAAGATAAAAATTTTATACCTTTTATTTCATTTTATTTTATTTTTGAGTTCTTATTATTTTATTTGTTGCATTTAATTTTTTTGAAGTTGGTTTTTTTCTAAAAATTATTTTTTCATCCCTACTGCTTTTATGTGTGACAAAGTTCAGTGTCTCTCTCGTTATGCATTTAAATTTGAATTAAGTGATTCCCACAATTAAATTTTGATAACGTCTAAGAGGATAGTGGTTTAAACTTAGTGGAAATTAATATTCTATTTAAACCACATTAATCTAAAATCATGAACCTAAACAACGAAGCTTACATATAAAAATGTGGTCCTCAAAATGGAATGAAGTTCGTTTAGAAAATCTAAACTTGCTTAAAAATATTGCATTTGAAAAAATATTTTGAAAAAAAGAAATCATTTTTACTGAAATTATCATATTGTAGTTCCGTTTTGATTCCAGTTTTTTGTTGTAATTTTTCCGAGATATTCAAACGAAAGTATACACTTTTAACTCTTTATAAAATATACCATTTAAAATGATTTTAGTTTTTTGAAAATTAAAATTTTATTTTCCGTGGAAATTCTAATTTAAGTTGATTAAGTTATGCTTTTAAAGAAATTTAAATTTATTCTAATATTCTATTCTATACAGAGCTCCAATATAATATTTATTTTTATATCTCTCCTAAAAATTAAATTTATGAACCACTCCAAAAATGGTGAAGTGATACTAGTCCCCCTTACCTCTCATTTCCGGATTTTTATAAGAAAATAAAGTTATACTTTTAAATAAATTTTAATTTATTATAATAATATATTATACATATACAGAGCTCAAATATAATATTTATTTTTATATATCTTCTAAAAATTTAATTTATGAACCACTCCAAAAAATGGTCAAGTTATACAAAGGGTCCCCCCTTACATCTCATTTCCGGATTTTTTTAAGAAAATAAAGATTTAATTTTAAAGAAATTTTAATTTATTCTAATATTATATTAAATACAGAGTTCGAATATAATATTTATTTTTATATCTCTCCTAAAAATTAAATTTATGAACCACTCCAAAAATGGTGAAGTGATACAAAGGGTCCCCCTTTACCTCTCATTTTCAGATTTTTTAAGAAAATAAAAAATTTAAAACGGCACTACCGATAACTAAAAATATTGCAGATATTTTGTCTAATCATGGAACGCAAACCATCAATAAATATGTAGAGGAATTAAAAGTAATAGAAAAGAATGTAATAAATGGAATTTCTCTTTTTGAACGTGAGAGTGGTGGGCTTAATAATTGCACTACCATCAGAAGAACCTTAAGAACAAATTTGGTCTAATAACGAGCCCTGTTCAAATCAATCAAATTAAAACTTAAATTTAATCTAAGGGACGTCCGAAGAGAAAGACTTAGCTAGATCATTTTTTACAAAAAAAAAAAAAAAAATACAGAATAAAAAAATAATATAATATTTACTTTATTTTATTGGTATACCTACCAACCTTCTTTAAATTTCATTACCTATATTTCACTGATTTAATGATATTTCATAGTTTATTGATTACTTTATTTGGCAACATTGTAAATGAACTTTATTATATAAAACTATATAATTATTTATAATTGTGTAGTTATTATCAACACATTAATTGTAATAAGTCAATTGCGCATACACCATATAGTACATATCTACCGTATGTATAAATAGCCAATTTCATATACATATACTGTATTTATAAATAGCCAATTGTGTATACATACTATATGTATAAATAGCCAATTGGGTATACATGCTGTATATATAAATAGCCACACGCAATTTTTTTTTGAAATCTGTGTACTTTGAAACGTAAAGATTTACTTAACTGTTCTTTCCTTAAGGTAGTTGTTTCGTGACAATACTAGCAAAAAGTTAATGCTAGAGTATATAGAACAGAAAATAAGAATTCATAATTCATAAACCCAAAACATTTTGCTGTTTATGTTCCACTACTAGCCAATCCTTTGCTCGTTTGACAAATCTGGCAACACTGTCGGAGCTTGTATATATTTTATCATAGAAATTATAGATAAAGTACATTATAAAGGGAGATTTATAAAACAAAAAGTTCTTAATAAGCGACAATGGCTGAAGCGAAAAAACCTCAAAAAATTACTAAAGTTAACCCACTTTTTAGGTTAAATAAATCTGTTGTTGCCAGCTTGTTTTTAGTGTAAATTTTTCATTTTTCATTATTTATTAATTATTATCTTACAAACTGTGTTGTAACTATGAATTAAAATTTTCCTTAAAAAATGTATTATTTATTATTTAATGTCGGTTTAGTTTTTTTTATAACAATGGTAATAAGATTTTCTTAATTATAATTAAATATTTATATAAACTTTCCGATATCCCGTATAGTGCAATGTATAAGAGTCTGAAAAACTCTATCTTTGGAATTTAATATCTCCGGAACTATATTGTTCATAAATTTCGTTTTGCCACCAATCGATGCAGAAGTTTTTAAATAATTATCTCTCTAAATTTCAAAAAAATCTTAAGAAAACCCAAATGGTGAAACAACTACCTTAACTTAGAATTTTTTCATGAAAACAAATTTTGAAGTTTTTTACAACTTTAGCTATTAGATATTGTGTAAGAGAAATAAAAACTTACATGTGTATTTTAATAGAAAATTACAATTTATTTACTACAACAGCTATGGTTCGAAACGGATACCATTTAAAAAAACTCACCAAGCTTCGACCCAAAAATAAATTTTAATTTTAGTAAAAGATATTAACCCATCAACGAAAAATCAATAATATGAATCTAAAAAAGTAGATTTTATTTTTTTGCTAGAATAAAATGCAAATTGCATTGAATGTGTATCTATATGGAAAAAATCCACACAAATAGATCTTCTGGTGGGAAAGTAAAACATCCTCTTTTGCATTCATAAATGAAGGCCGACAAATTGAGAAAACAATTCAGTGAAGCCGGAGCAAATATGGATATTGATTGACCATTTAATGTTGAGTGAGAATAACAATTGAGGCTTCATTTTCGAGGGGCTATTGAGTAGCAACTTACTTTTGTTCAATTATTAGAAGGAAGTCATCAATTATCTTGAGAAATCAATAAGGTCCTTACCTGGAACAAAACAAATACGCAAGGTATTAGGTCAATAATTTATTGCTAAAATTGTCTACATTGAAATTAATGTATTTCATAATTAAATTTTACTTGAGTTTAGTAATGGCCCTAGATGGGACATTTAACACATAATGTGTGTGAACTTAAGAATATTTTTCTACTAATTTTTAAAAACTCTCTAATAATTCAAGGTTTGATTAAAATTTTCAGTTTGATGCAAAAACGTGAAATGAATTTTAAATGTATTAATAAACTGTATTAGTTATAAATGTTGTGAAGCACGTTATTTAAGTTTTTTTTTTTAAAATTGGCTTTTTATAAATGTATAGTATTCCATAAAATTCTTAATTACAAAACACAATCCTTCAAGACTAGCTGAAAATTTTGGTAACGAATGGTATAATCTAAAAAAGTGTAACTTGGCACAAAGTTGTAACTTATTAAAGCAAAATTTGTATGCCAAATGTCAGCTTATTAGATACAATCGTTGTGTGTGTTCCCCATAAATATCAATCATTTTTTTAAATGATTTTCTGTCTTTTTCAACAAGAATTAATGATATTAAAATAGCCAGAATCTTAGCAGTATAAGAAAGTAATTTTTCAAGCATTATATTTCCTGTCATTTGTCTCATGTACCACGATAAATGAAGAAGGGAAATATACTATAGTAGAAAGTTCGTTCTAGTAATAAAATGTACTTGTACATATTTACAAAAAGATATATAGTTGAGGCTTCCTACCATTTTAAAATCAGAAATGATTTGAATCCTTATATGAGGAACTAATGAGCTGAAATTTGGTACACAAGTTGTATGTTAATTGGTAGAATTTCGTATCTAGTTTCAGCCTTCTAGATCAAAGCTTTTGCTGATAAAAATATATTGAAAATGTTTTCCCCTTTTCTCCAATCAATTCATTCTAACTATTTTTCTCTATTTTAAAAATAATAATCATTTAAAAAAGTGAAAGTTCTTTTTAAGACTAGGTATGCTATAGCTTAATTTAATTGCATTATCTTTATTTAAATTAAAATTTTTAATTAATTCTCTTATATAAATTATTTATAATAAGCTATTAGTGGATTTTGAGAAAAATAAAATGATTATTAATTTAATTGAAATTGTATGGCATATGATTGATGAAAGCGCTTTAAAATCTCAATTTGATCATACATAAATTGATATTTTCAGCATTTTTGACTTGATAGTTCTAAATATAGAGAATCCCATAGTTTTCCGCATCGAAAATACAAATAATTGCTCACCAGATTTTTCTACGTTTTGGGATTATCGTGGGGGTTGGAAACCAGACAGTGTCACATACAGTAAAAAAATAATTATTAAAAACAAATTATATTCACGTTTCGGATATTTTTAAAGACAAAGTGCTGATTTTTTTTCAGTGATTTCAGAATAAGGCACCCGGCAGGCAAGCAGGCTTTGCTAATCCATAATGTGAGGGAGAGTAAAGCGCCCTTAAGGCGGATTTTCACTTGTACTACGGATATAGGTAAGTGAATGTAAAACGATCCTCTATAGAACAGGATTAAGTCATTATTTTTAAAGGTTTCAACTAAAGAAATCGATGAATAGATTGAATCCTCTAATCTGTTCTCAAAGATTGTTTATTTTTATCCACACATTGACTGGAAGGTAAATCAGAATAATATTCTTTATACCAACGAAGAGTTTTTCCATTCAATTCTAATGCATTATTTCCCCTTTACCATCCTCTCGTTTTGAAAAATAAAAAAATAACCGACCTTGTGGGTTTTTAAGCTGCTCAGTTGAATAGATTTCTGGCTAAAAGAGAGAAGGATTTTGTCAAAATACACTAATAATAATTTGGTTGTCAATTCTCCGTGATTTCTTTAAAAGGATATAGTAAAAGAATTCGGTAACCGTTTAAGTTTCGAATTCTTGAGGTAATAATTGTGCTCTCTTTCACCTGACCGCGTTCTTTACAAAGCCATAATAAGGCCGCTTTATACGAATTTCCTTTTGAGTGAATAAAACCTTGAGCTCAGGCCAAAACGCACGAACAAACATATTAGATATATAAAGAAATAAACAAATAGCGAGATGCTCTTTAGCTGACTAGTCTAACGAATTTATTTTCTTTTTATGTTCTATCTATTTCCGTGGTAACTTTTTTGACCCGCAGGTTCTTGACCTACAAGAGGATTCTCAATAAGTTACTTTTATTTATTTTATTTTTTTTGTAAAGCAAGATTTAGTATTCCTTCTATTTTCTTTTTGAACATAATTGGAATTATTTATAAAGAGGAAAAAGTGAAAAGTTTTTCAATACTCGGTACCCTCTTCGCAAATTTTAATGATTAGGGAATAATTTTTGGCAGTGAACCGCTTGAACTAGAAAGCTAAAACTTGGAAAAAAGTGCAGCTTATTAATATAACAATGTATGTTGAATTTCAACTCATTAGTTATCAAAAGTTTGATAGCACGCTAAATGACAATTAGATTTTTTCCATATTTTTGAACCTTAAGTTCAAAAGCTATAAATCTAAACAGTTCTTCGTTTTGGAAATAAAAACAATTTGGCCCAACAAACTTTGTACGATTTTCAGTTTCTGAGTTATTATGGGTTTCTAATAGAGGAAAAAATTGAGCATAAAAATAATTTTGATACTTGAAGCAAATAACAGTGCTAAAAGTAAAAATCTTTTAAAGAGTCGGTAGGCTTTTTGTAAAGTTTAGTGAAATGGCAACTTTCTGCCAGTAAAAGCTAGAAAGTGCTAAGTAACTACAGGAAATGTAGTTTTACAAATTTGTACACAAAATGTTCGCTAATTGGCTAAAGCCAACTATTCCTGTTCTACATTAAACAATAATACAATGCGATTTGATTTTTGAATTTTTGCATTTTCAAACGAAAGTTCTCTACCTACCTAGGAAACCCAAAATCTATTAAATTCATTGCTTTGGCAAGTCAAGAATTAGAATAAGCTTTATACAATCTTCCTTTCTTGAGAGATCGTGGGTATAGACAAAATGGAGAGTGAAGCAAAATGTGTTTAAGAATTATTTCTTTTCACATTTCAGTCATTTCTAAACAAGAATAAAAAATATTTGTCAGATTGCGGCGATTTTGGCATATAACTGGTTGAGCAGTGACACATATCCTGTGGCGTAGCCGGAAAATTTTCAATGGGAGGTCAATCATCAAAGCAAAATATTTAGTGGGAATTTTTTTAATAAAACAAATAGGTACTTCAAGAAATTAAAAAAGATCATAATTCATGATTAAACATATTAGCCCAGTATATAGGGGGGTTTCAGCTTAAATCGGAAAAATTTTTCTAGGATCGTTTGGTATGGTGTGGGTATGCCAAATCTAAGTTTGGGATCTCAAAATTGTGGGGGACAACTTTTGATGGCCGAAAAACTTCGAAATTTTCGGACTTTTTGCAGATTTTCGCTTATAACTCAAAAAGCGTTCATATTTCACGTTGATTAAAAAATGCAAAAGTAGTTCGATTTTCTATGGGGATCCAAAAAACAGCACCCCGGATCACTTTTGAATATTCCAAAAACGCGCACTTTGTTCGAATTTTTCCCATTTTGACGATGAAGGAGCACGTTTCCGACAAAGACCACTCTTTATATTTTTAAACTAGATTAAATTTACTATAAGGAAAACGAATTTTCATTTAAATTCTATAATGGTAACCCGTACCTCAATGAGGTTGAAGTTTTGAAAAACTGTGATTTTTTGAGGATTCGGATCATATCAAAATGGGAAAAAGTGTGAGTTTTGGGGATATTCGAAAGTGATCAGGGGTGCTGTTTTTTGGATCTCCATAAATAATCGAACTATTTTTGCATTTTTTTTAATTGATGCGAAATTTTGTCCTCTTTAATTTACTATAGGGTGGTTATTTACAAAATATGGACTATTTTCGAATTATAAGCAAAAAACTGGAAAAAGTCCGAAAATTTCGAGGTTTTTTGGCCACCAAAAGTTGTCCCCCACATTTTCAAGGTCGTAAACTTAGATTTGGCATTCCCACACCATGCCACTTTTTGGATCCTCTATTTACTGGGCTATATGAAATATATCTAATTATGGTTAGTTTACCATATGAAACGATTTGTCGTTGCCGTTACTCATCCCATGAGCCCTGCCCTTGGGAAGGGGGGGGTCGGGGTTCTGGTCCCCCCCCCCGAGCCTCGTGGCTATGCCTCTGCACATTTCTGACGGTTATCTGATTTATCTATCAGCCCCAGATATTTGACACTTTGACACGCCGCGGACAAACCGGAAATTAATTTTATAAATTAATAATTTTCACTTTATCATTTCTTTTGCGTCACAATATTAAGTGGCGACCAGCTCATGAGTCGATAAAATGGGGTGTTCACAAAGAGGAAGAAGTGAATCAGGCATAATAATGGATTGTGATGAGTGTCATCAGTTTAGTTTAAGATTTAAGAACTGCGTTTGAGATTCTGATGATTGGAAGTAGAGCTTGATACGACTCACAATCCAATCAGAATCAATTACTTTAGTTTTATCCAGATATCTATTTTTTTACTTTATTTATTCTTTAATACGTCCAGAGGGTATAATACCAGATAGGTATAAAAGTTTACTTTGCCATTGGTTGCAAACTTTGGTTCAGATTACTTTTTTGGCACTCAAGTTCAATTCCCGAGAAGTGAATACTACCCTTCTGATATGTAATAAAAATAATCCATAACAAATCACAGATCGGATTTAGTTAGATGTCAATCTCTCGTAATTTCTTTTCTAATTTTAAGTCCACTGCTATCGACAAATTGAACTTATATATACATTTGAGGTATAGTCATTCCCTTGTCTTTCGAATTTTGAAGAAATTCAAAATTCGAAACGCTCAACAATCTTTAATTAAACTATTTCAATATGCTATGTGTTTTTAAATCACTGTCGGGTGTGTTGAATCGTAATATCTCACAACATTTACCTTATGGTCTGTTCACAAAGAGGAAGAAGTGATTCAGACATACCCCCGAGGGGTGAACCGCGATTGGAGTTAGGTGTACACCGTCTTTGGAATTATTTGGAATTACTTTGGAATTCATTAGATAAACTATTGTCATCTATTGTCTTCTACTTCGAAATGAATGTGGAAGTAGGTGTACACGATTTTAGGTCGCGGTTCACCCCTCGCATACCCCCAAACATTCCTACGCTCCGTATAGATTTACTTGTCAGTATTCAGTAAGTGTTTTAAAATAAGATTATTCAATTTTTAAAATTTAATATGGTGTAAAGGCAGAAATGAGTTGCGAAGCCCATCTGAAGAGTTCATTTACTTCAGGGAATCAGTTAACCCTGAGTCAACCATTAAAATAAGTAATTTAGTCCGTTTATACATACCCAGTTTGATTAGAGAGTGGAATAAATAAAAAAATAAAATAAAAAAATAATTCTGCAAAACATGGATATTTTTAAATTTAACAATCTTAATTACTGAAAAATTTGGTAAAAAACCAGTCATGAGTTGTATTTTTTATAGTGATATGTTTGTGGTTTGTACATAATAACATAATATTTATAAATAGGGTACAAATCTTTAAAAAACAATCGTCAAACATTTTGTTGTTTTTATAAAAGATTTGTATTTACTTATATAATAACAATCAATAAAATTTGAACATAATAAATCAATAAATAATTTAAATTCCTTATGGCTCTTTCAATTATTAGATTATTATGAGTTCCTCTTTAGGTATGTAAATAAAGGGCAGTTATATCCTGATTGATCCTTAAAGCTTATTAATAAAGAATTTAAGAGTAAATGTTAGAATGCCTTTTATAGACAAATTATGATTTATTAAATCCCTCTTAAAATGCTGAAATGGCGAGCGGGGACTTAATACGTAAATTGCGACCTCGGTCCCCTCATCTATTCAATACAGATTACTATGAAAGATGAATTCTTCGAAAATCCGCCCAACAAAAAAGAAAAAAAACAGGATTTTTGTCATCGTATTGGTGAGAAAATTTGATGAAGGCTCTGTTGTAACTACAAAGAGCGGACGTCAAAAGAGACGATGATGGTGTCCAGAAGCCTCTGGTCCAAAACGGAACATCACCTTGAGCGTATTCAGTGACATTTTATCGAAAGGTTTTCTCATGAGAAAAACAGATGCAAGCCGCTCACTGCTCGTTAGCGAAAAAGCCTGGCTGGCATCAGAAAGAAAAAGGACGAAGAAAAAGAGTCACTCAATCCATACAATCAGTCACTCTTTGCTTGATTATATTAAACGAGGGGAAAAAACGAAATAATAAAGCTTTAGCAATAGAGCAATTGTTCAACCGAAAGCTTATTAATTTAAATAAATAGTTTTTACGTAACTCTTAAAATGGCCATTGATTGAATTATTTTATTATTATTATTATTATTTTTACTTTCTCCTACATCTGCTTCCCATGATGTATTGCAATCAATTTCTAGAGGATTAATTTTTGAAGTCTTCTATCTTAAAAGCTATATAAGTTAATTTCACTCAGACGAGTTCAGATGATAGTATTGGCTGTTCTTATGATATAGAAATGGATTTGTGGGCGTCAGAGTTAAAACTAACCCGAAAACTCAATGATCAGTGTGTGAGGGGTGTATGTGGGTGTGCACTGTTATAGCTCAGCTTCAGTATTTTTATTTATTTATTTATTTTTTCATTAACAAGTTTACAAAATAATATTACATTAAATACACTGACATATATACATCTGAATAAAAAATATGTCCATAACTCTAACCCTTAAGAGTTTTTGGTTTCTTGCTCTCGTATCTTATTCTGGTCCCTCGTCTATCTTGAACTTCTCCAGTAGTCTGTCGTCTATTTGTCCCCTTAGACCCATCCTCCAGTCTTCCATATTCATCCCCATACCCCCACCCAGCAAAGTCCTCACAATTATCTTATGTTCTGCTCCGTTTTACACCCCCTGCATTGATGTCCCACGTGTCCCCTCCATAATTATGTTCCTATCTAGCTCAGCATCAGTAAATCAGAGAGCTACGAAATTTGAAACTTCGCTAAGTGATTAACCAGTGACAAAAGAGTTATCTTTTGGTCAAAATCGAAATACCTTTGTATCCCTTTTATTTCTTAAAAGTAGTGGTGTTTTTATTTATTAAAAAAAAAATTAAGAATTTTTAAAAAATCTCTGTTCTAAAAAGTATGACATGTTCTATGGTGCTATTTTTTTCATTATACGTTGTTTGGATCGAAATTCCACAAGTGAAGGTTGGAAGATTTGTACTTTTTCCTCAAAAACAATTCATACAATTTTTTTTTAAATCGCTCAACAAGTATTACTATTGTGTATTTATTTATTTTCTTGAATTAAACTCTGTGAGGGGATTAATTTGAAATGGGAAAATTACTAGAGTGACTTCAAAGAAGATAAGATTTTAGAAGAAAGCCCGGTGGAGTACACTTCAGGTATTTTTAATTTAAAAAAAAACAGACTTCACATTAAATCTCCTCTTGACTTTACAATACACCTGCCTCTAGTATATTTTTATAATTTCATTTCTATTACTCATCTAATATGTAGATATAATATGTATATAATATGTATGTTGAATTAAACCACCAGTGATGCACATTTATTTTCTTACTAGAACGTGATAGGAAAGTGGCGAAACAAATTTTATTACCGAAGTATCTTTTGATGAACTTCATAAGAATTTAAAATTTTAGTTAGGGATGAGTATCAAGTACTTGATATCTAACGATATACTACGTAGGGTATCGTTAGATAGATATTTAAAGAGTAATACCTAATTATCAAAACCTCAAAATATATATTATTATATTTTTATCGATTAGTGATATTCTAGAGAGTGAAAGAGTTGTATAGAATCGAGCGGAGTCTTAGAACTCATAAAGAGAAATCACTGAGGTTGTTCTCTGATTGATGTAAATAAACATATATATACATGTTATCAGTGCCGTAGCCAGAAAATTTTCATGGGGAGGGGGTCAATCCACAAAGCAAAATATTTAGTGGGAATTTTTTTTTATTAAAACAAATAGTCTAGTTAAATTGTGTTTTTAGCCGGAAAGTTTTGGGTTAGTTGTAATTTCTTTGACCCTTTATGTTTTTGGAGTGCTGAATCCGAATCTGAGGTTTGCTAACAAAATTTCGTGACGGAACATTGTCAAAAATTGAAAAAAAGGTAAAAAATTTCATTTTTTGAAAGTTTTTTGCTTATAACTCGAAAACTATCAACTTTTCGTAAATAACCTTCCTATTCATTGAAAGTTCATAAAATTTCCTACAAATTTCATTATTTAGGTTTTTTCTCCGACCAACCTTTCGGGCTCAAGCGCTAGTTTAAAATTAGCGTATTTTTTCTGTTTCCGCAAATCCCAAAAACTCGCATTTTTTTCGATTTTTTCCCATTTTGACCATGAAAGAGCACGTTTTCGACAAAGACCACTCCACACATTTTTAAACTAGATTAAATTTGATACAATTTAAATCAAGTTTCATCTTAATTGGATAATGGTAACCCGTGCCGCAATGAGGTTGATGTTTTGAAAAACTGCAATTTTTTGCAAAAAATCGCAGTTTTTCTTTAATAAAATGAAAACCACTCATCCTAGGAACTTGATTTCTATCTCATTCTCTAGAAAATTTTGTTGACTTGAACGTTTACTTGGACTACTTTTTTGTTTAAACTCTTAGATTTATAGATATCCAGCATTTTCCATGATACTTTTGAGATTCGGATCATATCCTGTCATGGAAAATGCTAGATACCTATAAATCTAAGAGTTTTATCAAAAGCAAAAAACTGCCAAAAAATAAGATTTTTTTATCTTTTTTTGTATTTTTGACAATGTTCCGTCACGAAATATTTTGTTAGCAAACCTCAGATTCGGATTCAGCACACCAAAAAACATATAGGATCAAGAAATCAAAACTACTCAAAAACTACTTTAGAGAACAATTTAACTGGAGTAAAAAGGTACTTCAAGAAATTAAAAAAAAAAAAAACATTATTATTGATTAAACATATGAAATATATTTAATTATGGTTAGTTTGCCATAAGAGACGGCTTGTCGTTGCCGTTACTCATCCCATCAGTCCTGTCCTTGGTGGGAGGGGGGGGGGTTCTGACCCCCCAATCCTACGACTCTGCATGTTATTATTACTGGTTGTTTATGTACTCTTCGGACCAAGAGAATTTCGGAACAAGTTTCTTCCTTAATAGTTTTTAAGGAATTTGGTGTTGGTACTTGGTGAAACATTTTGTAAATTATTGGATAAAAAATACTTGGTACGTTTCACAGTTACTTTCTGTTGTTCCTGACGATGGGTTAGCCACCCGATATATATTTATCGAGATTAAAGTCTCTCCAAAAATAAATTCGTTTTATTTTAATATCTTAATGTGAAACCTACCAACTATTTTTTATCCATTAATTCTTCCTTAACTCGGCAATGATACCATCTTTTTCAGAATGAACAGCTCTTCTACTCTCAGCAAAACCAAAAATTTTCAGTTTTAGGACTGTAAACTCAATGATGAATAATTGCAAATTGAGCCGCGGAAAGTCTGATCGACAGGCCCTTAGCTAAGAGATACCGATATCTTATTTCTTCAAATTTACAAATATATAAATAATCATTTATATTTACTTGGCTGCCTCATTCTTTATTTATTTTCATCTTTTTTTCTCTTCTGTTTGTGAATCGAACTTTAACTAGAAAGTATAATTTACCTGAGACTTTATGATATATAGATATATAATATAGATAAATGAAATGATATTTTATGGGTGATTTCCTTCTTCTTCCGTATGATCGATTTTCGTTAAATGAGTGGCGTTCGTGGCAAATATTGAAGTTGCGATCCTTTATTTAGTGATATTCAAGCCTATTCTTCCGATAAAAAAGGTCTTTTCGAATATAACCGATTGCACATTTTTAATGATTCGCCGTTTCTTCTCGAGAGCAATTTCACATCGACTTGCCCTCGAGCCCAAGCCGAAGCCGAAGCCGATGGAACCCACCCTGGCTGGCCTTTCTCCCTTTCTCTCTACCTTGTTCGCCGTGTTCCTGAACGATCAGGACAATATGAATGGAGGAACAGGAAATGACAAGGGGAGCGAGTGAGAGACCACACGTGGACGAAGAGGATATCGGCAAGAGGGAAAAAGGACAGACGGCTGTTCACAAAGGAGTACTTCCTGTGGTCCTGATCATTCCCTAACCTTCCTTCATCCGCTCGCACACAAACGAGATATTATTTAGCGATTAATGGCCAGGGAAATACATTCGAATCCATCGGGTGTGTGCTGTGTGCGCTCTCGCTGTTTGGTTCAGGGTCAAATAAAAGCCAAAGTGTTGACGGGGGGATGAGACAAAATGAAAACAAAAAATAAAAAGGGGTCAAACAAGGGAAGGAAATATAGCTGACACGAGATAAAAAAAAAAAAAAAAATAATAAAATGGGGGAGAGAGAAAAAATTCCACGGCCACACATGAAAATTTGCATTCATTTTTGTTTAAATTTAGATATATGAATTACGCTCTGCGCCATTGAACTTGCGCGGCGGTCGCTAAATGAAGATTTATTATTATAATCGAATAAAGTTCTTTCACGTAACACACTATATATATCTATATATGAATTAATTGGGTACTAAATAAATAAGTAATATTTATTTTTTAATAATAATTTATATGAAAAAATGAAAATTACCTATAGTAGAAAGAGTTAAGGTTTCTGAAGAAAACGGCGACCCGTTGTCAACTAGTGAGTGAATCCCCGTGCTATGTATAATATTCATTATATGTCAGGTTGTATTCAGCCCTTTGGAAATAGAACTCAAATGCCAAAAATACAATCCAGGCTCTCGTCTTGACCAGAGCCAGAGCCGGATCTAGGTCTTTTGTCAGGGGGGAAGCTTCAATTTGCCGCTGCCCCCCCCCCCTCCTAATGATATATAAAACAAGTAAAGTGTGATAAAGAATAGTAGATGGGTTTTAATAAACAACATATGGTTTTATAGCATCAAGGATAAATGATTTAAATTTTAGCAGTATTGTATTTTAAAATTATAGGTATTACACAAAATCTCCAGCTTGCCAAAATGTGCCGCCGGAGATACATGCCCCCCCCCCCCCAGATCCGGTCTTTCCATTGGCAAAATGCTGATTCTTGGTGAAGACTTTCAGGTAAATGACGTGGGATCATCAGAGTAGTTAGAGAAGGGGGCAAGGGAGGCAGTGCCCCCCCTACAAAACTCATTGCCCCCACCTAGAAAGATCGAAACTCCATTATTACGAGGCATCACTTATGAATTTCATTGAAATTATTTCGTTACTTCCAAAATTTGTCAATTCTAGTAAAAAGTTAGGTGATTTCTATAGGGGGACAATGAATTTTGTAGGGGGGCACTGTCTTTCTTGACCCCCCATCCCTAACTACGCCCATGATTACAGTAAACTGTTACACTAAACTATTGGTTATCTGGGAGAATAAAAAAATAAAAATAAAAATAGATTATTGACCTATAAACAATTAAAAATATATTTATCTTTTATTAAAAAGAATTGTGCACAAGCCTGCTAATAATAAGTGGACCCAGGTTCGAATCCGACTCGAGGCTAGAAGGGCCGAAAAGCAAAAAAAAATAATAATAAAATATTGCTTAATAACATTTTATTCATACATGATAGCAAAATAAGTTTCGTATTGTATATGAACACACAGTTTTAAAATTGTAACTAAATTACAAGTTGACTCTGCGAGAGTCTCTCGTGAACTGAACTCCTGGTTCAATGGAATTTTTTATCAAAGTTGCTAAAAAATTTCAGTTCTGAAGAAGGGTTAGTTTTCAAATATTTAGTGGCCCAACATAAAAATCTGTAATTTGTTATTAAAGAAATATATTAATAAGTGAGCTTTTAAACACAGTTGTCAGAGCAAGAATATGATACAAATTAATTTAGAATTCCGCGGAGTAAATTCGCGAGCAAATCCACTCAACGGAATTTTTAACAAATTATAAGTAAATTTGTTTTTCTAGTATATTTATACAAATATAGAAAATTATCAAATTAATTAAATTAATCTTAAGAAATTCAAAGAGAAATTCAAAGATGTTTTTATAAAGCGAAATTTAGAGAATACTTAGCCAGACTACCGTTTTATAAGAACCATTGAGGTCCAGCTGATTCTCCATCCTGAACCAAGAGAGCATATCTTTTTTCGCTCTCTTGGTTCAGGATGGAGAATCAGCTGGACCTCAATGGTTCTTATAAAACGGTAGTCTGGCTAAGTATTCTCTAAATTTCGCTTTATAAAAACATCTTTGAATTTCTCTTTGAATTTCTTAAGATTAATTTAATTAATTCAAGAATATGATGTTGGACCCTTGAAAATTTTATCTTGAATATATTCAAATAAAACAATCAAAATCGTTTACATATATCATATAAATTAATGCTTTTAAATCCATTTTAAATAAACTTGTTTTAAATCTTTTAATTATTTAACTGCTTTACACTGATCTCTGATGCTTGTCGTGGACGCCAGGCTCATTGCTGATAATAGTATACTTAAATAATTTTATTATTTATTTATTATATTACATAATCGTACATTTAAGCGTATTAAATTTTAATATGATAAAAGATATTTCAATAGTTTAAAGTGAATGGAGTTGATGAATCCATAACAAATAATATGTCCCTATTGTCAAGAGACGTCCCAAACAACCTTTCGACAAACTAAAAGAATTATAAATGAGAAATAAATATATCTTATTTTATCTACTTCATCATTTGGAGGCTTACAGTATCTGTCTAATATAAGAAAATAGCATTTCAATTAAAAATTTCGTAGTTTAAAAGAAAATGTATGAAAAAATTCTTCTCTCAGGAGCAAATCAACTGGAAATGACAAAAAGTTTGATTTTTTTCTCATTATATATTATATTAAATCTATTAAAATTTCATATCTGTGTGTTATTCTCATTTATCTTATATATCAAATAATTATTATTAGAAAATTTTCATTTTTAAGGGTAGTTTATTTGAAGTTGATTTTGCAAAAACGCTAAAAACTTCGTTGAAATAATTTTTAAAAATATGAAATCAATTGAGTATATTATAAAACAATTAATTATTAATAATTTAATTTTGAACGAAATCAATTCAGTACTTTTTGAGAAAATCGCCAAAAACCCCGAAAACCGTCTATGAAAGGCCGTTTTAGAAACATTTTAAAATTCACCTCCATGTCACAAGTCAATATTTCGTTTCATATGACTTTTTTAACTTTTTTCAAAGGCAACTCGTGCTTTCAAAAACATTGTTTTTGAGACGGTTCAGATGGTTTTTGATCATTTTCTCAAAAAGTACTAAAGCGATTTCGTTCAAAATTGAAGTAAATTATTAATAATTAATTGTTTTATAATATCTATTAATTTAATATTTTTTTTTAATTTCAACGGAGATATTAGCATTTTTTCAAATTGGACTTCAAATAAACTATCCTTTTTTTTAAATGCAAATTTCCTAATAATAATTATTTGATATAAAACATAAATGAAATTAACACACTGATATGAAATTTCAATAGATTTCAATAATTATCTAATGAGAAAATAAATACAACTTTTTGGCATTTCTAGTTGATTCGCTCCCGGAGAGAAGAAATTGAATCTTTTCATACAATTTCTTATAAACTATAAAATTCTTAATCAAAATGCTATTTTCTTATATAATAGACATACTGTGAACCTTCTGATAGATGAGATCGATTAAATAAGACGGGTTTCTTTCTTATTTATAATTCTAATTGAGAGAAGATTTTCGGGACAAGAGGTTAAGTCCTCTCTGATATTATACATTATTTTATATATTTGTGATTTATATTATGAATTCAGTACAGTCTAGGGTTTTAAAATAAATTAATCTATCAAATATTCTCAAATTCACTATATACAGTATAATAGGAGGGTTGAACCGCGATTGGAATTTGGTGTACACCGTCTTTGGAATTATGTGGAATTATTTTGGAATTCGTTAGATAATGCCCCTTCATCTATTGTCTTCTACTTGGAAATGAGAGTGGAAGTTGAAGTAGATATTAGGTCGCGGTTCACCCTTCGGTATAATATATACGACTACAGAACTCACACGAACGTGAAGATTGCCATTTATAAATTCTTCTTCGATGCCGCTCCTCTGAAATGAGACATTGAGACCAAACCATGAAATATTCTTCTTGAAACTGATCTTTTACCTACAAATATTCTAAATTTCTTTTTCTGTATCAACCTATTTCACAGGCTTTTTTTATTACAGAGAAGAAAGTCATCATAAAAGATATATATTATTTTATTTTTAAAAATTTAATGGTACTCAGTTTTTTATATGCTCATTTTTGACTATCTGGTTAATTAGTTATTATTTATTAATACATTTGTAATTACTTTTTTTTTTAAGTTTTTATTTAACTTCCAAAGTTTGTATGATATTTTTTTTGGTTACAAATGTGTTTCCGAATTTTAACTCACTTTTTATTATTCGATCGAACTGAATTTTTCCATACATATTTAATTCCTGAGACAATGTATTCAGTGTGATATAAAAACCAACCATTCGAAATAGAGGAGAGCAACAATGCAAATGTTAAGCCTCTAGACCTACATAAACCAAATTTTGTACACTTACTATGAGGGTCTCTAGGAAAATAGAAATGCGAAAATCAACAACCCAAAATCGCGGGGGGAGGGGGGGGGGTCAAAAATGAAATTTATAACCCGTTGAACTTATCTGAAACAAATTTTCAACACTTAATCTGTGGAAGCTCAGAGTACTATAGTAATGCAAAAAGTAAACCAAATTTTGTTCACTTGGACGCCTAGAATACTAGAACCGCAAATGCCAACCACCTAAAATGGCGGGTAGAGTCAAAAATTTCAAAAAGCTTTTTCCAATAGGGATATTCGTTAGTAGTACTAATTCGTTAAATCACTTTCAAAATTAAACAACTTATTTTATAGAACTTTACTGAGATTAACAATCAGAGGCGGATTTACAAATATCCCTTCTATAGGCTGAACCAAGTCGTTTTTAAAGCTTTCTATAATCTATTAAGAATATAAAAAAAATCAGTTTTAGAAATATAAATATGGTGTTTATTTGCACGAAATTTTCTCTGGAGAGAGACGGATGGTAGAAATTTTAACTGAACAAATATGGTGTGTTTAAAAAATTTCTTAAGAAACTTTTTGTATAACAATTTAATAATTATTTTAAATACTTTACTGAAAGTAGTCCATCCAATCACAGGAAAACTAAACCAAATCAATTTTTAAATTTTAATCGTTCTTTAAATTTTGCAGCCCCTAAAATTTTAGCGCCCGGGCCTCACGGCCCTAGCGTAAATCCATCACTGATTTAAAGTACCTATTGGATGACATTAAGTAACAAATCGAATAGCTTTTTAAGATAGAAATAAAAATTTTATTTTTATTTTGGTATCCCTTGTGATTTGACAAGAGCAAGTTAAATAGAGAACATCCAAATTCAAAACAATTCAGTAAAAACTACTCATGTGTTTCGAAGAAATACTAAGAAAAATATGGTAAAAAAAATTTAAGTCAGGGCATCAAGATTTATTCACCCCAAGAATTTTCAGGCCAGTATTTCATATCTTTGATTATGTGTTAAAGAAGGAAATGGAAAAGTAAAAACCCATGTGCATATTTACAACAATGTATTTTTGCAACAGAAGAAGTTGCTACAGCACTAAACGTTGACAGATCAACCGCTTTTCGGCATTTAAAAAAGATGGGATTCGATTTGAAGCTCGATATATGAGTGCCCCATATGCTGACCGAGAAGAACAAAATCAAACGAATTTCTGCGGCCGTTTCTTTACTCTGGCGGGTCAATAACGAGTCGTTTTTGGATCGATTAGTGACGGGCGATGAGAAATGTGTCCTCTACAACAATGTTCAGCGTAAACGGACATGCAAACATCCAGGTGAGCATGGTGACGAAATGCCAAAAGGCCAGTTTACACCCGAAGGTGATGCTCTCAGTTTGGTGGGATTGCAAGGGCATAATCTATTTTGAGCTTTTGTCTGCTGGCAAAACGATTGATTCGGATAAGTACTGTCGCCAATTGACCAATTTGAATCGAGAAATCAAAGAGAAACGTCCGATTTTGTCAAATCGCAAGGGAGTCATCTTGTGCTGTGCAAGCTGAAGAGGCTGAAATGGGATGTCCTAACTCATCCACCGTATTCTCCTGATATCGCACCATCTGACTATCACTTGTTCCGGTCATTGGAAAATGATTTAAATGGAAAAAAACTTTGACTCTTTGAGGCCTTAAAAAACGGCGTGTCTTCGTTCTTCGAATCTAAACCGCGCAGTTTTTATGATCGAGGCATCCGTCTGCTGACAGAACGTTGGAAAAGATTATAGAAAACGATGGAGAATATATCATTGAATAAAGATTTTTGTTTGTCTAATCGCTGTGTGACTTTTACTCACACACTCCGCAAGAACTTTCGCACGCACCCAATATTTCTGTGTAAGAAATAATGAATTTTTTAAATAGTTTTCTAATTAATATATTAAATAATAATTAATATATCAAAGAGAGTTGTTTTTGACCGCGTTTTTAAACAAGATATATAATCGCTAGACTACTGGTGATTGAAGCTATTGGAGTCAGCTGAATCTTAAGTGGATCATACCTAGAAGGGTCATATCTTTTTCATTTTTCTTGATCCAGACTTAAGATTCACCTGACTCCAATAGCTTCAACCAGCAGTAGTCTAGCGAAATATCTTGTTTAAAAACGCGGTCAAAAACAACTCTCTTTGATATATTAATTATTATTTAATATATTAATTAGAAATCTATTTTATAATCATTTTGATACCAGAACCAACTTTTTCTCTTTCCGTTATGAGTATCGGAATCCAGACATGGAGGTAAAAAAATCATGGTGGAAAATAATTTGTTTTCACGTTTAAGACATTTTTGAACCCAATGAGAAAACAAAATTCGAGTGAGTTCAACAATAGGGTCGCTTCGCCTGCTCACAAGCGTAGCTGATGATGATTTTTTCTTTTTTAAATTAAGAGGTTTCATACCGAATTGATTTCGCTAAAGAAAAATGGGAAGCGAATTTTGAAAACAAGGTAAAATAACGGCCAGAGGGGTGAGTAGCGTCATCGTTGTCAAATACAGAGCCTGCGGGTCAGAGCTGGTCAGTGATAAGAGCTATTCACTATAAGATATAACGATATCCCCAATTGAAATCCCGAGATTCCGTTTGAAAAGGAAAAGTGAGTATTTGGATTTCTGAAATGGTATCCAGGGAGAGAAGGCAGGTGCGAAGGCGCGTCAGGTGGTCGATGGCCCGTGCCAAAGGTCCAGGTGGTGGCTTCGCGAGCTGCGGAACACACCTGCCTTCGTCGCCACACGGACTCTGTCCAAGGGCTTAACTTATAGTCATCATTAACTTTTTCCGATGGAGAAGAATTCCAGCTCGAAAGAACATTATACACCCTATAAAACTTGATAACGTAGAGATTTCTAGCTATTCAATCATCAGAAAATATAGGAAAAGCATCTGACACATGTGCTTTCTAAAGAGAAGAATTTATTTTCTTCGTTCTACTACTTCATCATTTCGTCTATTTAGGAAGCAATTTCGAACCCGTGCACTTTACCATTAAAAAATAAAGTAAAAATATAAGATTGGAGTAATTTTTGGAGACGGACTGATAAGTGAAATTGAGTGGATATCGATGAGGCAGTCCCAAAAAAAAGACGATAATTTACATTATCTTTTTATTCATAAAACCGACGTTTCGGACCCTCCTTCTTCAGGGTTTTGAAAAGTCAGTGAAGGAAATCCAATGCGACATTCCCCTCTGTCTCCTCTTTCAGTGGCAGTAACAATAATATATTGTATTTCATTCTCAGCAGAATTATAATCAAAACGTCGATTTTATGAAAAAAAAGATAATGTAAATTATCTTCTTTTTTTGGACTGCCTCATCGATATCCATTCAAAAAAAATATCTTTATTTATTTAGAGGACGTCAAAATTTATTTGTATAAAGCTAGAAAGTTCGTATGATCCTTTTCAATTCCACAATTAACAGAAGTAAAAAGAAGTATACTAAAGAAAATCGGGTGTGAAATAGGTTCTCATTACTTTCCTTAGTAGTCAACGAGTCCTTAATAATTTTTATTTTAGCTGTCCTAAAGTGAGTCTAGAATCAGTGCTGGATTTACTCCCTCTGGGACCCTGTGCGAGAGTTCCCCGAGGGTCCCCCAGGGAGCAGACGCTATCAATATGGCATATACGTTATATAATTTATAATGAAATGCAGTATTAAATTTAAAATATAGAATTTAGGTTAAAAATTTTGAAGCAAAACTAGCAAGTAACAATGTTTAAATGCAAAAATGCAGAAATACAATTTAAATATATAAACATAAATTAAAAACAGAAATATATTTTGAATTTTGTAAATACAATTTTTACTCCAAGTAAACTACTGGGTTGGTGGAAAGGGCCCTTCAGAGGAGGGCCCGCGTGCGCCGTACGGAATAGCCGTAACTAAATCCGATACTGACTAGAATGGAACATGAAAGCAACAATTTAGGGGAATCCCTAATTACGTGAGGCGAATATGGCAATTTTTCGACCCCTCCTCCCCCTCCCTAATCTCATGTGAGATTTAAAAAAATAAATGGGTTATTTTCGTTATTGTTAAATAATAATAATTATTTCTTATGCTTAGGCTTGTCTTTTAGTGTAGCGTAAGTCCTGTTTTATGAGAAATATTTAATAGTGATTAATATAAATGTTTAAATAAATGTTTAAATTAAAGGATAAAACTTTTCAAAAATTAATGACATCTGATTAAAATCGTGGGTCAGGTTGGCCTAGTGGTCAAAGAGCAAGACTTCTAATCAAGCTATCGCGGGATCAAGCTCGGCGCACTGCAAATATTTGATAGGCTACAATCTTCAGAAGAAGGCAATGGGAAACCACCTCTGAGAAAAATGTCCACAGGAAAAATTACAATGGAGATTATTCTAGGAAAAAATCGAAAAAGTGAAACTTGTGTTACGTTCTTTGATATTAAATTTATAATAACTTGCCAAGTTTTATATCCAACTAAATTGTTTGTAGTATAAAATAGAACAACTAGCAAAGCTAAATTTTAAGCTTGTATTTTCGTGTCTGCGTCGTTTAAAAAAATATTTATCTAATTCCATGCTAAACGAAAGATTATGTGATTTAGGTATAATCATGTTGAAAAAAAATTGCCAAAACTTTAGATTTAGAGGACATTATTATGAAATTAAAATTAATTAAATGCATTTGCATTTGCACTTTAACATAAAAAAAAACGTGATATTTGCCAAGACCCCCACTCCTTCACGTGAATTGGGTGAGATTCGGCTCGACCCCCCCCCCCCCCAAACGCCTGACGTAATTAAGGGACGCTCCTTACTGTAGCCCATACCAGTTAATGTTGTACATTATAAAGTACTACATAAGAGATGGCAATGGGCGTCTTCAAAATGTGAAAAATACGAATTAGAATTTTAAGCCCTATTGATTTAATTTAACTTGGCTAATATCAAATAGATAGGTGGAATTAATAAACAATTTATTTCTGCTTCCATCTATATTTCTAAAAACCTTGTCCACGGGATTTTCTACATTACTAAGGGATACTGCAAATTTCAACGGGACATTATTCGTATTTTTATTGACACTTCATCAGATATAAGTGCTTCTAAAAAAATTTCGCACCTCATTTAATTGTGTGTCGTTTAATAGATATTTTTAAAATTCGTATGTCCTTCCATCCCTAAGTACGCGACACAAGCTGGCATTTGGTCTTATGTTTATGATTTCGCACAAACAATTTTTTTTGTGTGTCATTACACTGTTTGAATATTCGTTTGTCAGAGCAGTGAAGTTTGAAGACATATTAAGATTCAAACTTTCAATCTTTAATTATTTATTATTCATTTTTCTTATCTTTAAATCCATACTGTTCTCTGATATAAAAATATGAAACGTTGTCATATTAAAAATAACAACATAATTATTGTTTGAATCCCGACCCCCCCCACCCCCAAAAAAGTATACCATAATGTATTATTTAGTACGAACCTACTAGTCTGAAAAAAATCGATTTAACAAATTAACAGTGTCCTTTAATGTAAAAGTTCATTAAATAGAATAAAACCCAAAGAGGCGTCTTTTTTTCTTTTTTTTTCTAGTGTATACAATCCTAATGCTCGTTTCACTACGATGTACGACCCTAATGCCACCCACTTAATCTTGCGGCACGTGGGCTCCAGGAAGTGTTATTAACTGCAATGAAGCTCAAGGCATAAATGACCTCAACGAGTCGCTTCCTGCTAAGATGCACAGCATCCGCCTCGGATCTCATGTCCACTCAAGATTAAAGGTACAATTAGTTCCAGTTCATGGTCAAGAAAACATCCTTAAGAACTTGAAAAATATTCAACATATCCTCATTAAAAATAATAAGAAAGGAGCCTTAAGAGTTATAGGTGTTTTATTTCGGAGATTATCAAACATAAAAATAAATATACTGTTTTATTTATTCCTATGAATATCTGCGTAAAACATAAAATGTTAGAATTGAGAAAAAATTTAAAACTTTCAAGACTGGTGAGAAGCTTTTGGCGAATTTCGGTGATTTGAAAATTATTTTCTTTAGCAATTGGTTTGAAATGAATGCTGAATCTTGGCACAAAGTTACAGCCTAATAATACAAACTTGTGTACTGATTGACTTGAAAATAAATTGAAGGTGTGCGCATCATAAGTATGTTTTAATGACATGACATCCCAGGTAACACACAATATCCTCAGAATATTCTAAGAAGATTTAAATGTCCTTAGAATATCCTTAGAATATTCTTAGGATATTGTGGTTACCTGGGATTAGTGGTGCAAGAAGTTGTTACTCCAAATGGATGCAACTCCTTTGAACCAGGATGACCTCTACATCGTAAAATGAAGGAGAAGAAGAAGAAAGGTAGGAGTAAAATGAAAAACTGAAGCTTGGTTGTTTATGTCACGGGAAAGATCGAGTCGGGAAGCAAATTTCAGCCTCTAAGTAATTTGTAAAAATAAACGAGTTGGCGGTTTGACTACGAAGGTGTTAAATGTTCGAAATGCGTATGTTTTTTACAAATGAGGCATTATAGGAGAATTATTGACTTAATTGTCAAACGCCATAGTATTATATATATATCTAGCAGTGGCGTACGCTCGATGCATCCCCAAAATTCCAAACATTTAGAGTTTTTACATAAATATTCAAAATTTCAGGTTGATCTTTAACTTTTCAAATTATTATTCGTTATTACACATATTTCTATAAAAAACATTTTTTTCTTTTAAAAAGTAATATATAATATTTTGGTTCTCGAAATGAAATAAAAATTTTTTCATAGTTTCAAGGGTCAATTAAAATGAATGATTTTCCCAAAAGGGTGGTTTGGACTAATCCATTTCTAAGAACTCTCGGAAATAACTAAGAGTGCTATAGACAAATATATTTTTAAAAATTCTAATGTTAAATTTGAAAAACAACGAAAATGATGCCGTATTCGACGAAATTTGCAAAAAAAGAGTAGATTAAAATAAAATTTCAAAAAATGAAGGGCACTTTTTTGGAGAGCATCCCCTGGCTGAAAAGTCACCAGCCGCCACTGGTCTATCTACATCTACATATATGTATTTCAGGGCGGAGATGTTTCTATGTGACATTTTTATATAAGGTGTAGGATGAGATAGAAAAAGGGAAATTTCTAATAGTCTGTAAATGCTCGCCTCTCGCAAGTTCTCTTGATAACCTGGATGGAATTCAGAAACGAGCCGTCAGGCTAATTGACGATTCTACCCTCACCGACTCCCTCGACTCGCTAGCTCATCGAACAAATGTCTCTGCCCTTTCCCTTTTCTATAGATACTATCACGGCAGGTGCTCCGATGAGATAAAATCAATAATTCCCTCCAAAGCATGCTCCCAACACTCTTTCGCGGTCAAATTAGAAAAGTGCCGGACCACTTCATTCGCCAATACGTATATCCCCATGACTTCAAGGAACTGTAACTCTCTCCCAGCCTCCATCTTTTCCAACACTTATAATCTTCAAACATTCAAAATCCGAGTGCATAAACACCTACGTCTCCACCCTCTCACTTAATCAACTTTCCATTCTCTTCGGTAATGCAAGGGTCTTTCGAGATACATAGGAGCTACATCTTTACTGGAGCGCCCCTTCTTGCATTCGATTGCATTAAAAAAAGAGTAAATACTTGGAGATGCCTCATCACAGATGTGAGGCATTATCAGAAGAATCAACTCGGATAATTGTTCGAAAATAACATCACATTACAAATCCCTAGAATTGAATATTCTAAATTTAATGATAGCTTAAATAAATAATTTGTTGGAAGGAGGATGGGGGGGGGGGGGAAAGAAAAATTTTAAAAAATTTTAAACCGAAAAATTGCTTTTAGGCCAATAGAGATGTTTCGTCTATGTAGACTCCATATATTCTGTTAAAATCCACATTTGTAAACGAATAAACCTACGATTGAGTTTTATATATATATATATATATATATATATATATATATATATATATATATCTAGATACATATATATTTCTATTGTAGATATATATAAAAGTACTAAGAGAGGGTTAGCAGAGAAAAGCAAAGTAAAGAGGAAAGGAGAGAGCTTTCTAAAAGGTTTCAAGGGCTGGGCGAATAATGAAAATAAATATGTTAGCAAATATACAGCGCTAAAGACTTGATTCGCTTTTAAGTGGAGAGATCTAACACTCGTCCGGGGTCCTCCCCTCACCGCCCATTGCAAAGATAAATTTCGCTCCACTTGAGAAGAAATGCTTTGTGAAAATTATATATTTACTTTATAACAGAATATATATATTTTTTATGAATTTCCACCCAGCGATTTAGAAATACATTTAACTAATTCAGTTATCCTATTTTACTTAAAATATACAGTTCATACCTTGGGGGTAAAAATGTTTTCTAAAGTATGCATTTTCGCTATTTAATCTCAGTCTCTCTATCATTTGAAAAAGTTTCTGTACTTTCAAGTAAAAAGCCGAATTCAGAAATAAAGCTTTCGCTGGACCAACAATTTGAAACAAACATAGACAGCCAATGAAGGATTTAATTTTATGTTTATTTTCTGGAGCCATTTTTATTTTATATGAAAATGCAGTGGCGTAACTAAGCTTATCCCATCCGTCAAAAAATTTAGGTGCCGTTACACTCCTATATTTTGAAACATTAAACATGTATTTAAATGACTAATTTATTTAGAATTGAAAAATTTAATTTAGTTATTAAATCATGAAAAATCTCTTATTTCACCCTTCAGTCAGGGAAGAAAATTTTATAAAAAGGGCTCCCTCATTATCAGCTTGAATGTGACCCTTCCCCAAACCAGTATATTTAAATTTTTGTCTTTTTCTCATCGGTGGGGCTGTGGTGGCGTTATGTAGACATCTTTGAAATTTGTTTTCTTTTTTTATGATAATCATGAGAGAAGGAGTTACACCAAAAAGGTGTAACCCCTAAAGGCCTGGGTTGGCCCCTCCATCGTGAAAAGAAGAAAGAATTTTATGGGTTGGGCGGGGGTCGAAGGTATCTGTGGATACGGGTCTTAAATAGCTGAAGGTTATAAGTCGCGGGAAAGATGGTGGCAGGGAGCGAGTTCCAGTCTCTGGAGGTCATAGGAACAAAAGAGTTGGCGAAAGCGCTTGTTCGACTTTTAACCAATTTGACAGCGAGTGCTGAGCTTTTGAAAACCGCGTGTTTCTCGCAAAGAGGGCATTAGGGGGGATAATTGATTTCAGCTCGACTGAACAGACACCGTGATAGTATCTGTAGTGAAAGGGCAGAAACGGTTCTTCGATGAGCCAGGGAGTCGAGTGAGTTGGTTAGAGCCGGGTCTCCTATTAGTTTAATTGCTCGCTTCTGAATTGCATTCAGTGTAGCAAGAGAATGCTTGGAGGCTCCCCTCCACAGATGAGAGCCATATTCGACACAGGGACGAATTTGAGCCTTATACAGTATAAGAAGTTGATTGGGAGTATAACAGTGTCTAGACCTAAATAGGAGACCAAGCTTGCACGCTGCAGCTTTAACAATGGTTGAGATATGGCCATTCCATGAACGGTCAGACCCTAGAGTTACGCCTAGCATTGAAATTTTATCCCTGAATTCTAGTGAGTTTGAGTCGAGTGATATGTTTGGGAGGTTTCTGTCGACGCGCCTAGAAATAAGGCAACACTGAGTTTTCCCTGCATTGAAGTTAACTAAGTTTTGGGATCCCCAGTTTTTAAGCTTGCATAAGTCTAAATTAATTGAGGAGGCAATGTCTGCATGGTTTTTATGCGATGCAGGGGCGTTATGTAGGGTGCTGTCATCTGCGTAACAATGTACCGGATTGGAGGGCAAGTTTAGGAGGTCGTTGATATAGATAAGAAAAAGCGTAGGGGAGATAACCGATCCCTGAGGAACTCCAGCGTTGGTGTGGAAGGGGGAAGATGATATTCCATCAATGACAACCTTAATACTACGGTCTGAAAGAAAACTTTCGAGCAACTTACAGAGTTTCGGTGCAAGGCCGACGGAGGTCAATTTGGCAAGAAGATTTTTGTACCAGACCATATCGAAGGCTTTTAAAATGTCTAAAGCTACCGCGAGGGTCTCATTCCCGGCCTCCAGGGTTTTGTTCCAGATATGAGTTACATATGCTAGGATGTCACTGGTCGACCGGGATTGCCTGAAGCCGTATTGCCTATCGTGGATAAATTTATTTAACTCTAAGTGTCGTAGAACATGCTCGTTGATGGCCTTTTCCATGATTTTGGATAAGACAGAAGTGATTGCTATAGGTCGATAGTTTTTTTTATGTTGGAAGAATCGCCTTTTTTCTTAGTTGGTTGGATTCTGGCTAGTTTCCAGGCCTCCGGAAATATTCCAGAGTTATAGGAGAGATTATATAATTTGGATAGTATAGGAGCAAGTTCAGGGGCGCATTTTTAATGAGAATGGCAGGGATATTGTCAGCAGAAGAATTGGTCTTTAGATGTTGATGAATATCAATTAAATACTATATAAAACAAAATTTCATGAAAAAATAACAATATATGTATTATGTATAATATAAATTTAAAGAACCATTTGAATTTGTACGAATTCAATTAAAAAATAAAATACCATCTACTAAAATTTTAATCCATTTCTACTAAATATTTCACAAAACGATAAGAAAACTGATTTCATGACAATTTATGGGAGAAATACACTAGAAATTTAAATAGATTTGATGTTTAGGGTAAGAAATGCTCAGTAAACTCTTGTGTGACCATAACATTATTGTATTATAAGAGGGATATAATCAGACTTTTTACTTTCAGAAAAATCATTGTAGAAGAATTCTTGTCAGAGGTTTAAGTCAGGTTGCCTATCTCTAAGGGGTTTTTTGAAAGTAGGCGGGAACATTTCCTATGAATGGTATTTTAAGTTTTATTTAAATAAATAAATATACGTATACACAATACACTAAATAATAATTGATATGATGTCTGGAGTAATAAGCTAACTTGTATGCATTCTAATACTAAGATGTGAATGCCAGTAGAGTAAAAAAACAATTTTTCAGTAGAATGTTAATATTGGAAAAAGTAGATGGAATGCGTACAAAGGGAAAATTTGCTTGTAAAAAATATTGGTTTACAATAATTGCAGTAGTTAGAGATATTTAATAATTTGAAAGTTTTCTTTTTTCAATAAAAATGAATTATAAAACTAAGTAATATTTTATTTTTTTTAAATTTTGATAATAGCATTTTAGTCAAAAAGTATTTACTCTGTAGAAGCATTTTAGATAGAAATAGGGCTCTTTTTTTCCAATATATAAGTAACTTCGATAAAATTAACTCTATCCTCGCGATGTTCTCCAAAGTTGCAAAGTATTATAATTATAATAATAAATGGTTGTTTGTTAACTTTGGTTTTTATAAAAAGATGTAAAAATGCATCAAAAGGCCATCTAAATATTCAGGGGTGCCCCCCTAGCTTCAGACCCCTCCAGTTTTATGAAAAGTACCTCCCTCCCATTTTAATCAGTTCTAAATTTTTAGCATATAATGCTAAAATGTAACAATTTTCAACCCCTCCACCCAGAAATTTCTATGAAGCACTTTGCGTTTACCCCCCCCCCCTCTGTGGGAATCCCTGAAATATTTATACCTACTTATATATTATTTATCAATACTAGTTTGCATTTCATGTTCAAGTGAAAGTGCAATTCTTCCTTTTAGAAATCAAGTTTTTCTTCAAAATCCTTTTTAGTATTATCGTCTTTAATTTCAGGAATAGTAAGTGTTTGAAAGAATATTTTTAAAATATGCACTCAAAACTAAAATCTCAAATCACATCTTATCAAAATTATCTATTAATCAATCAAGGAGTTAATGAAAATTTACATGGGTTTCACAGAGCTTGCCCTCAAAATTTACCCTTTTGGAAATCTATTAGCATAGCAGCATATCCAAGCGATCCGAAGTATTGTTTTCACTCGATTATTTTTATTTTTGCTTCTTGTGTTAAGAAATGTCTCAAATTGTCAAATAAGTAGTCAAATAAGTTTCAAACATGAAGTCGTTGAAAGTTCAGAAAGCTTGTATTTCTAAATCGAAGAAAAATGGACTTTCTAGTTTCAAAACTTACGATTCACAATGCAAAGAATCAGATTGTAGATATTACCATATCGAGAATTTTCAAGAGGTTGTTCATGAATGACCTGAAATTTGACACCCATGCTTATAGTAATAATCTCTATAAGGTGCCAACATTCTATTTCAAATCGTTCGCTGATAAAAAAATTGTCAAATCATTAAAATTTGGAGAATATATACTGAGCCGAGAAATTTTTTTTCACTTTTTTCTCCAATTCATTTATCAATCATGGTTCATTGTAATCTTCAGTGTTGAGTTTGATACGAAAAAAGTTCAGTTTGGAGTGCAAAACCTACATCTTTCGATCGTGCTTTTGTCGCCTGTACCCTCATTCATTATTGAATATATTTTTATTTGGGGATTTTTAGAAGTATAATTTAGTACAATAAAGAGCTTAAACGCACATACTCACACAAAAAATTGACGTAATATACGTTGCAACAAAATAAAAACAAATACCTATTTTCACAAGAAACTTGATTTTTGAGCGAGTTGATATGCGGTTTGAAACTTTAGTTTTTAGAGCATGTTTTAAATATTTTTAAATTATTTTCTATTTCAGAAATTGAAAGAAAATAATCTGGAAAAAGAAATTTGTAGAAAATCTCGATTTGCAAAAGGTTTTAAGTGATTTTTGCAAATTAGTAAATTTTAATTGCGAAACCTTTAACTTTAGATCGCCCCTTTGTTCTCTCAATACCAAAATACAAAAAGTTCAATAGATATTACACGTTACCAGAATTTAATACTTTAATTTTTATCTCTTAACATTTTTAAAAATAAATTTTGCTTAAAGCTAGTTAGCTCCGATTAAATCAAAGAGGCTTAGAAACTATGTATTAATTCAAAGTTAATTAATGTTATTAATCTCTTGCATAAAGATCTATGGTGTACTCAAATAATCCTATTATAAGCAAAGGACGTACTTGCTCTTTTGACGCACATACCACAACTCACCCTTCTTCAGGTTCGGGCAGACTGATTTTAACAAAAAGCCGATATCTAGCTTAAGGGGATATGAGGTTAGATTAGTAGGTATATAGACAAATCTAAAAAGTGATCCAAAATTAGATATTGACGAAATTCTCTTTCAAATTAAAAAAAATAAGCACGCTTATATGGTAGCAAATTATATTTGAAACTATTAAGAGAATGAACCTTGAAGAATTACTTACTTTTTAAAAGAAAAATAAATCTCTGAAGAAATCAACGAAATTTTCATCTCTCGAGAGATCATATCTCTAACTTCAACCCTACAATGTTTTACAAATGACCTATATTATTAATTATGTACTGTTAGTGAAAAAACTATAAAATACATTTTTAACTAAAATTTTCATGGCAAATAATAAAAGCATGGATAATAAAAAGAAATAAATTGGATTGTCCTCTGCTTGATGAAATAAAAATATTATACACATATATACCAAATATAAATATGGTATGTCTATATACATAATTTATTTGTTTGTTCTATAGTTTCGAAAGTTTGACCTTCATCTTCATTCTTTTAATGTGTTGTACAACATTTAGTTGTGAGGTGTTCGAGACTGTAAAATTTTCATTTTTTGAAACCTCTCGTTAGATTGGATTAATTCTGAATGTAGGCTATAGATAGCTAGTTCTTTCTGTCATCAATTCTCTTAAAATCTCTTAGCTATGAATATTTTACCTTTACTGTATCGTCATTCTATTAAAAGACAGGGTCCTTATAATTGAAAGCATTGGTGTGTAGGGTGCCTACTGGATTTTTTATAGAAATATGATATTTTATGATTATGTTCAAGAATTTTAATAAAAGACCTTTTCTTCTTTTAATGTAATTTAATTTAAAAAAATTGATCTTTAACAAATAAAATGATAAAAACGAACAAAGAAGATAAGAAGAGAGCAACAAAGTTATTAAGCGAAAAGAGCACGTGTTCAGCCGAAAATGGACCATCTGTCCCGGAAGGTGTTTCGGCGCCGACCTCCCTTTGTGATCGCGTTCATTATTAGAAAACATTTATTATCCAGGTCAAAACCTCGAAGAGCTCTTTTTCATCTTCTCCCAAAACACCTTCCGAATAAGAAAGAGTGAGAGGAGACAAGAGAAAAATTTTCTGTCTCGTTCTCGAAAGTTTAAATTTAATCTTTAATGCATTTTAACTGCTTTCTCAGCAAAAAGGAAAAATACCACCCCCCCTCCCCAATAATTTAAATAAGAAAATAAATCCTAATAAAAATGCAAAAGTTTAATTCTTATGGAAATTATTATTAATAGCTTTTTAAGGAAAAAAAAATTAAATCGTTTAGAAAAAGTTGATTTTAAGTTTTAATCAAATTCAAAAGAGAATTGTGTTAAGTTTTGTCGAGGGAAAAAGGAAAATAAAAACAAAATAGATTATAGATTGATTAGGGCTTTCACATTGGAATAAATTCATATTATCGGATTAATAACGATGAAAGCAAGAAATTTTATATTGATAATTTAATTTGTGTTATATATAGAACAAAGGTTGGAGAGCTTTTTTTAGCTATTACCCCGAAATTTAGCTACCCCTCCATTCGAAAGAGAGAAAATCAAAATCAATTTAAATTCAAAATTGTTTATAGAATCAATTTATACCGCAAATACAGTCATATTATAAAAAATTAAAAGTGAAGAAATAATGTTGGGTCATTATTTATCTAAAATAATATCGAAACCGGGACTTTTTGTTGTAAGAGCAATATTTGAAATTTCACTGTAATTTATCAATTTAATACTAGAGTAAATTTTTAGCAACTTTATGTTTATATTTGAAAATAAATGAAATTTATATCATTATTTTTATTTTATTTTTCATGAATATAATACTATATGCGACAGTGGCGTGCGGTCCATGGATGATGGGGATGCCGCGCATCCCTAAAATGTAAACATTTAAAGTATTTTCATAAATATTTAAGATCGACTTCAAAATTTCAGGAGGATCTTTAAATTTTCAAATTATTATCCGTTATTTCAAATATTCCTTTAAAAAAGATTTTTTGTTTTGAAAATTATATTGGTTCTCGAAATGAAATAAAATTGTTGCATAGTTTCAAGGGGCAAATAAAAAATATGATTTTGTCTGGTAGGTATATCTTGCAGTTCAAGCATGTCAAAGACAAGTTCAGACGAGTTTTAGTCAAATAAAAATTGTTCTCGCTGAGGAACTATTAAAATAGAAATAATAAAAAAAAGAATAAATAAAGATGATTCGAGAATTTTTGGAGTAATCCATTTCAAAGAAATCTCAATATATAAGATTGGAAATAACTAAGAGCGCTATAGACAAGTCATAGCTTGCTTAAAGCAATAGAATTAGGAAAAATTTAAGATTTTCTATAGGACAGCCTGATTCACTGTGCAAGATGGTCGATTTCCATCTCAGGGATCGAGTGTGGAGTTTAAGTCACAAAAATTAATTTCTGACTCATACCCTCACTCACACAAAGCAATATCCGTTTGGGGCGAAGGTCCCAAAATATATTTTTTAAAAATCTAATGTTAAATTTGAAAAATAAACAAAATGGTGACGTATTCGATGAAATTTGCAAAAAAGCTAAGAGTGCTATACTATAATCAAGTCTTATAGCAATAGAATTAGGAAAAATTTAAGATTTTCTTTTAGGGCAGGCTGATTCATTGTGAAAGATGCTCGATTTCCATCTCAGGGACTGCGGAGTTTAAGTCACAAGATTTAGGGCCGGTTGTATGTCGCAAAGTAAATGGTTTTTACCACTAACACAGGGTAGATGGTAAATGGAGGGACTGGGATGGCCAATCAGATGCCAGACGCTGACAGTGCCTGGCATCTGATTGGCCATCCCAGTCCCTCCATTTACCATCTACCATTTGTTAGTGGTAAAAACCATTTACTTTGGGACATACAACCGGCTCTTAATGTCTGACTTCTACTCTCACTCACACAAAGCAGTCAGTATTCATTTGGGGCGAAGCTCCTAAAATATATTTTTTAAAAATCTAATGTTGAATTTGAAAAATAATGAAAATGATGCCGTATTCGATGAAATTTGCAAAAAAAAAAAAAGGAATATTAAAATAAAATTTCAAAAATTGAAGGGTTTTTTGGACAGCATCCCCTGGTTGAAATGTCACCAACAGCCACTGATATGCGATTTGGCATTCTAGTTAGAGAAATTTCAAGCCCTCTATATATACCATATGTTGAAGGAGACAATAAAAGAGCGTGTCTTCTGCTGGAATTATAAATTTTTAATTTATTTATAATTCCAGCAGAAGACACAATCTTTTATTATCTCCTTCAATTATTAAAAATTCTACTACTCTCGGCAAAAAACTTTCAATTTATACCATATGTATTTATATCTGTTTATCACTAATATACACGGGAATACATTGCGTGCAAGTTGAGAGACCTAGTTTCTGTATCTCCTACAGATCAACTCTTTTATTGTTCCTATGAGTTGGCTAATAATCTAGTTAACTTTCATACGATCTACTTCGATTTTTTACTACTAGGAATGGTGAAGCATTGTATTCGTGTATGAAAAATATTTTTTTTGCTTCATATATTTGAAATATCTCAAAAATCGCATGTACAATGAGAAATTTATATTTTAAGAGAAGTTAATTATTTTGTGGAAATTTCTCTGTGGGTTAGTGTTAATAAATTTTCTGTACGCTCTAGGTCAAAAACCAATGAGGGTATTAAAACGAAATTTTATATCTAGATATTTTATATTGATATTAATAGGTAGGTACTTAAATTTGGGATAAAATCCGACCAAAAATTAGGGGTGAGAGGTTTTTAAAAATTTGAACCCTTTGTCCGATTTGGACCAAATTTTTCACAATTAGCCTTTAAGGCCTTAGAGAAATATCAATAAAAAATAAGCTTCGCTGAGGAGACAGTTAGCTTGCTAATGTCATGAGTAGAGACCGGATTCCTATGCAATTTCATATTTTGTTTACCGTCACATACGACCCAGGGATCCATTATCTATCCGAATCATGCATCTAGGATGCTGTTGGTTAAATTTTATACTGCATATTTTTGTATATATGAGTAATATTACATAAAATTGCATATTTGAGGAATATTGCATAAAATTGCATATTTGAAGGATTTTTTTATCAAATATTGCCTATTTCGCGCCAAATACAGATTTTTTAAAAGTAAATTTTCGGAGAAAGAATGAAAAAAAAATGAAGAAATATAAAGTTCCTTTGAATTTGTCCCTATTACATCTGAGGACGTGGACCGCTTTTCATTGTATAAATCAATTTTAAGTGACCGTAGACATAATAATCTGAAGATAATTTAGAAAAATACTTGTAAACATAAATTATTCACAATTACAATCAAATTTTTTTTGAGATCCTTTGTTAATTATTTCTTTATTATTATTATTATTATTATTTAATGGCCTTCGGTAACTATAGTCAATTTTAACCATTGAATGTACGTGTGTGTGTGTGTGTGAAAGTGTGTCTAAATTAGTATACTGATCAGATTATAGCCGGACAAATATTTGCATTATTTTATCACTTTATTATTTGTACGTCAATAAGAAAAGCTTGTTAATATACAAAAATAAAAGCAATACAATACATTCGTGTCTGTTAAATAAAACTACCCCTCCCCTCTCCGTATTTTTTCGATCACATTTTTTGAAACATTTTATTTATTATGTTGATTTTATTCAAGCACCTATTATTTCTTTGAGTTTAAAAAATTTTTAATATCAATTTTATGAAATTTTTTACTCATTAAAAGTACATATTTGACCCCCTTTGTGTCTATAGCTTACTTTATCATTTTATTTCTTTCATAGCACTCCTTCTAATATATAGTCATTTTGTCTTCAATTTTAATTTTTTAGTGCATAAAAAAATTTATTTTGGGAATTTTTACTGCATATATTTGCATATTTCAACGTATTCTGCATATTACTTGCATATTTCAGCCTTTTGAACTGCATATTTTGGCAGTTTTTACTGCATAAAAATCCGAACTCTAATTATAACCTACTTATATAGATATAATATTAAAAATATGGTTTTCATAAAAAATTTTCATTATAATAATTATTAACGTTCTGCCAATTAAAAAGAAGTATTATTTTATTAGATCCCAAAATAATCATCTTTGTATTAGAGTTGGAAAAATAATACTTCATAAGTCTACTAGAAATAAGGTTTGGGGCATTTGGAAATTATAACAAATTTCTGTCTTAAAAACTTGAAAAAAGTTTGATTGGATATTTGATGGTTAATAAAGTACAATTTCTTAACTGCTTAGGTATAACTTATTCGAAACGTATCATTTGCTTCAAGAACTTGACCCCTATGTCCATGTTTCCTTATTTAGTAAGCTCTTCTGAGTGCTCTCGCCACAACTAAAATTGATGTGAGGATTTATTTATGTCCACTTGGTTTAAAACTGAATTGTGTAAACAACTAAACTATGTACGACTTAAATTAGGCTTAAATAAAAATCTGTTAATCCCCATAAATTACAGATAAATTAGGTAACGAACTCTCGGTAAACGAGCCGACTAACACTTGACCGGATGTTTAAACAACAAAGCTTTTCTATGCAGCTGGGTATTTTACTATTTAGTATCAAAAGAGTTTCTAAAGTTCGATAATGTGATGTTATTCTAAGAAATTGTTCTTAAGCGTGGTTAGTTGAATTATTTAGGGACATGGAACATTCTGCAGACGAGTATTGTTGTTTTGACTTCTTTTATTTAAAAAAAAAAGTATTACTTTACTCTAAAATATATAGAAAAAGAAAAGCATTGAATTAGCACCGTTCATCAAACTGACTTTGTGAAGTGTCTTCTATATTATAAATTTGATTTTTCAATTTTTGAATTCAACCAAAGACAAAATCCAAATGAGGATGAGCACCAACCATTAAAAAATCATTCAATGATGAAGCAATCGAAAATAATTGTTTCCTTTATTTATGAATGGGCACAACAAAATCATCCAAACAATCAATAAAATTCATTCTTAGTTCATTTTAATAAATTTGTTAAAACTTTAGTGGTTGAATTGTTTAGTAACATTTTTAATCCAAGCTTCACTTTATTCAGGGAAATTTTTGCAGCTGAATTATCATTTTTTTCTTTCTTGTGTTTAGAAATAATGATGAAAAATCGAGATCAAATACTGGATATATTTTTTTCATCTGCCTGTGTGTTTGTGTTTCTGTTTAGATTACGATACTCACCTTGAATTTTTCAAGAATGAAAGGTCCTAGGAATTTCCTTTCGGAGTCAAAATGTTTATATAGGGTGTTTTTTATTGAGGTATAGAACTTTAAGTTGGCATCACTTTTTTAACTGGCGGCCATTTTGTCAGCTGTCAAGTGATTAATATTTAGTTTGGTTTGCCATTTCATCATGAACAGGTTGACAAAAGAACAACGCTTGCAAATCGTGCAAATTTATTTCGAAAATAATGGTTCAGTTCGCGAAGTTTACCGCAAGCTCCGTCCATTTTATGGTCGACATAATCGTCCATCAGAGCAATTAATTCGGTTAACCATGGATCGTTTTCGCACTACGTTTACTCTATGTGATAATACGCATCCGCAGAGACGTCGAACAGTGCGCACCGAAGAAACAATTGCCGCTGTAGAGCAAAGTGTTGAAGAGGACCAGAATGAATCGATTCGCCACCGTGCACAGCAATTGGAGCTTTGTCCATCAACTTTATGGAAGATTTTGCGCAAAGATCTTGGCTTGCGACCTTACAAGATCCAGCTTGTGCAAGAATTAAAGCCGCGAGACCATGCAATGCGTCGTGATTTTGGTGTATGGGCCGAAAATGAGATTGATCTCGATGCTGATTTTCATCGCAAAATTTTGTTCAGTGATGAGGCTCATTTTTGGTTGAATGGCTACGTCAGCAAGCAAAATTGCCGCATTTGGAGTGAAGAGAATCCACATGAGACCCTTGAGACGCCATTACATCCACAAAAACTGACTGTTTGGTGTGCTCTATGGGCTGGTGGAGTCATTGGGCCATACTTCTTCCGAAATAATGCTGGAGAGTCAGTTACCGTTAATGGAGACCGGTATAGAGCCATGATAACCGACTATTTTGTTCCCGAATTGGATGGCATGAATGTGGATGAGTTGTGGTTCCAACAAGACGGCGCTACATGCCACACAGCGCACGTCACAATCGATTTATTGAAGGAAACATTCGATGAGCGCATAATTTCGCGGAATGGACCTGTCAATTGGCCACCAAGATCGTGTGATTTGACACCATTGGATTATTTTCTTTGGGGATATGTGAAGTCGCTCGTCTACGCCAACAAACCAGAAACGTTAGGGGACTTGGAAGCCAACATTCGTGGCGTTATTGCCAACATACGGCCCCATATGCTCGAAAAAGTGGTTGAAAATTGGACCTGTAGAATTGGATTTATTCGAGCCAGCCGCGGCGGCCACATGCCCGAAATCATATTTAAACATTAATGGCATAAAATTATCCTTCCAATAAAGCCAAATTGATGGACATTAAAACGATTTTCTTGTGTTTTATTTCAATTCGAAGTTCTATACCTCTAAAAAAACACCCGTTATTTCTAAACTAAAGAATTGATTCTGGGGGTTTTTAAGTTTAGAAATTTTTAGTAAAATATACAGAAAATTAGAATAAAAATCATATTGTAATATGGGTAGTTTTCGAACGGTTGTAGGAGGTCATCCATAAATGATGTCACAAGAATGTCAAGATTTTTAGAACCCCCCCCCCCTCTGTCACATTCTGTCACATTTTCTTTGAGCCCCCTCTATATTGTGACGTCATACTAACTATCTAAAAAATATATTTGAAGATTTTTAAAAAAATTTAATTTGACTTTTGTGACATCACAATTTTTAAGATCTCCGGGCCCCCTTGTCACATTTTGTCACAAATCTGAGATGTCCACTCTCCACCTTATTGTCTGACGTAATTTAGGGACGGCCCCTAGTGAGCTGAAATTCGGCACACATCTTTATAATAATGAATTATATTTTCAGGCTTAAAATTATATATTTATTAAAAATGTTTTCAATACAGGCTTTTACATGAAAACTATCACAGATAGATCGAAAAATCGTGTACTTATTCGGTGTTTGTTTAGTGATTGATTTATATATAGTTATAATTTTTATTTATTTTCTTAGAAAGACGGATTGGTAAGCGAAATAAGTAGGTTATAATTAGAGACCGGATTCCTATGCAATTAACATATTTTGTTTGCCGCCACATACGACCCAGGGGATCAATTATCTATCCGAATCATGCATCTAGGATACAGTGGGTTAAATTTTATACTGCATATTTTTGCATATTTGAGTAATATTGTATAAAATCGCATATTTGAACAATTTTTTAAGCAAAATAAAGATTTTTTAAAACTAAATTTCCGGAGAAAGAATGAAAAAAATGAAGAAATAAAATAGGGGAACATTATTTTTTTTTTAAGGTCGTCGGTAACACGGTAACTATAGCCGATTTTGGCCATTGAGTTTCGTGTGTGTGGAAGTGTGTGTAAATTAGTGAAGGGATCAGAGCTGGTCAAATATTTGCATTATTTTATAAGTTTATTATTTGTAGGTACGTCAATATGAAAAGCTTGTTAATATAAAAAAAGGAGTTCAATACAATCGTGTCTGTTAAATAAAACTACCCCTCCCCGTATTTTTCGTTCACATTTTTTTAAACATTATTATAATTATTTTGATTATTTATATCGATCGATTAAATTAATAAGTTGTTGTAGGAAAATAAGGACAATAGCTTATGCAAATAATGAATATTAATAAAATGACAAATATGCAAAGAAGTTAATTTGTTTGAGCCTTGAGGAAGTCAACAAAGTTGACGAAACGTTAACAAAAAATAAAAAATATATTTGCATAAGCTATTGTCCTTATTTCCCTACAACAATTTATTAATTATTATATTTATTATGTTGATTAATGACGATGTTCAAGCGGGAGGCCCGGGTTCGAGCCTTGCTAGTATATAAATTTTCGACCGGCTAAATCTCGACTCCCTCACTAACACTACTAACACTTTAGTGATGTGCTGTCTAAATGGGCTGTGTTCCCGCTTCCCGGTGACAATAAATAAATAAATAATATATATATATATATATATATATATATATATGATGAGAATTTTGTGCAATTTTTTACGCAATAAAAGTACATATTTGACACATGGTTTTATTTCTTTCATAGCACTCCTTCAATTATATAGTTTTTTTGTCTTCAATTTTAATTTTTTAGTACATAAAATTTTTTATTTTGCCATCTTTTATTGCATATATTTGCATATTTCAGCATTTTCTGCATATTATTTGCATATTTCAGCAATTTTAACTGCATGTTTTATGGCATATTTTGGCAGTTTTTACTGCATAAATATCCGGTCTCTAGTCATGAGATAGCTACAATACATATTTTTTTGGTTTTACTGGCCATAGGCATCCAACAACGCATCCTTATTTCTTATTCCACTCTCGTTGAAATAGCTTCACACAATAATGTATCAGTTTGTTAGCCCGTATGTTGAACACGTGAAGCAATTATTTTCAAAAACTGTTTGGGATATACTTGTCCTGATTGTAGAGTTGTTTCATATTGGATATCTGACCAAAAATCTACTTTCTAGTATTTCTTCTTCTAATTAATCATAATAAAGAAATTGTGGGACACGAAATTTGGGACTTTTAGAAGAATAAGAGGGTTGGTTGGCTAAGGGTAGAATCAGGTGGAGGGAAATGATTCTTCGGGTTGATGATACATAACTTTTCCTATGTTTTACATATTAAAGAATACGATCGTATAACTGCCCAGTTCTCGCAGCAACAAAAAGTAAAACTGTTGAGACTTTTGTGGTTAGACCGATGATCAGTAAGAATTTTTTTATTGTATCACACACATGGTGAATATAGAAAATTATTAAAATAAAATTTGAAAATAAAGAAAAATATTCAGCAATTTTCCAAAAATTTTCGGCTTCTAATTCTGAGGCAGATTTCATGTGATGATCCGAGTATATAAAATGGAATCGACTTGGCTCGTTCATCTGCTAAAATTGATTGTATTTCTTTGAGAATTCTTTCACTAACTGCTATGTAAAGACAGGATAAATAATAAAAGCACTGAACAGCAGATAATCTTGCTAGTAGACAAGATACTGTCTTACTGGCTCTCAAGCTGCTCAGACATTTAAATTACAAGAATAAGAATATTTCGAAAATTATCGTTAAAATTAAGACTAAGCACGAATTCAAAAAACAAAAAATTGGAAATTTTCAAGTGGCCAGCTTTGCAGGTTTCTAGTAGTCCAAGAGCTGGTGACACATTTTTGAGTACGGATTTGACCCAACTAGAAATAATGCGTAATAGTACCGTCTATGATAGTTGTACAAGGAATGGCCAATCTGGCTGGTCTAAGCAGGTGGACCAGGTACTGCGCATGGTGTGAGTGCGGTAAAAAATACATATGTGTTAAAAAATATTTTTGACCCACAATGAAATTATAAAAATTATAATTTATAGTCAATTATAAACATAATATATTCACCCCAGACCATTTGAGTGGTGGGACGTGGAACCAGACCACCCAAAGTGTATTTTTACAACATGCAAAAAATAGCATGATACCGCACTCACCATGCGCAGTACCTGGTCCACCTGCTTAGACCGGCCAGACTGGCCATTCCTTGTACAACTATCATAGACGGTACTATTACGCATTATTTCTAGTTGGGTCAAATCCGTACTCAAAAATGTGTCACCAGCTCTTGGACTATAGGGTATATAGAGTATAAAGCGTTAGTTTCCATAGGGTAGAAAAAATTTAAAACATATTTTTTAGATAATGGAACATTTTAAAGAAAAATTGAATTGTCAAAATATTAATTAATTTTCTGCAGGGTTTATATTTATTTAAACAGATTTATTCATTCGAGTGAGTAGATTTCTTAGAAACTTAAGAAATCTAGAGCTCTCCTTCCACAAATGAGACCTTTGACAGGTTGTTCTTCTTCGTCTTGGAGAAGTGCTGATTATTATGAATGGGAGATGCCAGGAGCACACGGTCGTTTCCGGCCCCTCTTCAACAGAGGCACCCGGAGGAAGTGAAAGATGGGTCTCCAGGTCCCCAAAACGAGAACCGACAAGTTCTTTTTGATGCAAGATGAGATTTTATTATTCAACTGATTAAAAAAAATATATTTATAAAAAATAAAAAAAGTAACCCTTTCTCTAGGGATGTTTAAATAAAATTCTCTTGTATAACGGTTTTCATGATCTTTTTTGAAATTAAACCAATTATTTTACATGAATTAATGTATACATTGTATTTTAGCTTCGACTCCGGAGATTACTTCTCCACCATCGAGTGTCCTTGATCATCTTTTTAGTCCTTGTTTTTAATAAGAGGAAAAAATTAATTAAAGAAAAAAACCTCTTTTCCGATAATTATTCCAATTCCATATTTCTCCTTCGTGATCTTTTTTGAGTATTTTTTTACTGTATAGAGAGGAATATTATAATTTTTAATTTATTTTATTTATTCGAGTCGGGCTGTCTGTTATGTATGTACTATGGTATATATTAAATTCATTGATTTTTGTTTGCTTATATATTCTTTAAAATATCTAAAACATGAAAAAATCGCACTTTTTGTATATAAATTACCGTGTCTTTTGTATTAATTTCTTCAATGTACGCGATAACTCGAGAACGAGAGATGTTTTGGTGTCAAAATCTTTCTAATTTTAATTGGAAAAACTGTTAAGATTTTGGTATTTATTGGTCATCGAACAATAATACTTCATTGTGGTTCTATTTGATAATAGTTTTGCCTGAAAATCTCGAAAAGGCATGAATCGATTTTAATCAAAGTTTTTTATTCAATTTAGATATTGTGAGCCCCGTAAAATTATTTTTAACATTTGATTTTAAAATACTTTATTTCTGTATTGTGCTTTTCTTACTTTTTCTATAATAATGACCAGTTTCTGTCTGTATTGTTCGATTGTAAGTTTATAATATGTAATATTATAATATGACTCAGATTGTAACGAGTATAAATGTGTCGAAAGCAAAATGTCAGCCATCTTAGAACTAAGTATAGGTGTTTTTTTAGAGGTATAGAACTTCGAATTGAAATAAAACACAAGAAAATCGTTTTAATGTCCATCAATTTGGCTTTATTGGAAGGATAATTTATGCCATTAATGTTTAAATATGATTTGCAGGCACGTGGTCGCCGCAGCTGGCTCGAATAATCCAATTCTACAGGTCCAATTTTCTAACCACTTTTTCGAGCATATGGGGCCGTATGTTGGCAATAACGCCACGAATGTTGGCTTCCAAGTCCCCTAACGTTTCTGGTTTGTTGGCGTAGACGAGCGACTTCACATATCCCCAAAGAAAATAATCCAATGGTGTCAAATCACACGATCTTGGTGGCCAATTGACAGGTCCATTCCGCGAAATTATGCGCTCATCGAATGTTTCCTTCAATAAATGATCGTGACGTGCTGTGTGGCATGTAGCGCCGTCTTGTTGGAACCACAACTCATCCACATTCATGCCATCCAATTCGGGAACAAAATAGTCGGTTATCATGGCTCTATACCGGTCTCCATTAACGGTAACTGACTCTCCAGCATTATTTCGGAAGAAGTACGGCCCAATGACTCCACCAGCCCATAGAGCACACCAAACAGTCAGTTTTTGTGGATGTAATGGCGTCTCAAGGGTCTCATGTGGATTCTCTTCACTCCAAATGCGGCAATTTTGCTTGTTGACGTCAGCCAACATTCGTGGCGTTATTGCCAACATACGGCCCCATATGCTCGAAAAAGTGGTTGAAAATTGGACCTGTAGAATTGGATTTATTCGAGCCAGCCGCGGCGGTCACATGCCCGAAATCATATTTAAGCATTAATGCGCAAAAATTATCCTTCCAATAAAGCCAAATTGATGGACATTAAAACGATTTTCTTGTGTTTTATTTCAATTCGAAGTTCTATACTTAAAAAACAACCCATTACATCCCCAAGGGTTCCCTTCCCTCTATCATCTAGTGAGAATGCATAAAAATGTATATCGACGAAAATACGTTAAAATTTTTAAATTAGGTGCTACTTGGCTAGTTCGGGCCTTCTTGTAGATCTCAGTCTGGCTTTAGGCCACGCCATGGTTGTGCCACGGCACTACTGAAAGTGACTGACGATTGTCGGTCTCTGGTTGAGGATGGTGGAACGGCTTGCTGGTGCTACTTGATTTTAAGAATGCATTTGGTTCTGTTGACCACTGCCATTCTGGTTCAAGCTGCACAGGCTGGTGGGTTTTTCGGGGTCTGCATGCAGATGATATATCTTAGTTTGATCGGTAGACATCAGTGGGTTGAAGTTGACGGTGTGGCATCCTCACTTCGTGCGTTGACTAGGGAGTCCCACGGTGGTGCGGTGCTGTCTCCGATTCTGTTTGCTCTTTTTCATTAATGACTCCCCGAGGTCTTGACGTACCGCAAATACCACTTGCTTGCAGACGATCTACAAATCTACATGGGAGCTGCTAGGGGCGATTTAAATCAAACAGTAGATAAGATCAATAGTATTGTCGAGGCTATTGCAGAGATGGACAGGTTTGAATGGCCTTCAGCTACGTCCTTCAAGACCCAAGCGCATGGATTGCGAGATAGAAGATCCATGACACTCCTCAGATTAGGTTTGGGGATCGGCCATCCCGGCTATTCTGACACCGTGAAGAGTGTCGGGAGCTCCATTTGAACGGGCAGCTCACCTGGGCGACCACGTGTACGCAGGTCTGCCGTAGGGTGGCGGGCCCTGTCCTCCCGGTCGACTGGCGGCATTCACGCCAATCGAGATCCGGCGGAAGATAATTGTAGCCGTTGTTCTTCCCCACTTCCTTTACGCGATACAGGTGCATTATAACCTGACAGTATAGCAGTCGACGTTTGTCGGTTGCCTTCAATGCCTAGTGCAAGGGTACATATACAATCTTGAGCCCAGAGCAGTGTGTCCAGGTTCGCGGCCAGGATCTGGGATGAGCGCTTGCGCATATCGTATGTATAGATATGCGAAGTTGTGCATGGAGTCCTCTCGGGACGTAGCGCCCGACTACCTCGGTCGTGCGCTGGTTGTGGGCCCTCGGACGCGGGCGCGTGCACTGGTCTGTCCACCCCACAGGAGCAAGATGGTAGCAGATTCTTTCAGTGACAGCGACGAAAGTGTGGAACGTGTTGCCGGTTGAATTGAGGAGGATAGTGCGCCCTGATCGTTTTGAGACAGAACCCACCGGCATTTAGCCTAGCAATTCGATGCATTCAGCGAGGTTTCTCCAAACGTGAACCAATACACTTCAGCCCTGAAGAAGCAGAGCTACGAGGCACCTAGCCGTGAATATATATATATGTTTGTTTTTATATCCTATATATTGTTATTTTGTTGTTTTTATATCCTATATATTGTTATTTTTTTTTGTGTTTTGTTTTGTTTTTATATCCTGTTTATTTGTAATCTTTTGGTTTTTATATCATACATATTGTAATTTTTTTTTTTTATATCCTATATATTGTAATTTATTTTTTTTCTTTTCCTCCTCCTCTCATTCTATATATTTTGTATCTTTTTATTTTTGTTTCATATATTAAGTATGTATTTTCTTCTTTTTGATTCTTTGTTTTTTCTTGTATTGTTTAATTAATTTTTTTTTTTGTAAATATTTTGGTCTAAAATTGTACATTAAAGTGAGGCCAGATGGCCCTATAGATACAATGTTTTAATAAATAAATAAATAAATAAAATTTTTATAATTGTTTTCCATTATTTTTACATTAATAAATATCTATATTATTTTGATAAAAAATCCCTCCCCCCCACAAAAAAAATAAATTATATCTAGGTGTCTAGAGTTTTCACCATTATCTCTTTTTTGAAGTTCTCTTCTCGGGATCTATAAAATTTTGACCAAAGAGCTTTTTCGTATTCTATGGATGCCTTCCACATAGCAAGATGTTGAAAGAGGCTGAATACCCCCTTACCATTCAGGGAAGATTAGGATATAAAATAGGAACTGGTATAGATGGAGTACAGTTTGGGCCATATTCTCCCAGTAGGATATGAGAAGAGTAAAAGAGCTCCCACAAGTAGGGTCTCTAGTAGATCACTCCTTAAACGGTATAGTAAAAGAGTACTCTCCACTCACCAGCTATGATAAAAAATATTTATAAAAGTAAAAGAAATAGAAATAGATAATTAGAAGTGGGATTTTAGGTTAGGGCAAAAGTGAGAAGAGAAAGAATCCATGGAATAGGCCCATACGTAGAATTACCACATGGTTTCTAGTTTGAGAAACTAGTATTCCGGGCACACTTTGTGAGTTCGTCTCTTCAGATCGGAAGTAACAGAATGTACTGAAAGCAAAAGCAAAAGCTTTTATTTATTTTTTCAATATCTATTTTCTTTTTTTATTTTGTTAATGAAATCAAAGCAAAGAAGGGTCCATCGAGAAGATGTTCTTGAATGAACCCAAAAATAGAGAGTGATCAAGAAGGAGTGGAGAGATATGTGTCTGTACACCTGAATCTTGAAGTAATGAAGATTTAAGACTTGAGAAAGAAAGAGATAGGGAGAAAACTCTGGTCTCTAGGAGTCTTGGAGATAAAACATATTGCTCTAGTTCTACTGTACAGTGTAATAAGTATTATGATGTACATAAAGTAATTATATTATGGAAATCTTCCCACTTTATGTTTATCAGTTTTTGAATTCCCATACGCAAATTGCATTTTTCGCTTGGTAAGCAAACACCATCAAATTGTGGTCTGTCATCCGTTGCTGGGGAGCTCAGCTGCACGGCCGGAAGCCCGGCCAGGTGAGCTCCTCCTCCTACCTTTCTAAGCACAATACACCCTGGAAGCCCTTAATGTAGAGCATATGCGCCCATAAGGCCTCTTGATCAACCGGGCACTCTGCTTCCCTCGCCATGTCTCCGCCCTATTACTCGGAGTATCGTCTTTCAAGCTTCCTACTCAGTGGTCAAGATCAATTATATCGATCTCGAGCAACGTAATTATTATCGTTATATATGACTGAAATTAGGTATACAGCTACCGTTTTTTCTATGGTTACTATGGTATAATACTTCTATTGTCAATGATGATATGAAAAAATTAAGGTTTGATTCTTCAAACATTATAATTAGAGAAAATTTTCATGGTTACCTGACCCCATTTTCAGAAGCAACAATTTTTCTGTGAAGTGTTCTTGGTATGAATTTTTAAAAGGAAAGGAGATTTTAACCCTTTTCAAGTTAAAAACTTGAACGGGGGGGGGGTGAATAGAAAAATATCATTATTAATAAAAAATAAATAGGTTTATAATTTTAGCCAATTTTTCTCAGTCCTGCCTTATGACATTAAGAGTCAGAAATCCATTTTTTCATTTTAAGTCCATAACACTGCTGAAATCAAGACGACTATAATTATATAGGTAAACTGTAAACATTCAATCTCTCAGGGAATATGAATAAAAGCAATAAATAAATAAAATTTGAAAAATTTGAGTGAACCCATAATAATGCGAAATTTCGTTGGAAAATAAAATAATACAAAACTTGAATAAATTACATTAACTGTATTTTAAGTGAGTATCAAAAATATTGACTCATGGTGCCCGAATTCAAAGATATCTTGCTGGTTCCGAGCCATGCAGTCTACAGCAAACACCCCGAAAACATACTCATAAGTCACTGAAATTTGATTTTCTTGAAAAGGGTTGACAAGCGCGCTTTCTCCTTTTGGTAAATACGCTTCCCAACAAGAACTTTTTCACACCAAAAGAGTTTTAGCCCGTTATAATCTCTGAAGACAAGGTCATGACATTCCAACCTCTAAGTAAAATTAAATGTTCATTAAAAATCGATATAAGCAAACAAATAACATTTCCGAACAAAACATAATATATTCCTTTTATTAAACAAAATATTATATATTATTATATATTTAAATAAAAAAAATCTAAAATTAAATAAAAGTGAAAACTTTTTCAAGACTTCAAGAGATTCAGCACTTTTTTGGTTAGAGTGCTATAGAAAGGTGAATTTCAACAGGGTCTGTGAGCAAAATTTAAGCAATAGTCACAATGCTACAATTGCTCAAAAGTTTTCCAAAAAACGATTTTATTTTTTACCGATTTTCTGCATTTTTGAAAAAAGTTGTGAAGCAAGAAAGCCTAAAATTTAATCACTTCTTTGTTTTTGTCTCGCCGAGAGTTCTGAGTAAATTTTTCTAAAATGACTTTTTAAGGAATTAGGTGTTGGTTCTAGGTTAAACATTTTAATATAATAATAAAACTTGAGCAAGATGCATACAGCGTATGGTCAAGTATGTATTGTAATCGTGAATGGAAAATATGTTATTCTTTGCTACGTTTTTTCGAAATATCTTAAAAACGGGTGAAACTATTTTGATTAAAAAAATTGGGCGAAACCATGGCATTTCAGTCTACAAAAAAGCTCTAATAAGTGAACATCAAAAAAATTATATTTTTCGAAATAATACCTGTTTTGTCAAAATGTCTGTTAGTCCATTAGTACGTGCGTTACCAAATTTTTGTAGACGCACTCAGCTCAAATCAAAATGAAATTGTAACATGTAGTTCAGGTGCATTGAGGTTAAGATGCTGATTAGATTTTGGTTGAAATCGAACCAAAAATTAAGGGAGAAGGGTGGGTAAAAATTAAAATTATAAGATTTTCTAACTAAAAAAAACCGAGATAAATGAAATATACGATAATATGAACCAATAACAAAAAAGAGAGTTATTATTTTTTTCGAGAGCAAAATTTGGGAAGGGGTTCAAAAAATTAGAGCTAACAAGTCTTAAAGCTTTTCATGAAATAAATTTTGCACATGAACCCTATACAACCTTATGAAAATGACTCACTACGTGAAATTGAGGGGGGGGGGGGGGGGGAGTAAAAATATTTTCAAACTAAAATCGAAGAAAGGTGCTATTTCTAATAAAATTGTCTCATAATTAAAAGGAGATATTATTAATTGCTACGGGCACAAAATTAAGAGGGGTTGCAAATAATTATAAATTATTTTAATTCAATATTATGGGATCCAGCCAAGCCAACTTGCCCTGGTCTCATACACACCATGATGCTCGCCTGATTCCAGCCACCTCGCGCTCCGCTCAGTCTGAGCAGCAGCCTGGCAGATTTTACCAGCACCACCGCCAAGTTTCAGCAGGATTTCACCAGCCCCCAAGTGGCAAGCAGTCCCCCAGTGGCTCCACCACCCCAATCACCACCCATCCCCGAATTGCGCACGCAGCCCTCACGCTACAAGTCAAAATCGTCGCCGCACCGACCAGCTGAGTCCCTGATTGGCCATAATAACAAATGCGCTGATTGGCCGAAATAAGGACCTATCATCCAGGAGCCCCAGATATCAACGCGGCCTCTATAAAGATCCCTACATTAATGGGGGCTCAGAGCCGGATTTGAAGAGCCAAAGACCAGAGTGAAGAAAGCGAGCTCGACAAATGCTACACTTTTGAAAGCTCGACTCAGAGATGTGAAGAACCACAAGCAAAGAAAAGACCAGGATTGAGAAGCCAAGTCAAAAACTCCACAAGTTCTGGGGTGTTCAAGCCGAAATTGCGGAGCAAAGAATTTAAAGGAAGACACGACACAATTTAACTTCACAAGTTCGGGAATTCAAGCCTGAATTGTGAAGGGAAGAATTTTGAAGAAAAAACGATGACACGATTCGGCTACTTATCCAGGATTTGAGTTAGGGTTCTCAACAACTTTGGCCAAACGCAAGAAGATTCAAGGAAAGAAGATTAAAGAAAAAACGAAGAAAGAATATTTAAGAAAAAAGAAGCAAAGAAGAAAGAACACTACGAAGAAAGAATATTTGAAGAAGAAAAAAAGATGAAATTCCAAAGATGATACTTCACTGAACGTCATTCCTGAAATCTCCAAAAGAATTACCAATGCAGACTTCCATATATAAAGATTCTATACAAAATTTTATACAACGAAGAAGCTTACACTCAAAAAGCTGATCTCAAGTAAGAAAATTTCAAAATTATGCATTTGATCCTTCATGAAAGAATACCAAAAGTTTCTAAACCAAATCGACCTAATGTTTGATCTACAACCAATTGCTAAAATATTGGGCCTACCTCAAAGAAGAAAAGATGAACTATAAAAGCGATTCCTGAAGCTCTTTCCAATCTAGAAAAGCTTAAGAAAACTTTAGAAGAAGAAGATGATGAAAACGAACAAGAAGAAGATGAAAATTTCCATACTCCATTCAGCTACCAAAACCTCAAAGATGAAATTAAATTATTTGATGGTAAAACTCATTCACTACAAATGGATCCGAGATATTGAAGATAAAGCCACTTTAATAAAACTGACCGAAACCAAAAGCTAACCTTTGCAAGAATTCGCCATGATCGAATTGCCAAAACTTTTTATGAAAATTCACCTAATAAATCTTGGGCCAAGCAAGAAATCATGAAGAAAATGTTCTCTTCAAGAACAGACACCACAGAAATTCAAATAAAACCAGATAACAGACCTACCTAAACAAAACGAAGATAAAAACAGCTAACGGAAAATAATGAAGAAAAGCTATTAATTAAGAAAGAAATCGAAAAAATCAATGAAGCGTGAACGAACCAAATGAAACCGAAGAAGCCCACCTGACAAATCAGAGGAAAAAGATGAACTCACCAGATTCACGCCCAGCTTAAAGAAAACCCAGAAAATGATTCCAGATTAGAAGAAAAAGAAAAAGGAACGACTCGGGCCAGAAGTAAATGAAAGTTGCACATATGAAAAACTTAAAGAAAAAAGAAAAATCAAATGATGTAAACGAAAATTTTGACCAAGATGAAGAAAAGAAAATCGACTCGAAGACAGACGTGAAATATGAAAATGAACCAGAAGAAGCAAAATCTAAAGATGCAACTTGAAATTGACAAACACCGAAACACCACTTGAAGACGAAGATCAAGAAAGAATTAATCAAGATGAAAACAGAATGGCAATAGATGTAAAAAGAATCAAAGAAGTTGAAGAAAGAATCCAGGAAAAATAAAGAAATAAATCTCAGAAAATAAAGAAAATTCACATGAAAACTCCGAAGATAAAGAAAAGTAAACGAAACGATGGCAAAATCACCAATCTTGACACGACCACCAAAATTCCACGAAAAATGAAAAGAAATTTAAACAGAAAAAATACAAAACTAACTCAGAAGAAAAGAAAAAGAAAAGTACATCTAAAAAGCCCGATAAAGAAGAGCGAAAACCCGAAGAAATCAACATCATTCCGAAGCAAGAAAAAAGAAAATTATACAAGACGAGGCTGCGAAAACTGATAAAGAAGAAAGGCAGAGACAAGTCTCGAAACAACGAGGTCGGTGTGATGAACATGGGCTAACGGAATGTGGGATCAGCCAAGCCAACTTGCCCTGGTCCTACACACCATGACACCGCCCTGATTCCAGCCACCTCGCGCCTCCGTCAATCTGAGCAGCAGCCTGGCAGATTTTACCAGGCAACGCACCGCCGTTTCAGTAGGATTTCCACGCAGCCCCCAAGTAAGCAAGCAATCCCCAGTGGCTCCACCACCTCCAATCTGCACCCGTTCAACCCCCGAATTGCGCACCGCACGCCCCCTCACGCCAAAGTCAAATCGTCGCCGCACTGACCAGCTAGTCCCTGATTGGCCATAATAACAAATGCGCTGATTGGCCGAAATAAGGACCTATCATCAGGAGCCCCAGATATCAACGCGGCTCTATAAAGATCGTCTTCAAGTTGAGACAGCAGTTCATCCATCAGTTCAGTTCAGTTTAGTTCAGTTCATCAAGTATATGTTTACCGAAGATTTAACCAGCAAGTTTAAAGAAGTATTTTCTACTCAAGATACACGAACATCTCCAGTTTTATTTCTACATTTGATAAAGCATTTTGTTATATTATTATTATTGAAAAAGCATCGAATAAACCATTGTTGATTGAAATTACATGTTGTCTTTCTTCACCTGGTTTAAGCCACCTAGAATAATCCCTACAATATTAAATATAAGAGAGGCTAGCTAGCACGGTAAAGTCGTGTAGTTTGGTCATATCTGGTTTTAGATTATAAAACCTAACAAAACATCGACTGCTATAAACTATAACAAGGTTTTCATATCTATCGAGCCCTATTTTTACTTTTACTTTGCCTATCTTTAATTCCACAAATAAGAATGCAAATTTAAGTGTTGTCACCTCACCGAGATAGAGATAATGATAAAGAAAAACAAAAAATAATTGTCCTCTGCTTGATATACAAATAAACATATAAATATATATTCCGAATATAAATATGCATATAAGTATATATTGACGACTATTATAATTACGAAGGTTTGACCTTTATAATCAGTCTTATAATAAGAAATGTTTTTTATTTTATTTCTCATGTTTTCAAATATTGATGATCAATTTGGATAGAGATAAATTCGTTTTCTCGTTTATAGCAAGCTAGCCACATAACGATCGTTTGATATATATAATCATATTTATATTCGGTATTGACTTATATATGTATGTGTTTATTTGCATCAAGCACATGACAACCTGATTGATTTCCCTTTATGAATCATTATAGTTTTTTGTAATAATAGAAGGAAGTCGGGTGGTCTGTTGAGAGTTTATTTTGATTTAATATCTCTGCCTGAAGTGGACAGTGAACTAGTTCAGGTACTTTTTTTCAAAAGAAATTTTAAAATAAATATTTGTGAAAATGGAGGGGCAATTTGATTTGTAAAGAGCTCTTGGGAGGCATTGGTAATTGTAAATAGCATGTGAACAAAAGGAGAAAATTGGCAAGGGCTAATAACTGTGGCCGGCTGGCGCTCAGGTTGGCCAATTGGGCCATGGGCAGGCAGGCGGCTTGTTAATGTTAATGCGTCCTCCCGAAGACCTCTTCGTCCAGGGCGGCTTGAGTGCTAATAACAACCGACGGACACGCACACACACCAACAAATGCGAAATCAGTCTAGCCACAGGGTGTTTGCTCGCTCTGGAGGGATTCCAAGTATTAGCGTCAAGAAACCAGCTGTGCCGTTCCACGAAAATTACCTCCAATTCACTTCAGACTTCACCACCAGAGACATTTATATACATGTCGCAATTAGTCTTAAGCGAGAACGTTAGATATATAATATTAGAGCCAAAGGATTATTTACATGAAATTCATGATTCTCAAACATTCCAAATCAATCCCCTTTACGGATAGCTTGATCCTGAAGGGGGTGAGTGTTTTTTTGTGCTTTATAATAAAAAAGAGAAATCTATATGTCGAGTCAGAAAAAAAATCTATTTATCTACATGAGCATTTACAAAATGCGCAAAAGAGGCACGTGCTCAGTAAAAAATGTAAATATGATATCATATAAGGGTCATCCATTAATTACGTCACATGAATTTAAAGATTTTTAGACCCCTCCCTCCCCCGTGTCACATTCTGTCACATTTTTATTGAGTCCCCCTTTGTGACGTCACACTATCACTTTTAATATTTATTTGAAAAAAATTAACTGTTTTTTCTAAAAATTGCTTTCTTACAATTTTTTGTCTAGATTTATTTTAATAACATTTTCAGGTTGAAATAATAATAACCTGAAATCTAAAGAATATATTTGAAAATGTTTTAAATTGTTTAATTTGATTTTTGTGACATCACAATTTTTATGATCCCCCTGTCACATTATGTCACAAATTTGAGATGCTCCTTCCTCCCTTACTGTGTGACGTAATTTATGGATAGCCTCATATTGCAAATTTAAATATATTAGTATCACCACGAGAGACAATGAATACATGTCGCAATCCCGCAATCAGTCTTAAGCGAAAAACATTATATAAAATTGGAAGCAAAGGGAAGGATTATTTATTCGAAATACGCGAATTGCAAACGTTTTAGGGAAAGGCAATGGAAAACCATCTCCGTGAACAATTTACCCACTCTAGTTAGTACTTTAGTTAATAGCCAACGCTCAGAATCGAGTATGGCACACGAAGAAGTATTTTTTTGTTTTGACCAAATACTATTATATTATGATCTAACAGAGAAAAAATTTAATAAAAATTACTCGACAGTCGAAGACTAGACAAGCCGCAAAATTATAAATGTATCTACATATTTTTCTTTCTTCTTACCCTTTTTCTTCTTCAGTTCTGGGATGTGGTTTATCCACAATGTATCTAGGTATCTAACCAATGAATAAAATTATATTAGTGACTTGAATTGAAAATATATTATGTAAATTTAGTAATTCTGGGAGGGCTATATCTTTCTCAACCTATGTCTTCCTTATGGTTAAATTAGAGATCAAATATATCTATACCTAATTTCCCTTAGAGCATTTCATTAGTGTGAAACAGCCGATTGGCAAACAATCAACATCCTTTCTCTTGGAGACAAAGTGATCTAACTTATTCATCTCTAAGACTTCTCCCTTCCTGCTTAGATCACCCAGAATCCTAAATCCTTCAAATTCAGGGGGGGGTCAGGCGGACGTCGCAGCTAGTATAACATGAAAATAATAAGTTTTTAGATGGGTGATTCTTAACCTCTTACCACTCGCAAGCCTTTTAAGTTAAACGTTTTTAATTTTTTAATTAATAGGCCCACTAAAAACATTTTGTAGCTCATCCAGTTAAGAACCACTGGACTTAAACATTTTTTAATGCTGGTATATTTACAGTCGTCTGCTGGTACAGTGGAACCATCCCTTTATAGGAGTGATTGTGGAGACGTAAAGGCGATACTTGGAGAGAATTCTTGATATGTGCCCATTTGCCCAAGATGGACAATAAATATGAATTCGAACTTTTCCACATTGTATTTCTGTAAGCAGCGTTTTTTAGAAAGGTAAGAGAGTTAAATATTACACATATCTAATTTTCAGTCCAAAAATATGGATATTTATTATAATTCAAGTGAGAATAATAATTGAGGATGAACTTTGAGGGCTGTGTCTTTTTCTTATGACCCATTATTAGGATGAAGTCATCAATTCATCAAGGTTCTTCTTACCTGGAACATTCACGTTACTTGTCAACTTAATGATTGAAACGTTCTAGGTATATTGTGTTAATTTTGTTTAGACAAAAATTACATTTTATATCTTAAGTATACATTCACCAATTTCATTTTTTTTAATCCGAAAACCACCAAACTTTTTTATTCCTTTATAAATATTTCGAATTTTATTTGATGAGTAATCTTTCAGATAGCAAAAAAGGAAAACAAAATAATAAAGAGAAGAGGTTTAACACAACAAGAACAACAAAAAAAAAAGATACAAATAATGGATTTATAATAAGAATAAAAAAAATAACAACCTCAAATAGGTGGACTTAGCTATCGAAATGTCAAGAGCGAGGTAAGAGTTTTCGACTATCGCCCTATATATAAGATACAAAGAGAAGCAACGCATCGGACCCTTCCTTCGCCACCATCTGGCCATCGTCGCTCTTGTCGGACCCACAAAGAGAATCCTAATTTCAGGAAAATAATGTGGTGGCAGCTGGCCGAGGTCCGTTTGGTCATCCACATCCCCTAGCGAAGAGGGTGAATTCTCACTCAGCCCTCCACCATTACACTATTAGCTGTATCTAAGAGATCGCAGATGGATCCATGAATTGCAGACCTGAGTGCAAATGAGGAGTTCCCCTCTTAATGACCTAGAACTGACAAAATGACGTTCTATGAAATTCAATTAAATTTCCAATTTGAAAAATCATTATCCTAAAGATAATAAATTTTAAAATGAAACTTTTGTAATCGTGCAGAATGAAGTTTCACAGTTTGAGTGAAGTGTTTATCAATAGAGAAGTTTCGGATAGAATTAGGTAGATTTAAAATTCTCAATGTGGAAATCTCATCAGAATGGACAACGTTTCAACAGTCATTTTAAAGTGTTTGTGAAGTCATTTCAAAAGTTAGACCGCAAGAAACTAACCTCAAGGATCCCCTCTGAGTGATAGTCAAAAGTCATGTGACAACCTCCCTACATGAAACCAAATTTTTTTTTAAAAATCCAATTATATTTTTGTATTCAAATTTTGTAAGCGTAATCAAAGATTTTTTTCATATACGATAAATTTAAATTTCTATTTTGGAGTAAATTAGTGGAACTAGAGATGAATAATTGAATCCTCGAAAGTCCTAGGAAGTTTTCGATTTCGAGTTTAAAGGACAGGAACCTTGGCGTTAATTTTGTTGGTTTGATTCTCTCTCCAAGCCTGAACTCAACGCAACCCGCAAAACACTTAACAACTTTAATTAAAATTGATAGGAGATCGATAGTAACAATGGACTGGCGTGCTAGTGGGTGCAAAAAGGCATTAAATGCTTGATATTTTATTGAGATTATAAAAATAAAATAGACATATAGTAGGTATGTAGTTAATTAAATAAACAATTTTAAATTTCAATTAAATCTATGATTTTATTTATAGAGTTTATTACATATACGTAATTTATTAAAGTAATTTTATAGGAAATCAAGAAGGTAAATTATATAAAACACCAGTAAACCTATTTTGGCATATATGGTCCCAAGATCCAACCAAAGATGATTACTACCCATCCCGGAACGTCTAACAAACGTAGGTATCCTACCTCCTTGGTTTAGGAATGAGGAATAAATGAGACATTGGATCGATTCAGGCGAAAAACTCAGACTTTCAGCCCCCATCCCCCTAAAAACCTAATATTTATTTTTCTTTATGAATCGAATAATGGCTAAAAAGTTTTTGCCCATAGTTTTTCTTCTTATTATAAAGGACACTTGACAGAATATCACAAGCGATTTTACAAACCCCCACAACTTCTCACCATCTACAAGGCCCAAATCCGCCCCTGTCTCGAATACGGCTCTCATCTGTGGAGAGGAGCCTCAAAATATTCTCTTGCTACCCTTGATGCAATTCAGAAACGAGTCGTCAGGCTAATTGACGATTCTACCCTCACCGACTCCTCGACTCGCTGGCTCATCGAAGAGATGTCTCTGCCCTTTCCCTTTTCTATAGATACTATCACGGCAGGTGCTCTGATGAGATAAAATCAATAATTCCCCCAAAGCATGCTTTGCACGCAGCACACGTTTTGCCGACTCCCAACACTCTTTCTCGGTCAAATTGGAAAAGTGCCGGACCACTTCATTCGCGAATACATATATCCCCATGACTTCAAGGAACTGGAACTCTCTCCCAGCCTCTATCTTTCCCAGCACCTATGATCTTCAAACCTTCAAAACCAGGGTGCATAGACACCTACGTCTACACCCTCTCTCTTAATCAACTTTCCCTTCTCTTCGGTAATGCAAGGGTCTTTCGAGATCCATAGGGGCTACATCTTTACTGGTGCACCCTTCTTGCATTCGATTGCATTAAAAAAAAAAAAAAAAGAGATTAAGGACCATATGATGGTGGAGAAGGATTCTGCGAAGTCGAAGCCAAAAATCAAATGTATATTATATTAAGTAATTTAATAACTGGTTCAATAAATCGTTAAATTAAAAAAAAAGTTAAATTTATTTCAGAATAATAAAACTAGAAATTATATTTGTAATATTTTATTATATTTAAGTTTATTATTTTTTATTACTAGTGTGATTCTAACATGAGAGCGTATTGAGTCTAAAAAAGTTTTCACTTTTTCCTTTTTTCTCATTCTCAAAAGAATTTATTTTCATCAAGTTTTCATTATAATGACATTAATAAATATTTTTTGTGAAAAATTAAGTATTGCATGTTCTCGAATGTTTAAAATATCGAATTTAGATTTCAAGCCCTTAACAAATCAGTATCGAATCATCCATAATTCAAACCCCATTGATTTTTTAGTTGCCTTAGTACTAAGAAAATATTTCTCCTGTGTATAGTAAAATAATATAATATCCATTCTTCATTGAAAATAATCTGAAACATATTAAACTTTTATATAAACAATATTTGAGAATATGTCAACTTTTAAGCGAAAAGAAAAGAGGATCTTGTATGATTTCAAGACACGCGTCAGGAGGTTGGATCTGTCAATCTTGCTAAACGATAAGTCACTTGCAAATATATATTTATATATACGTCATAAATAATATGCCCATCTGGTTCCCAGACATGTCATTTTCCTGACGGCAGGGAGACTAACAAGCCAACCAGGCAAATAAATCCTATCTATAGAATTCTTAAAAGTATATTATTGTGTTCTTATGCCTGTTAGTTTAAATGGTGATAGCTCCTGTTCTCAGATATCATGGAAGTTAAGCAGCACAAGGCACATTTAGTTCTTAGGTGACTGGCTGTCTACGAATACAACCGCACCAATAAAATATGATACAAATTAAAATTTAAAAATGTTAATAATTTGAATGTTTATATTGGGAAAATAAGGACAAGTTTTTTATGTGTGACTTTTTTATTTATCCACCAACGTTTCGTCGACTTTGCCGACTTCTTCAGGGCTTCAAATAGTCATGTCACACATTCGTCTAAATTTTCTTATTACCTTCGTTACCATTGAAGGCCATCAGAATACAATTTTCAAAAGATATTTGGCACATTTTCTCTTTATAATAACAACCTTATCAATACAAAACAGAACAGAAATCACTTCTTATAAAAATACAATAGAATACTTTTCTTTTTATCCCTATATACAAAAATCTCAACTTCGAATAAATTAAACTTATACATTAATCCATAATAAGAAAAGTATTCTATTGTATTTTTATAAGAAGTGATTTCTGTTCTGTTTTGTATTGATAAGGTTGTTATTATAAAGAGAAAAATTGTGTTTTTTGTGAATGTGCCAAATATCTTTGAAAATTGTATTCTGATGGCCTTCAATGGTAACGAAGGTAATAAGAAAATTTAGACGAATGTGTGACATGACTATTTGAAGCCCTGAAGAAGTCGGCAAAGTCGACGAAACGTTGGTGGATAAATAAAAAAGTCACACATAAAAAACTTGTCCTTATTTTCCCAATATAAACTTTCAAATTATAAATTAAATTATGAACGGAAATGATAATAATGTTAATAATATCAATCCATAAAATAAATTAAAATATTTAAATTTCAGTCATTGTCATGATCAAATAAGTACCTAATAAACAAACAGGTGTTTTTCAATTTCACTTTATTAAATTAATCAATTTATTAGCCTGCTAACCAAGTGGACCCAGGTTCGAATCCGACTCTAGGCATCCGGTTTAAATCTGATCCCTGGGCAGAGACAAATTAAAAAAAATATGTATATAAAAAAATTAAAATACATGCTTCTATAAAGTACGAAATAATGTAATACTTAATCAAAAAGTGTGGGGCGCGGAAATTTTTCATTAATTTCGACAAAGTGCCCCACGCTTTTTGATTAAGTATTACATTATTTCGTAGTTTTTAGAAGCAACTATTTTAGTTTTTTAAAATATAATTTATTTTTTTACTTTTTATTCTTAATTTTTTTATAAAGAAAAGTTTGCAGAATTTAACAGAAAGAAATGTATTTATTTTTAACCGACTTCAAAAAAGGAGGAGGTTCTCTATTCGACTGAATTTTTTTTTGTGTCTATGTTACCTCATATCTCCGACAACTGTGAACAGATTTTGATGATTTTTTTTGCATTGGGTTCAGTCTAGCTTCCGATTGGTCCCGTTTTTTTTTCATTGGTATTGGACCTTTTTTGATATGTTTGTTCAGGCATAACTTCTTTGTTTATGAACCGATTTTAATGATTCTTTTTTTATTGGAAAGAAGGTACCTTAGGGGTGATACCATATTAATTTGGTCAAGTTCGGATGATATGATCAAAGACGAAATAACGTAAATCTCCAATTCTATGACCAAATAATCGAAATTATAATAAATAAAATCTTTTATAAAAAAAATCTTAAAACATTCATTTAAAACCCTCAAACGTTTCGAGAGAATTTCTATATTTATGATTTGAAATTTATTATCACTTTCTGATTCATTCGCCCGACGCTTTCTCTTACGAGATGCATCCAAGGTATTATATTAAGTCACTATTAATAACATCACTAAAAAGAGAAAAATAAAAATAATTTTTATAAAAAATAAAATAAAACCGAGTTCAAAAAATTAAATGCATTAAATAATAACTTAAAAATAAAATAAAATACACTAAAAGGTATAAAATAATTATTATCTTATTTAGTTACAACTAAACGACGAAATATTAACATGAAATTACTTTTTGAAGTCGGTGCCAAACATATACATTTTATGAATCGCACTCGACGGATCTTACTTAGTACTATAGTTTTAAGGAATTTGGTGTTGGTACTTGGTGAAACATTTTTTAAAATTATTGGATAAAAATACTTGGTAGGTTTCACATTAAGATATAAAAAAATAAAACGAATTTATTTTTGGAGAAGACAAAAGGTTAGCCACCCGAAATATATATATCGAGATTAAAGACTCTCCAAAAATAAATTCGTTTTATTTTTTTATATCTTAATGTGAAACCTACCAAGTATTTTTATCCAATAACTTACTTAGTACGTTTGGCGGGTACGCTCGCTTATAGGTATAGTTTGTTTGGCACCGACTTCAAAAAGAAATTTCATGTTAATATTTCGTCGTTTAGTTGTAACTAAATAAGATAATTATTTTATACCTTTTAGTGGATTTTATTTTATTTTTAAGTTATTAATATTTTATTTGTTGCATTTAATTTTTTTGAAGTCGGTTTTATTTTTTTATAAAAATTATTATTATTTTTATATAATTTCATTTAAATTGAGTGGGTAAACGATTATTTTTATAGAGAAATGCTGGCGGAATTTAACAGAACAAAAGTCACATTGATATAGTAGATAGATAGATTGATAGATACATACAAATGAACCTGATATTAAGCATGTAAAAATAATAATAAGTATCGTTAATTGGCTTATGGCTAGAAAGGCCGAAAAGCCAAAAAAAATCAATTTATTTAAATTAAAACCCACTGATTTTTATAAATAAGTATTTTTAAGAAATTGAAAGGGTTCCAGGTTAATCGAGAGAGTGAATTGGGAGGAATAATGGAATTGGAATAATTATCGGAAAAGAGGTTTTTTTCTTTAATTAGTTTTTTCCTCTTATTAAAAACAAGGACTAAAAAGATGATCAAGCACACTCGATGGTGGAGAAGTAATCTCCGGAGTCGAAGCTAAAATACAATGTATACATTAATTCATGTAAAATAATTGGTTCCAGGTTAATCGAAAAATGAATTGAGGGAGATGGATTGAGAGGTGAATGGGAAATAAATATTATCGGAAAAGAGGTTTTTTTATTTAATTAGTTTTTTCCTCTTATTAAAAACAAGGACTAAAAAGATGATCAAGGACAGTCGATGGTGGGGAAGTAATCTCCGGAGTCGAAGCTCAAATACAATGTATACATTAATTCATGTAAAATAATTGGTTTCCAGGTTAATCAAACAAATCAAAAAATAAATTTTGACTATTTTATTCTGTATTGAAGGAGACAATAAAGAGTGTCTTCTGCTGGAATTATAAATTTTATTTATTTATAACGAAACTATAGTCTCGTTATAAATAAATAAAATTTATAATTCCAGCAGAAGACACACTCTTTTATTGTCGCCTTCAATATATAAAAATTCTGCTACTCTCGGCAAAAACTTTCAATTTAATATTTTATTGTGTTTAAATATATTACTAGTACCGGTCTAACCTAGCTGGCTGCGATAACTCCTTAATCCACAACCCAAATCTGCAAATTTTGATAGCAAATTAAAAAAAATTTATGCGTGTATTTAAATCTAATCCAACTCTCATTACAAGGATAATAATACTCTCCTTGCAGAGACTTAACCCAATTATTATTTTATTTTGTTAAACAATTTAGAATATTTTTAAAATAATAAGATTAGACTTTTTAGATATTAGGATTAACTCTCTCTTATGACACAAAACCTAAAAATAAAAGAGAACTTCTGCTTTGGAATCGTGAAATCGGAATTTAACGATGAGAAAATTATTTTTAAATCTATATTTATTAAAATGACTAATCTTTATGATTACATTGAAATGATTTAAACATTAAGGGTGCAAGGGTCAGCGGCGTGAGGTCCATGGATGCTGTGGATGCGGCGCATCCCTATAATTTCAGACATTTAGAGTATTTTCATAAATATAAAAGGTCGACTTTAATATAATAATAAAACTAAGATACGAGGTAGGTTTCACAAAAAAGAAATAAAACAAAATTGAGTTTTGAGTTCGATATATTTCGGGGTTAGCCCATCATCAGGAGTCTAAGAAAACAGTTTTCTTAGACTCCTGATGATGGGCTAACCTCGAAATATATCGAACTCAAAACTCAATTTTGTTTTATTTCTTTTTTGTGAAACCTACCTCGTATCTTAGTTTTATTATTATATTAAAATGTTTCACCTTGAACCAACACCGAACTCCTTAAAAGTTGTCGACTTTAAATTTTTAGGAGGATCTTAAAATTTTCGAATATTTCTAAAAAAAACATTTTTTTTTCTTTTGAAAGGTATATGGGTTCTCGAAATGAAATGAAATTGTTGCATAGCTATTAAAATGAATGATTTTTCCGAAAAGAGTGCTGATTAAGGTTTGAAGTCCCTGCCTGGTAGGTATATCTTCCAGTTGAAGCATGTCGAGACAAGTTCAGATGAGTTTTAGTCGAATAAAAATTGTTCTCGCTGAGGAACTATTAAAATAGTAATAATACAAAAAAAAAAGGAATAAATAAAGTTGATTCGAGAATCTTTAGAATAATCCATTTCTAAGAACTCTCAATATATTATAAGATCGAAAATAACTAAGAGGGCTATATAGACAAGTATTAGCTTGAATATATAGCAATAGAATTAGGAGAAATTTAAGATTTTCTTATAGGACAGGCTGATTCATTGTGGAAGATGGTCGATTTCCATATCAGGGACTGTTGAGTTTAAGTCACAAGATGTAATTTCTGACTCATATTCTCACTCACACAAAGCAGTATCCGTTTGGGCTAAAGGTCCCAAAATATATTTTTAATATTAAATTTGAAAAATAATGAAAATGATGCCGTATTCGATGAAATTTGCAAAAAAGGGAAATTTAAAATAAAATTTTAAAAAATGAAGAGTACTTTTTTAAAAATTTTTAAGAAAAAAATAAAAACCGACTTCAAAAAATTAAGTGCAACAAATATAAAAATACACTAAAAGGTATAAAATAATTATTATCTTATTTAGTTACAACTAAACGACGAAATATTAACACGAAATTACTTTTAAAGTCGGTGCCAAACAAACTATACCTATAAGCGAGCGTACCCGCCAAACGTACTAAGTAAGATCCGTCGAGTGCGATTCATAAAAGGTATATGTTTGGCACCAACTTCAAAAAGTAATTTCGTGTTAATATTTCGTCGTTTAGTTGTAACTAAATAAGATAATAATTATTTTATACCTTTTAGTGTATTTTTATATTTGTTGCACTTAATTTTTTGAAGTCGGTTTTTATTTTTTCTTAAAAATTTTTATTTTTCTCTTTTTAGTGATGTTATTAATAGTGATTATATCATCAGAACTTGACCAAATTAATATGACACCATCCCTAAGACACCCCCTTTCGGATAAAAAAAGAACCATCGAAATCGGTTCATAAACAAAGAGGTTAGGTCTAAGCAAACCTAAACAAACCTAATAAAAAAGGTCTAATACCTATGAAAAAAAATCGAAAAAAATGGGACCAATCGGAAGCTAGACTGGACCCAATGCAAAAAAATTTTCAAAATCGGTTGACAATTGGCGGAGATATGAGGTAATATAGGCACAAAAAAAAAAAAAAAAAAAATTCAATCGAATAGAGATCCTCCTCCTTTTTTGAAGTCGGTTAAAAAGCATCCCCTGGTTGAAAAATCACCAACCGCCACTGGCAAGGGCGTATACCTAGTATATTCGGAACCCTTCCGAATTGATTTAACTTTGACTATATATAAACATAAATTCATGAAAATTTAACATAAAAAACTTTAACACGTTTTTAATTTTATTTTTATTCCAATACTTATATATTATTAGTAGGTATATTGAAGGAGACAATAAAAGAGTGTGTCTTTTCCTGGAATTATAAATTTTATTTATTTATAACGAGACTATAGTTACGAGGGCTTTGCCCTCTTCATCAGTCTATTACAATGGATTCACAGGAATTAATTTATGAATTAATTCATAAATGAATAAATAAATTCATAAATTCATAAATGTCTATGAATTAATTCATAAATTAATTCCTGTGAATCCATTGTAATAGACTGATGAAGAGGGAAAGCCCTCGAAACTATAGTCTCGTTATAAATAAATAAAATTTATAATTCCATCAGAAGACACACTCTTTTATTGTCTCCTTCAATATATAAAAATTCTGCTACTCTCGGCACAAAAACTTTATATTTAGTAGGTATATTACTACATAACCTAATTTCCGAAAAAATTCTCTTTATATTTTATTATAAGAAGAAGGAGGATTCCCAAAAATAACTGTTTCCTCGTCACTCGAGGGAACTTTTAAATCGAATCGATGTCTTTCACTTTCCCTCCAAGTCATATAATCAATTTATTTATTTTCTCTCTTGATTTTTAGTTTACTGCTTATTTTTATTTATTTATTTTTTTATTTTATTTTCTCAAAAGATTGAACAACAAAAACAATTCCTAATATGGTTAAGTGGTCAATAAGAAGTTTTGGATTGAGTGGTTGTCAAGTCAATTGCAATATGAGAAAATTATATTAGAAATCACTCATCTTTTGAATCGTATAGCAATAGCTCATTGTAAAATAAGTTACCAATATTGAATCATTGTATTTTACTATTTCTCACATAAATAATGATTACAATCTCGGAATGAAAAAAAAATCATGTGAATAAAAGAAATTTGAATAAAACTTCTTATTAAAATTGAAAAGTCGGAAAAAAAATAATTTACAAATCAATCGACGCATTACTATAAATACATTGTTGAGTTTGAAGACGCTTCCACTTGGTAACAAGGAGTACTTTGAAGGTTTCTATGAGGAACTTAAATCAAAATTAGGGCAGGGCGTCTGGGCCGCATTGTTTTAATGATAACGATGCAAGCTTTCACACAGAAGGTGAAGGTATGCTCTTCAACCTAAGCCCCCCGAGCTTCACTTTTACTTTCAATTAATACATCCTCATGAATTTCGGTAATTATTAAAATGCAGGAGTCTAGTTTTTATTTATGTTTACAAATTACAAATAACAATTGTAATATTTTATAACTAAAATATATTTTTTTAACTAAAATTGCTTTTTATTAATGTGCTTTATTAAAGAAGGGCCAAAAGTAAATATGTGAAATTTGAGGCTGGCCGAAATATTTAATTTATAAAAGGGGTCCACGGCCGTTCAATGTTTCGAATTACTCTAATAATACCTACTAATGCACTTCACTAAGAAAAATAGTGATCAATGGCTGGATAAAGGCGATTATATTCTTAATACACATACATATGGGTTTTGAAAGACAGCATGGAGAATATAGAACGAGAGAAATAAGGGGGTAGAATTTGAACTGCTCAAAATTCGGTTATCCCAATGACTTATATAGAGCAGTGTTCCGCAAACTTTTTGTGTTCAAGGTACACCTACCAATTCAAGAAATTTTAAAGGTACACCAAAGAAAAAACCCATGTTTATTTATTATTAAAATCAATATAATATGAAAAAAAGATGTTTAATGAGAAATGTGAGTCTGCTTAACTGAGCACAGACGATGAAAATTTGGAGCAATCGTTGATAAGGCTGCTCTCATCTCTTGCTGCTCGGAAAACTCTCAGCTATTCATAAAACTTTACATTTTTCCGCGGCACACTAACTAATGACAACGGTACACCAGTGTGTTGTGGCACACAGTTTGTGGAACACTGATATAGAGTATAGACAGAACTATCTTTCAAGTGTATTTTTGACTCGTACCCAACTTCTTAAATGTCTTCCGCTTTTCCCGTTTCGTTAGTCAATCCTGACTACTCCTTAATACATGTTGCAGCTTCTTCAATCGATATCAATAAAAAAAGAGCGCTCCAATCCCAGGAAGTAATTTAAAAATTTTCTGGGAACAAAATATTAAATAATATTTCAAGTTTCCAATGTTGCATTAATTACAAATTGAAATTAGCCACCGATCTTTAAAATTTCTTAAAGACATACCTTACTGCAATCTTGACAAATAAAAGAAAACATATCACAGAATGTCCCTTCATTTCTATCTCCTATGTTTGTCTTTAATGAAGAATCCGATCCACTGTCCTTAGATTATTAGGTATAGTCACGCTCTGTCTGACGTTTCCAGTAATCAACATCTTGTTTACACAAGTACATCTTGCAAACAAATGTCCTTATAAATTTCCACTTTGCTATTCGCATGTTGTTTATACCACAGATATAACAAAGTTTTTTTAGCTTTACTATCAGCAATAAATGGTGTGAAATAAAGACAATGTGGTAAGGTGATTTTAATATCATGTCATAGGAAAAATATAGTACTTATTATTACCTACATGCTCCATATTGTTTACTTTGCCGCAAGCGGCATGTCGCTGGTTATCTTATGTGTATCCGATTTGAGTAAATACAAATAGTGCATGCGGCAGCCTGGAATTATCTTAGGTCAATGCAGGCGTGCATCCATACTTCCATTCAGACGATTGCCCTTTACTTATCCATGTTATAAAAGAATGGAGAAAGATTTATTACTTTTATATAATTTAAAATTCTAAACTTTTTAAAAAAGATGAAGAATTCTTGATGCTCACGTTTCTCAGGTTCGATTAGACATCCGTGATATAAATAGAGAATTAATTAAATCAAAATACACAAATAATGTAAATCTGTCAAATACCATAAAAAAGTAATAAGTGAATATAATTGCATGATAGCGAAGAACGAGGGACGAACCGCGATTGGAATTAGGTGTACACCGTCTTTGGAATTAGGTATGTAGAATTATTTTGGAATTCATTAGATAATATCCCCCCCCCTCATATATTGTCTTCCTCTTGGAAATGAAGGTGAAAGTGGAAGTAGGTGTGTGGTGTACACGATATTAGGTCGCGATTCACCCCTCGGCAAAGAAGGATATGAAAACATCAAATATTAAAACTTTTTCCGCAAGTATCTTTCCTACACTGGAGTATGGTTTAAGATCTCCTTAATAATACTTCAGTAACAAATTTTCGCAGTATTTTTAATTACAAATTAAAAAAATCATTTGGGTCCGTATAAAATGATTTCACATCAAAAGAGGTGAAATGCTGTACACCTACTTCCACTTGTACTTCCAAATATTCCCAAGCACCTCCAAATATTTCCAAGTACTTTCAAACATTTCCAAATACTTCCAAATATTTCCAAGTACTTCAAATATTTCCAAGTAATTCCAACATAGTTCCAAAGAGGTGTACACCTACTTCCAATCGCGAATCACCCCTCGAAAAATACTATTGAAGAAATATTTAAAAAAAAGCTTAGATTTAAAAATTTTTATATTCAACATAAATAATGATAAACAAACATTGAGTGTAGATTTTAGTTCATTAAGGGTGAATATGACTCTTATTAATGGGTTTTCAAGATTTCAGATCGTGTAATGAAATCTCTTTAATTATTCTGCTAACGCCTCGAAAATATCCTTCGTAGGGTTTTTGGTTTAGAATCACGTGTATCTATATAGGCTTATACTATAATTTTTCAAGAAAATATTTAAAAAAATGTCCATGATTAAAATAAAAGTAGTTTTTGATTATTTGATTCACATTCAAAATAATTTAAAACAATCTACGTTTAACCTTATTTTGTTAAATTTATATTTATTTATTATTAAGTTTTCTAATAATATTAGTACATAGTTATCTCTCTTTCAAATATTACAATGTCCTCATTGGAAGAGTTGATATTTAATAATAATAAAAAAAAAAATTCCCACCCCCATTGGAATGTTTTAAAAGGTGAAAAATGTAGTCCTGTTGTCAAAATTAAGTTTTTTTTTTTCGAAGACAAGTCTCCAAGAGTGAAGTGACCTGTCGAACTACCGTTTATTTTACTTATAAATTTCCCATAAAATCTGAAGGGAAAATATCTAAGCTTTTAACATTTTTACAAGTTGATGTCACCCTGAAAGGAGGTGGCGCGTTAGACTGTTTAGGAATGTCTCTATTAGATCTCGACACGTAAATCAAGGCCCAAAAGAGAAAGACGAAGATAGAGGCGATAGTGGCATGAGTGGGAAAGAGATAGAGCGAAAGGTGTTTCGCGTCAACAAAAGGGCCCAAGAGCTCACCGGGGGCCCTTTGGTGCCTTTGGTTCCTGTACGTGCTTAGGGCCTGATGCTTCAAGATTAGATACGTTTATAATATATTGCATTGAAAACGACCCAACGCAGAGCAAACAAAATTTATCAGGTAAACAGAAATGTTGCGGAAAAAATTCTTATTGAAAATAAACCAGTGTGCACACGCCAAGATTTAAATTAACCCTTTTTTAAATATTTTTTAATGCAATCGAATGCAAGAAGAGATACATCGAGAAAAGTCAGCATCTATAAGACCCTTTGCATTATCGAAGAGAAGAGGGGAGAGTGATTAAGATAAAGGGCGGAGACGAAGGTGTCTGGCAACATGGCTCTTGAAGGTCTTTAATTTAAATCGCGCTAGATTCTAACAAGTCTTTTCAAATAAAAATGCGCTTGAAAAATCCGCAGGAGAAAATGTTTAACCGTGATGAGTACACACGATTTTGTGGTGCGTTGCAAAAAAAAAGGGGGGAGCATAGGTTCTCGTCCCCGAAATACAAATCCAAGGAAATTTATTAGTATATTTATATTACCTAAAATTAATATTAATATTAGAGGAAAGTGCCCAAAACCGGAACCCCATTTTGTTTTAGATTTAAAAATGTTATACGCCATTTTCATTTTATTTTTAGTAAATATAATTAAAAATTAGCATAAAAAAAATTATTTTCAAAAACCTTACACTTTGGCGATTTGAAAAATAGATGCCGAAATCGGACTCCTTGTAAAAAATAGACAAAATAAATTAGAAAAAGAATTAAATCAGAGAAAACATAATCTAGGTTCAAAGTATAAGTACAATAGGTATAACAATTACCTACAGGTTTTAATTTAAAAAAAAAATACAGAATGAATTCGAAATAGATACAGAAAATGTAGGGGATAAAAGGGACACGTATTGAAAGGGACAATTCAAATAACTCGCTAAATAAAGGTCGTCTCGGAACGACATTATTTTTGTTCTGTAGCAACCACAACTTCACAGTCCTATCATTTCAAGGATGCCGGTGAGGTGCATTTGTTTGTAATCGGGTACCAAATTACTTTTTTGGCTCTTCGTTAGAAACGTTTTTTCTAGTACTTTAAACTGTTTAATTAACAGTTTAGAGCCGTTTATAATTGGTGATATATGTAAATACATGTAGATACGAGAAAAAAAGATCACTAAACTTTTATTTAGAATTGTAGATTTTGTGGTAGTTATGAAAGGGACACATCAAAAGGGTATGAAAGGGACGTCCATTTCATGACTAGTAGGTATTTCATAAAAAATTGTTATTGTTACTTTTTACCATATAGAAAAAACGATTATTTTAAAACAGAATTATTACTATTAAAATAACTATGATTGTATTGTTTTTTAATTATATGAAGGTAAATGTTTATTTTCATGTTAATTATCTTTTAAGATGAGAAATTTAAAACCAATATGCTATTAATTACTTTAAAAGATGTGATTTTAAACTAAAGATAGTTAATAATATACGTGCTTCCTAATATTTAGTATGTGTGTAGCAAAGTTTACCGTGATTTCCATATATTAACGCCGCTGTCCCTTTCATAAATAATCGTGCCCCTTTCAATGCCAAGCAATTTTGAAAGGGACAAAATACACTTTTTTAAATGCGAAAATATAGTACTTTCCTTCCACTGTCAAAACATGTAAGGGAGGACTGCTAAGTAACAGCTGAAGCGGAAGACGTGTGCCTTCCACTACAGATTGGTGGAAGCCTAAACTACTATTTACACTTGGTCCCACTACAGATGAAGAGAATGCAGAGCCAGGAGAGCGGGGGGTCCGCTTTAGGATGGGGGTCCTGTTTAGGGAACTTTCCTCTACTTTATCACAAGATTTTTATATACATAATAATTGGTTAATTTATTAAAAACAACAACATATTTTTCTTTCAAAAAATTATGTTTTCCCCACCTGAAAAATTATGGGTACATGTTTGAAAATGATATTATCCTGCCGTCACTCTTCTTGGAACCCCTGGAAGCTAGACTTTTATCGCGCCACAGCACCGAGTATTTATCAGAAGCATTAGTTAAAGGGGAGCAAAAATCTTTATTTAACCAAAAGAAGTTTGTTTACTTGTATGTTCCCCGTTAGCTAACGCCCAAGTGCTTGCCAATACATATTATATGTAATTATTAATTCTATATATCTCGAAGAGATGTCATGCATTTTGTGATTTTATGGAAGATCCTAACTCAGTAGGTAAACTACCACCCCTTAAGAGTTTTCTCCGGCCCGCCACATATTTTAATACAATAGGAAAGAAATTTTTATTTTCACTGTTTAAAAAAATCTTATTCGTGTAAATATACACATGACCGGTGTGCCGTCTATTCTTTTCCGAATTTGGCTGACACACTGCCGTTAGTCTAGATAGATAATTTATTAAATACAATAATTTGAATAAATTGAATATGTATCTAATATTTATTGAGGATAATAATGACCCTGCTAAATGTATAATTTTAAATATTTTTCTTCAATAATCAGCCTGCGATTATGATAAAAGCGCCCTTTTATAATTATAAATATTTCTTTTCAATAAATTATCAGCTTGCGTTCACCTTAGGGCCAGTAGTATGTCGGTTGGTAAAGTCAATGTAAAAGTTGACAAAGGGTAAAACATTAGAATTCACATTGTGCCTGGCTGGTGGCCAATCAGATGACACGCACTTTCATCTGATTGGCCATCCAGGCGGGCACAAGGTGAATTCTAAGGTTTTACCCTTTGTCAACTTTTACAAATACCTTACCAACCGACATACAACTGGCCCTTAGTCTACAAGTACTGACATGTTTCGCTTCCTGCAAGTTGGTACAGGTTGGCGTGGTCAGGCGTTATCTTTTGTGGTTTTATTATTTGTCCTTAACTTTACAATTATTTATTTATTTCTTCAAGCCTATATGTTTGCGATAATCAAAATAATAAATATGGATGGATGGATGGAAGGCAGCCCAAGAATAATGAAAAAATAAAATTTCTAATAAAATAAATTTATTGGAAAGTTATTTTTATCCTTTTAAAAACAGACGTTTCGAAAGATTTTCTGACTTTTAAATAAATTTATTTTTTTCAGAATTTTATTTTTCTATTATTCTGGGCTGCTTTCTATCAATTCTCCAACCTTATAATATAATATAGATATAAGTACATATGTATTTAAGACAATATTAATCTAGAATTTTTATGTTGAAGTGCAAATTCATTTGATATGTCCTCTAAATCTAAAGTTTTGGCATTTTTTTTTTTCAACATGAATTATACCTAAATCACATAATCTTTCGTTTAACATGAAATTTTAGTTAAATGATTCTTTAAACAACGTAGACAAGAAAACGTTCTCTCGCTTACAGTGCTGTTAGCTAGCATTGTATGACAAATGCTACACAATTTATAAAATTCAATAAAGGCTAATTTGTAAATGCTTATCATTTATGTCAACTGAATTAAATTATTAATTTTGATATTATTTTTCAATTCATATTGTTGAATTGTTCTAGATAGGAGATTTAATTCCGATTTTAGTGATTCTAAGTGAATATCATAATTTTCGGCAAATTTTTGTAAAATATCGTACTTCAAAAAATTTTCAATAAATGGTAACAAACAATCCATACCAAGTAATAGTTTCTTTGTTAAATACATTTTGTATTTTTGTGTTTTTATCAGGTAATACTGTAGGTACTTCTAATACATTTATCTAATTTTATACCTTCATTAAAATAGTCAGTGATGCAACTCCGTTTTAATGAACGCTCTTCAGTCATCTTGAAATCCATTCACAGGACTCACACTACACTAAATGTCAAGCCTATGCCACGCGTTAGATTGAAAGAAATAATAATTATTTAACAATAGCGATAATAACGTATTTAGACTAAAAATACGCATTTTGAAAAATCTAACGTGAGATTAGGGGGGGGTCGAACCAAATCTCACCAAGGGCGGAGGGGGTCGTAAATCTACTTGATTTTTACTTAATAAAATTCTAAATACAAATATCTAAAAAAAATTTCTGGATTTTTTGAAATTCGACTCCCAACTATCCAAAATGTGAGTGGGGACAAAAATTAAAACTCTCTCCTATCTTGATCAAGTTTTGTAGAGTTATTCTTTATTACTTTAAGAAACTATTCCTATAAAAATCAACTTCCAAAATTGAATGTATGGGGGCGAAGGGGGGGGGAGGACAAAATATAGAAATTTTTAGCTTTCTAGTACATTTACTCTTTAGAAAACTGAGAGTTATTTATTTGCAAATATTTAAAAATAATTTCAACCTCCCAAAATGTGAGTGGGGGCAAAAAATTAATACTCTCTCCCATATAGATCAAATTTTGTAATGTTAGTTTTTAAGACTATATAAAATGTATGCTGTAAAAATCAATAGGCAAAATGAGTGCGTGGGGCGAAAGAGGGGAAAAATATTACAAATATATATTACAGATCTAATAATCACATGCCGAGACGCTGCCCGCCAGAGCCACCTGCCCGGAGGGGCGAGCTGTAGAGGGCGTGCCGAAGGCACGCCTAGAGCAGCTCGTCAATGATAAATGTACTTACTAAATAATGAGTCTAGGGTAGGTATTCATATTCTCCTCCCTTTGAGCTTTGATGGATTCCGAAAAAAACAGATATAAATCTACTGGTAGATTGTCTGTTTTCGTGATTAGTTTGCAAATGGTGGTCTGTTCGCCAGTTGCCCAAGTTATTATTTGCTCTCGAAGGGCTGATGGCTGACAACTCCGCTTCTGATTTCGTATTCTTTACGATCTCTGGTGGCTAAGTGATGCGCGTTCCTTCTTGTGGCTCGTTCTTGCGGGCTTGACTTTCTTATTTCGTTCTCCACTCTATTTTTCCACATTTCATGCAAATATCCTCATCCAATGTCTTTTTGTCATCCGGGCTTCAACTCGCATCTTTGTTAGTATTTGTTCAAACAAAATGGGAGACAGCTTACACCAGCAGCAAGCAGTCAGGATCTATATTCTAAAACTAGAATTTCAATTTCTCTTCCGACGTCTGCTTTCTAATACCAACATAATTGACAATTTTGTTTGTCTAACAAACAAACACACCTTTTGTTTTTCCACCTTAACCCCTTCAAACCCGGGTAGGTATATGTAGATACATCAAGTGTATTAATTTTGTATACGATGATTTTCATTATTCATACTTAAAAATAATCGTTTGGATTTGTTTATGTATTCATATATTTTTATAAGATAATGTGGTTACTAAACAGGTCCCGATTATTATTTTTTCTCCCTTAATTATTCTCCGAGGGTCCTTGTATTATATTTCGCTTTTGAGCTGATCTTAGCTTGATCAAAAATATTTATCTTATCTTATTATATTAAAAGAGCAATTCTTGTATATATATAATCGGTTTCTCGAAAACGGTTAAAATGATTTTGCTAAAAATTGGTGTACTTACCAAGTGTCATGAGTTATTAGTCATGTATAAATTTTATTCCGATTGAAATAAAGAAAGGGGGGTGTAAATTAGTCATGTCATAAAATAAATATTTTAATCCTTTATATATCGTCGAAGAGCCTGGAAATTTGAAACTTAAGCTATTTAGAAGCAAAAAGTTACCGAGCATCACTCGGTGCTCTAGGCACTAATAAATAAAATACAAGAGATTTCCAAGTAATGAATCCAAAGTGTTAGAGATGATTTTTATTCTGTGAGAAAGGTTGATGTCATCCCTCTGTAAAATGCCTGTAATTTTAGTAAAATTTGGTTGAATATTACTAAAAGTTCCTAAGGGATTTCTAATGAAAAATTTGTTAATTTCATTCAAAACATAAAATAGCTAATTCTAAAAGTTGGAGAAATTTAGATGCAGATTGCTAAAATGCCCTTAAGAATTTTTTTAACAAATATTGTATAATTAACCCTGTTAAATTGTTAGTTTGATTATAATTAATTTAGGGCGAGAGATCGTTAGATGAATCCATTTCTATACACAGTCGTATAGAATTTCAATCGAAGTTGTCTTTGTTAGAGTCGCAGGTCAACTGATTCTCCAATTAAAATTTCTCTCCTTATACCACAGCTGAAAAGGGGAAAATATGGAGAGGGAAATTTTCAATATTTTAAAAAATTGTCTTCAAAATGCATATTTAGATATTAATTTAATTTCCTATCTTCTTATTTTGAAAATCCCCTTAGTCAAGGGGAGCCAAAGGGGACAGAACCCTCTTGTTAAAAACATAATTTAATAAAACTACGTAGTATAAACAAATTATATGGAAGCTTATCAGCAACTATCACAGGTGATTAATTATGTAAAAGCGGTATAAAAATATTATGCTTCTATCTTATTCCAAAATAAACACGATTAATGGATGATAATAAACCGAATACATTTTAGGCTCACCAACTTTATTCATATTTTAAATGATAATGCGATCATTTAACTAGTTTGAAAAATGTTTTGAAATTATATGATAATATTTAGATTTGCCTCTCGTAATAAATGGGGTCGAAAACATTCTCAACTAATTGACCCGAAATCCTCTATCAACAGAGCTAATGGAAAGGGAAGGTAGGAATTAATTTTTACTTTACTTTATAAAATAACTGAAATACTGGAATGCCATTGCCGGAAATTGACTTTAACCTCCCGGCTGTCTAATTTTCCTTAAGCGGGCGCTTGTCGTAAATTTTACGTCATCAAGTTTTCTCGATGTAAATGGTGTTTTCTTTATATAAATATTAGGGATTTGCTGTAAGGTTATGAAAAATGATAAATGACAGTACTTTAAAAAAAAAAATCTTTGAATTTCTTAAACAAAAAACGAATATTTCAAAACAAAATATTTTATCAACCTATAAGTCTGAATCAATATTCTCATCCTCACAATTGTTGCAAACCACCTCAACTGCAGAATGGTTCTTGTATGTAAAGGACTGGCAACGGCAACACTTCATTAATGCTGAGATTCTTTTCTTCTGCAGTGCACATGACCGACAAACACCGCGTTTTGGCAACGCAAATTCCCAAATATCAATTAATTACAAAAACTTCTAAGCACACCCGGTACGTCTTTAGCTTAGAAAGATAGTGACCCAAGGAATAGCTCGGGGCTTGATGTTTGGAACTAAGTGGTAAAAGTGGGGGAAGCGATAAGCGCATTTGTCGTAAATTTTACGACAGCGCCCGCTGAAAGGTTAAAATCTTCTGATTCCAATGTTATCAAATTTACTTTAAATTTTGAATTCTAGTGGAACGTACAGGAGTCGTTTTATAAGAATATCAAAAAACGATGTCATGTATTAGATTTGAGATTGAATGGACTATTTTTACATTATGTGAGAAGGTTTTTTTTACCCCTACTGAGAGTCCCAAAACTAGCAATCCTTAACAACCCTTCTGACATTTAATTAAAAATAATCCATTCGATTTCTGATCTAATAGATGACACTCCCTTGTGATTTTCTTGGAAAGTGCAAGTTTTCAACGCGGATTTGCCAAAAATGCTTCGAAATTCATTGATAATTCAAAAACAATAAATCTCAGAAATAAGTCTCTAAAAAAGTGTTTTTTTTTGTTTGTTTTTTTAATCTAACATCACTACCAGCTATATACTCTCCCAATTATTAACATGAATTTACAGGCTAAGATCAAAGTTTTGATTAGGTAATTTTTGTTAAGCTAGCTGTCCAGAAAGCAAAAGTTTGGCACATAGGCACGTCTCCTTAGAGGGTAATCGCTTCTGACATTTAATAAAACGTATCTAATAAGATCCCTTAAAAGAGGAATTTAAATTCTTTAAAAGTTCAGGTCAAGTTAAGTACGATTTAAGTGAAAATTTGGCCAAGAGAAAGTGTATTGGGAGAAGAAAAAACAATGAACCCAATAGAAGAAGAAGAATCTGTGGACGAAAAACGAATTAGGAGACCCCATACTCAGGTCAGAATTCGAGACAGCTTTGAAGGAACTAAAAAATAATAGAGCACCCGGAATAGACAATATACAAGCTGAAATCCTAAAGAACTCTGGGGAAAAGGCACTTGACAAACTCTTTGAACTAATTAGCAAAATCTATAAATTGGGAATCATCCCAAAAGATTTCGAAAAAACAAAATAGTCACACTTCCCAAAAAGACAGGCGCGGATAAATGTGAAAATTTCAGGACCATTAGCCTAACCTCACATGCCTCCAAAATCCTAACCAAAATAATCCAAAGAAGAATAGAACAAAGAGTTGAAGAAAATCTGGGGGAAGACCAGTTCGGCTTTAGAAGAAACAGAGGCACCCGAGAAGCAATTCTCTCTTAGACTAATAATAGAAAGGGCTTTTATCAGGGAAGAATCTGTCTACATCGGATTCATAGACCTAGAAAAAGCATTCGATAACGTCAATTGGGAAATTATGTTTAAAATATTAAAACAGGCGGGAATAAAATTCAGAGAGAGAAGACTAATCTACAATCTATATCAAAACCAGACGGCAATTATAAATATTGGTGATGAACAAAGAGAAGCCAAAATAAAAAAAGGTGTAAGACAAGGATGTGTGCTGTCACCCATGATTTTCAACTTATACATAGAAGAAGCGATTAAAGAATTCAAAGACAAAATTGATACAGGTATAGAAATCCAAGGTCAAAAGATCGCTATGTTAAGATTTGCCGATGACATTGCCCTTCTAGGAAGCAATAAAAAAGAATTAGAGGACGCCTTGAATGGAATTAACCAAATCCTAATAGAAGAAATCAAAATGAAAGTAAACAAGAATAAAACCAAGGTCCTAGTATGTACAAAAAAAGAACAAACGAGACAGGAATGCATCAAAATTAACCAAGAAAACCTAGAAGGAGTTAAGGAATTCCGCTACCTAGGAAGTAAAATAACATGGGATGGGAGGAGCAAAAATGAAATTAAATCAAGAATTGCCCAAGCAAAAATGGGGTTTAATTCAAAACAAAAACTACTATGCTCCTCCTCAATCAGCTTAGCAAACAGAAAGTTGCTATTGAAGACATATGTATGGAGCATAGCCATGTACGGGTGTGAAACCTGGACAATTGGAAAAGCGGAGAGAAAGAGATTGGAGGCTTTCGAAATGTGGTGCTACAGAAGAATGATGAATATCAAATGGATGGATAAAATTACAAATGAAGAAGTTCTTGGAAAAATCGGAGAAAGAAGAACCTTGTGGAAGAGTCTGAAGAAGAGAAGAGGTCAGATGATAGGGCACACACTGAGACATGGGGGACTGCTTAGGGATATCTTGGAGGGGGAGGTGGGAAAGAAAAGGGGAAGGGGAAGACCCAGATTAGAATATTTCAACCAAATAATTGGGGATATGGGATGCCAGACATTTAGAGAGGTTAAACAGCTGGCGGAGGACAGAGTCGAGTGGAGACGGATTGTTGCATCAAACCAGTCTTAGGACTGTATACTCAATGATGATGAGAAAGTGTATTATTATTTAATTCCGGGGTTTTAAGTTCTTCTTTTACTCAAAAAGATCTTAACCATTATATATTATTTATTTATTTTTATTTTTTAATTTTCAATCTTTATCAATATTATGAGTTCTTTGTTGTGTATAAAATTTTTATAAAATAAATTTTAGGTACCTACTCTGTATAAGTTTGTTCTGAAATTTGAAATCTAAATCATGTGTTAATAATGAATTATTACAAAATTACTTTTATTTTATCTTGATGTTGATTTGTTATTAGGCGGAGGTAAAGGGAAATCATATGGTATGTATCCAACATGTTTGATTATATTTTAATATTATCATAAAAGTTTAGTCTGAAGTCTATGATTCTATTCTAAATCACTTAATTATTTGATCTTTCTAAGGGCTGTTTGTTCCATTTCCAATGCCAGAGATCTTTCACTGCCAAATTGAATACAACTACCTAATGTTAAAGCCAAAAATGGCCTTAATCTGACAACTATTTCGACTATAAGGCCAAATTGATCTGGGGGTGGGGAAAGTGACATTAAGTCCCACCGGTACAATTTTCCTCATTATCTGGAGAAAAATACTAATCTAGGTTTTCCCCTTCCTCTTCCCCCATTTAATTCTTATCTCATCCTCCAAAATAACCCTTTACAATACGACAGTATACACCCTACTATCAGATCTTTTCTCTTCAACAAACTATTCCACTAAGTTCTCTTTTCCTTAATCCTATCGAGAACTTCCTTATTGGTAATCCTATCACCTCTTTGATTTTCAACTTTCTCGACATTTCGAAGGCCTGCTAATCTCGTCCTTTCCAGCTGGTCTTTATCGTCTAAGTTTCACATCATTTTAACTTGTAATATAGGTAGATATATTACAGGTTCTGTCTGTGTCGGCAATGTCTTATACCTCTACAAGGTATTGCCGCCATTACCATTGTGGATTGTGGAAATAGATGAGAAATTTATTTATACCATTAACAAATTTATTATTAGTGATATTTTATGAAAATCTATCTGTCCCAACAGATAAATTCTTATTTTGTTGACAATATTTGGCTATTTTTCGAGAAATTTGTATCATGCAAGGAGATATTTATTTTTCTCTTTCTCTTTCATACTAATAAGAAACGATTAGAAAGATAAGAATTAGATCATAGTCCAAATCAACTGGTGTGTTCCCCACACGACTTTCACATTTTCATTTATTTGAAAGTTATTTGACACTACTAATTTACACCCCCCTTCCTTTTTCGTTTTTTTTTTATTTTCTCAAAAACAGCTCTAACGATTTTGAGAAAATTAAAAAAAAAAAAACGAAAAATCTTTCATGTATCCGGTTTTCCGATTTCAACCAATAGCTTGCTGTACTCCTTCTAGTCTATATCGAGTTTATGTTTCGAATTTCGTAGGTCTGAGACTTAGGGTTGTGAAATGCAGGGGGAGTACATACATACGCACTGACCAATGGATTTTTGGCCTCTGGGGACCACAATATCCGGTTTTATGTCCCAAATCCGCTTTCCAACTATTAAGGGCATCGATTCCTGACACCTAGAAGTTACAAAAATGAAATTAACTTTTTTTATCTCTGAGATACAAGCCCTCAATATCCTGCAATACTTCCACATTATATTCTATGAATATAAATGTGAAAGTAAAAAACAGTTCTGTTCAAAGACACTCGAGACACATGTATGGTGATCCTAAGATTACATATTATACATCACTAGTGTGCTCACAGCAATTACAACATTTATAAGTTCCGTTGTCCATATTGACTCGCATTATCCATTGAAATCACCAATCATCTTTTAAAAGCCGATACATTCTTTATGAACTTTCACATATAGAAAGTGATTTATGTATATATAAAAAATTTCTGTTTTAATTTATATTGCATCATTTAAAGTATAATAATGTGAAGTCAGTTTTAAGCAGAAATATCAACAGTTAGATGGAGTTGGTAGTTGAGTTCCTATGCAAATATCAGTTTTTGCTTATTTGCAAAACTTTGAATACTTCGAAACGAAAAATATGAGTTAAGCCACTTTTATTACCCCCGCATATATATTAATCAATTGCTGATTCCTAAAATCTTTTAAATTCTATATTAAATAACAATAAAATAATCTTGAGCATCCTCAAATATAAATAAAAAATAGTTATAGCTAGAAAACCGTTTCGTTTATTTTATAAACATTTTCAAGGCTTAAAAAATATTTTATATTGTTTTTGTTAATTATAGTATGTATTTTGTGTCTGATTTTTGTATTTTCAAACCTTGAAAGTGTTTTGGTATAAAATAAAGGAAAGCTCGGTTTTCTAATTGTAACTTTTTTATTTTTTATTTTGACCATCCTCAAGATTATTTTGTTATTATTGGTGATTCAGTTTTTGAGAAAATGTTTTTCTACGACAACGAGTTTCCATCACCGGCCACCTCGAATTCATTTAATTTAAAAAGCAAGAGTGTGTCTCAATTATGAAAAGTCGAATATTCTATTTTAGAAGATTATTTCTGTGACAAATCAGTCTCGAGTCAACTTCTTAACCTTTGTTATTTAATCTATAAATCTAAACAAACTTAAATAGAATTAAACGATGTCAATTAATAAAGATTTGAGGCTTCTAAGCTCTGAATAACTAAGCTTTAGAACCAGAAAAGATATACGTTCCTTTTTTGAGCTCTCTTGCTACATTTACATATTTCTTACTTCTATAAATAACTCTTGATTCAAATAATTAAATCATTTATTTCATTATTCGTGTCCATGATTATTAATTAAAGGAATCGTAGGGAGTTGGACTTGACTTTAAATTAAATACAAGGTTTTTATTTAAATAGGCCAAACGTTTCGTTGCTGGTTCGCAACTTCTTCAGTGGCTCATTTATTAAACTTATCTGTCTGGGGTTTTGACTAAGAGAAAAACCATTTGTGAACCAGCAACGAAACGTTTGCCTATTTAAATAAAAAACTTTGTTTATTGAAGGAGACAATAAAAGAGTGTGTCTTCTGCTGGAATTATAAATTTTATTTATAACGAGACAGGCTCTTCATCAGTCTATTACAATTGATTCACAATTGATTCAACTTTCCATTCATGCATTAATTCCTGTGAATCTATTGTAATAGACTCATGAAGAGGGCAAAGCCCCTCGAAACTATAGTCTCGTTATAAATAAAATTTATAAACCCAACAGAAGACACACTATTTTATTGTCTCCTTCAATATATAAAAATTCTGATACCCTAGACACAAAAACTTTTATTTAATTTAAAGTCAAGTCCAACTCCCTACGATTACTTTAATTAAATCATTTATTTTTCTATATCTTCTGGCATTTATTTATTAATTAATAGAAGAATTGGCAATGAAAAACGATATTTACCCCTGTTCTTAAATAATCCAACTTTGTTTAATTTTATATTAGTTTTTAATAGAATTGAACAAAAGGAACACATAGAGGTCTTGAAACACCCTTGCATTACCGAAAATAAGAGGAGATAATTCGATCAAGCGAAAGGGTGGTGTCTGTGCACCCATGTCTTGAAGAATTGAAAATTATAAGGCAGTGGAAAGATGAAGGCCAGGATAGAATGGCAGTTTCTAGAAGTCATGGGGATAAACATGTTATCAAATCAAGAGGTTCGGCTTTTTTCCAATTTGAATTTGGGAGTGATTCCTCACTGTAAGGGTGCCAATGGAAGTGTAACAGCCTGGAATTGCTTTGTCCAGAAGTTTTTTCCAATATAAAAATTGGCTGCTGCTGCTTGCATGATGAGGATTCATTCCTGCTTCATAACAGTAATAGATAAAATATATTTATTCGGTGTGGATTTTAGAAAACTTAATTTAAAATTAAATGTACAATCTATATATATATAATTAAGGTTTTGTCTGTACATTGCTCCAAATCACGCCAAATTTTGGTTGCACACGTTTCAAGCAAAGTTATGAACGAAAACACCCTCAACAAAATTCCTGTCTGTATGTATGTCTGTATGTATGTATGTCCGTCTGTTTCAGTGGTTTCCAAAAAGCTGCCCCTTGGCCAGCAAGAGGGCCGCCGAAGGCGGGGCTTGTACCTAGTATTATATAAGTTTTTAATATAAAAACCGTGTTTCAATATTATTGATAATACCGGTTTACTTGTATAAATTCGGATAGACTTTCAAAAATTATTATTGAAGGAGACAATAAAAGAGTGTGTCTTCTGCTGGAATTATAAATTTTATTTATTTATAACGAGACTATAGTTTCGAGGGCTTTGCCCTCTTCACCAGTCTATTACAATTACAATTACAACTATAGTCTCGTAATAAATAAATAAAATTTATAATTCCAGCAGAAGACACACTCTTTTATTGTCTCCTTCAATTTATAAAAATTCTGCTACCCTCGGCAAAAAACTTTCAATTTAAAAATTATTATGTTTGTGATCCTTTTACTTAGGTACTATTGAGTATATTATTAATATATCTGATAACGTATGGATTTCCGATTGGTATGCTTAATTCGTGAATAAATCTTGTTCGTTTTTGTAGGTGAGACTAGGAAATCTCAGGAGGCCCACCAGGCTTGTTCCTGGAAGAAGGTGGTCCACTGATTGCTGCCCCGATTCGGGCTCCCCTACGTGCTCCTTACAAAAGAACCCTTACTTTTCTTAGATGAAAACGCACCTCCACCTTTAATCTCCGAGCATAACTTGGGGACACGTGTGTGTTTCTCAACAATGTCAATAAGGTCATATTTGAGACAATAACTAACGTTTCAAAATAAATGTTGTTTTTTTTGGGAAAAGGGAAAGGAAACAGCAATGAATTTCTTTGTCAGAGGTTTTGATTTATAAAATGCAGACATCTCACCGAGTTAAGGCTTTTGACAAATTACCTGATGTATCTATCTCATTTTGAAAAGTGTCGGTAAGGCTAAGTTCGCACTAGTGTTTTTACAGCTAGCTAGTTAGTAGGAGTTTCATTTTATTTTATGTCATTGAAACAGCTCGTTTATCTTTACTTTTCACTTGGTAGTAGGTTTCGGAAATTGGTAAAAACGGAACTCTCATGGAGAGACGTCATTGTCCGTCAGGCTGTCTGTTCGACTATCACCTCTGTTACAAACCTGTTTCTTTTAAATTTAAATTATTAAACAAAAACACTTGAAAAGTGCCAGGTAGTTAGATAATTTCCCATCGAGTTAAATAGGTCTTTTATAATTCTATTAGACATATTTTCATGTAATTTTTATTTTGACGTCCCAGACACGCGGTTTGTATACCTACACAATTGTATCTTTTGGGGGAATAGCTTGCTATTCACTTTAATAGTTGCAGTATATTTGTGGTTCTTAGGGGCTGCTGCAATAAACAAAACACCTTTTTCAACACTTATGGGACGTTTGGTGTCGTTAGCTATTCTCAATTGAGTAAAATAAGCTGACATGTTCTGATGTGGCCACTTGACTTTACCATAAAACCTGGCCCCTCACTAATATTTAATATATAATAAAATTATTTATAATCATGTAGGGGAGGGGGTTAGTTTTTGCATTGTTAGACTTCTGGGGTCCCACTGATTATGTATACAAAATTTGATTGAGTTTGGTAAATGGCCAAGGTTTTCATTTTTTCACTCCTCCCCATTTTGGGCGGTTAGTTTTTGCATTTTTAGACTTCTGGGTTACCACTGATTATGTATACACAATTTGATTGAGTTTGCTCAAATAGCCTAGATTTTTAATTTTTAACCCCCCTCCATCCCCCTTAATTTTGGGTCGATATGTACCAAAATCTAATCAGCTCTTAATCTCAATGGACAAAAACTAAGCGTGAAATTTGGTTTCGATATGCACACTAGTTTTTGAGCTAACTCGTCCACAAAAATTTGGTAACGCACAGTCTAACTAACAGACAGACTAACAGACATTTTGACAAAACAATTATTATCTCAAAAAATATAAATTTTTCGATGTTCACTTATTAGAGCTTTTTTGTAGAGTTCTAAATGCGATGGTTTCGCTCAATTTTTTTAATCAAAATAGTTTCAGCCGTTTTTGAGATATTTCGAAAAAAAGAAGGAAAAAAACCACTTTTTTCATGCACGATTACAATACTTGACCATTCCCTGTATGGTAAAGTAAAAAGTGAATTTAAGAAGTGAGGGAATGTTTAAGCTATTAAAGATGGAGAACGGGGACAACATATTAGAAGCATAATATATTGCGAACTCACTAAAGATAAAGACTATTCTCTTCTATTAATTTATTTATTTTTCTGTCAACTTTTATCATTTATTTATTTTATAATGTCATAAAAGTTACTTTAATATTAACTTTTAATATTAAATATAACTTTTATTTTATAGGGCGAACACATTTCTCTCTCTTTTTTATATATAATATAAAATAATACTAAAATCTTAGTTAAGGTTTAGGAATGAAGAGACATAAATTTTGAATTTATAATTTGGTTTTCAATAACACGATTTTTTCTTTCTACCAAAATCCATTTGTTATTTCCTTTGATTGAATTCAATCCCAAACTGGGATTTGTCATTAATTGGTCACGGAGATTGCAAACCAAGTCAATTATGTGTCAATATGATTGGAACATGTTTCAATCAAACATGTCAAACTCGCGGTGTATGAAATCTTTTTTATGTTGCCACAATTAAAAAAAAAATGTTACCTGCGAATGAAAGAATGAATGACAGATTTATGATTAATAATTTTAAATTAAGAATATTTTTGAGAGATATTTTTTAGGGTTGAATTTCTCATGAAAAATTAAAAATATTTCTTTATTTAGTGATTTCCACGATTTTAATTCTGATTCCGTCTTCAAAAGATAGGTATGTAGAGGCGTGAACCGCAACTTAATATCGTGTACACCTACGACCACTTCCACTTTCATTTCCAATTAGAAGACAATAGATAAAGAGGCATTATCTAATGAATTCCAAAATAATTCCACATAATTCCAAAAGGTGTATATCTAATTCCATTCGCGGTTCACCCCTCAGTTAGAGTAAACTCAATTTAAGTTTATTCAAAATATATATTGTAGAAAGGCTGAGTACGAGCTGAATACAAGTTTTTAAAACTTATTCTTTGTAGGTACAAATTAGAACAGTCCTTTCAGAAAAACAAATAACGAAGAGCTTCTTTCTTTCTTCTAATTTCTTTCAATATTGTTTATTAAACTTTATTTCTCATAAACATTATTCTAGGATGTTTATTGAATAAAATGAGTGATCATTTTTTAAAATAGATCCATATGGAATTAACTATGGATATTACAAGAAATTTTTAGCGCTTCTACTTAAACTTTTTTGATTATGAATATATCTTAATAAGTAGAGTCCCTCTTTGTGCACAACAATGAGACTAGACTGTACTTGCCAGATTTACGTGTGATAACCAAATTGATTAAAAGATAACATTTAGGGAAAGCTGTGTTGGTTTATAGTGATACATGTTAAACACAGGAGTTTATAACGGGTTATAGTGTTGTTTCACAAGTAAAAATTAAACTTAAAAATTCTTTTAATTATATTTTGGAGTTTTATTTTAAATACTCTATACATATTTCGGGTTTTTACCCCATCATCAGGAGTTTGAGCTTAGAAAAGTCTTTTGTAAACTCAAACTCCTGATGATGGCTAAAACCAGAAATATGTATAGAGTATTTAAAATAAAACTCCAAAATATAATTAAAATAATTTTTTAATTTTAATTTTTACTTGTGAAACACCACTATAACCCGTTAAAAACTCCTGTGTTGATTAAGAGAGATATCATTATAATTTAGATTAATTTGAGGCTTGTCGCTTAATGAAATTATCTACTCACGTTAAAAAAATATCTGATAAGATGTTATTAAGTTCGTCTCCCTTTTTTCGGAATTCTAAAAGTTCCAAAACCCTGGAGATGTAGAATGTTTTATCTTGAGATTCTTGAGGTCAAGAGCCCTTTCAACTCAAAAACTAGCTCGTCAAAGAGCCGCTGTCAATTTTGACTGCAACCTGTAGGGCTGAACATGCTATTTAATTATCTGAAGAAAATTCTCCAATCTAGACCTTCCCTTCCTCTTTTCTTTCTCTCTCATCCTCTAAAATATTCCTAAGCAATTTCCCGAGTCTAAACGTGTGTTCTATCATCTCAGCTCTTCTCTTACTTAGTTTCTTCCACAAAGTTTTTAATTCTATCAAAACTTTCTAATTTGCAAATCTATCCACCCATTTAATCTTAAACATTCTTCTGTAGTACAACATTTGATAGTCTTTTAGTTTCGTCTAAGCCGCTTCAATGGTTCAGCACACCCAGGCATCATCAATACATGATTACATGAATATGTCTTAAAAAACATTTTCCTATTATCTAGGTTGATAAATTATAATTTTTGTTTTGAATTTCAATCCATTTTAGATTTAGGGGCATTTCACGTGAAGTGGATAACGAAAAAAATGTGAGGTTTTGAAATTCGTTGATATTTGTCTTAATTGTACTTATAGAAGGTATGAATGTGAACACACAATTTTTTGGGGGAATGAGGTTTAGTTGTCAAGTTATAGACTTTTAAAGAATTGACGAAATTGAATTTCGGATTTTGGGAAGAAATTTTTCGAATTAAACAAATTTACAATAAAATATTAAATTCAAATAATTAAAAAAAAAATCGGTCGGAGTTATGAAAATTCTGATTTGAAATGTTTACTCCCGGTTTTGTACATGAAAAAAAATCAATTTCAAATCTGATTTCATAATTAAAAAGAACAGTAAATTTTCTATATAAACCACCATGTTTAATATATTATTGTAAATTTGTTTAATTCGAAAAATTGCTTCAAAAAATCCGAAATCAACATTTTTTATATGTTTTTTTTTAACATTAAATTTTAAAATTGAAAAATAAAGTTCTATGTGTGCGTGGGGGGCGTCGTCTCTGCCCCCCCCCCACTTGGACAATTTGATCGCGACACACTTCCGAGATCAAAAGTAGATCTTATATACCGGCGACCGCCCCCCTCCCCAAATCAGAGGTCTGGATCCGCGCCTGACAACTATAAACCTCATACCCCCAAAAATTGTGTGTTCACATTCATACCTTCTAGAAGTACAATAAGGCCAAATATGAACGAATTTCAAAACTTTACATATTTTTCGTTGTCCGCATCACGTGAATTTATTTTAATTTTGGATTACTGGAGTTTTAAAGGATATTTTTCATCGAGGAGTGAACCGCGATTGGAATTAGGTGTATACCGTCTTTGGAATTATTTGGAATTACTTTGGAATTCATTAGATAATCTATTGTCATCTATTGTTTTTTACTTGGAAATGAAAGTGGAAGTGGTTGGTGGCGCTGGTGTTCCCCAAGGCTCTGTAATCTCCCCCACACTCTTCCTAATTTATATAAACGACCTTATCGATCAAACGTCAAACCCCACTCATTGTTACGCTGACGATAGCACTCTGCACAGCAAACCCTCACTCCCTAATAATCGAAACAATGTTGCCTTCTCAATCACTCTCGACTAGACAAACTGAATAAATGGTGCTCTCAAAATTTAGTTAACTTTAATGCATTATTGGATAAAAAATACTTGGTAGGTTTCACATTAAAATATATAAAAAATAAATTCGTTTTATTTTTTATATCTTAAAGTGAAACCTACCAAGTATTTTTTATCCAATAATTTTAAAAATGTTTCACCAAGTACCAACACCAAATTCCTTAAGAACTTTAATGCAAACAAGACTCAATGTTGTCTAATTTCTAGGCGCGAAAATAAAAATTTCCCTGATATTCACTTTGATTCGAATACCCTGAAAATGTGTGACAGCTTATCCATGTTGGGCGTCTCTGTCGCGTCTGATCTGTCTTGGAATGAACACATCTCCTCTGTAGCGAAATCTGCAGAAAGGAAGATTGACTTCTTATTCAGGTCCAAGCGATTTTTCACACCCCTATAACTTCTCACCATCTACAGGGCCCAAATCCGCCCCTGTCTCGAATACGGCTCTCATCTATGGAGAGGAGCCTCTAAATATTCTCTTGTTACCCTGGATGCAATTAAGAAATGAGCCGTCAGGCTAATTGACGATTCTACCCTCACCGACTCCCTCGACTCGCTAGCTCATCGAAGAAATGTCTCTGCCCTTTCCCTTTTCTATAGATACTATCACGGTAGGTGCTCTGATGAGATAAAATCAGTAATTCCCCCCAAAGCATGCTTTGCGCGTAGCACGCGTTTTGCCGACTCCCAACACTCTTTCGCGGTCAAATTAGAAAATTGCCGGACCACTTCATTCGCCAATACGTTTATCCCCATGACTTCAAGGAACTGGAACTCTCTCCCAGCCTCCATCTTTCCCAGCACTTAAAATCTTCAAACCTTCAAAACCCGAGTGCATAAACACCTACGCCTCCACCCCCTTACTTAATCAACTTTCCCTTCTTTTCGGTAATGCAAGAGTCCTTCGAGATCCATAGGGGCTGCATCTTTACTGGTTCGCCCTTTCTTGTATTTGATTGCATTAAAAAAAAAAAAAAAAAAGAAGTAGGTGTACAAGATTTTACGTCGCGGTTCACCCCTCGTTTTTCACGCAAGGGACATAGACAGTGTGGTGTCTTCTATCTACTGGAGCCATATATATATGAGATCATAAAAAATGAAATATAGGGTTTTTGTAAAGAGCGCCTCAATTTTGCGAAAAGTTAACGATATTCTAGATTTACCTGTCTAATTTTTTTTTGCAAAGTGCTTTGCAGGCATTGTTTTATTTTTATTAACTTTCTCCAGATTTAAATGGATTTTTAAAAGCAGTGACAAGAATGTCACCCTCGAAACCTTCCTATGCTTCTCCATCTTTGTTCCTCGTCGGACCTATTAAGTAGAAAAAAGTCGAAGCCGAGAGAGAGGAGTAAATACCTTTGTCAGGGCTCCTGACGATGGCGACACGCTTCTAATTTATATCAAACACCAACCCAGAGCAAACAACAATGCTCTCCAGGGCTGGTAATTATTTCCCACGGGAATGTCCAAGCTATCGGGAGTGACGAATGTGCGATCAACCTAATCGTTCGGGTTTTGTTCATTCTCAAAGAGACGATTTGGTTTGTTTACGAAAAAAAATCAATGTTGTTGAAAAATGAAAAAAAGAAAAAATGTTTTGCATTAGCGACTAAAAGAATGGTTCCGGGACAAACTGATTAGTCCGAAAATGTTAATTAGAAATTGAAGGAAAAGGTAAAACTTTTTCCAAGACCCGATATGCTGTTTTCAGTTTCGGTGAATTAATAATTTTAAATGATAAATAGGTATATGATATTAATTTTGATTTAATATTTTTCTTACCTAGAATCAAAGGGCCGTTTCTAGAATAATAGAAATCAAGAAATTAATCTTAACTAGTCTAAAACAAGTTTGGATGTGTATTTGGCAGCCTTGTAATACGGGAGACGAAGGACGCGTACTTTTTACTTATTTTCTTACCTATATCAGATTCTAATGAAAGAATCTCCCACCTGTACATTTATTAAATAACGAAAAAGTAGAGGCCGGATTTTTATGCAGTAAAAACTGCCAAAAATGCTGAAATATGCAAGTAATATGCAGAATAAGATGAAATATGCAAATATATGCAGCAAAAGATGGCAAAACAAATTTTTTTATGCACTAAAAAATTAAAATTGAAGACAAAAATACTAAATGCTATGAAAAAATAAAATATTTAAGTAAAATATAATTTTTTCGATGTTCGCTTATTAGAGCTTTTTTGTAGAGCAAAGTGCCATAGTTTCGCTAAATTTTTTTAATCGAAATACTTTCAGCCGTTTTTGAGATATTTCGAAAAAAAAAGAAGGAAAAAAACACTTTTTTCATGCACGATTACAATACTTGACCATATCCTGTATGGTAAAGTAAAAATAATTTTTTTTTCGTGAATTCATTACTAGACTCACCTCCCTGCTGGGCATACCGACTAATAAAAAATGAATGGAAGGTTGATGCAAAATTTGACAAAACCAAGAGTGATATTTATCTCAATGTTTACTTTCACTTTTATCTATAAGTAGATAATATATCATTATATGATATTAGATATAAATTAATTAAGAATAAGTAAAGCCGTTCCTGTCTTTTCTAGTCTCTTCTATATAGTAGAATGTCGCGAGTAACTTTATGTTATTTCGAACGATTTTACACAGCCAGAGATGGAATCAGGAAATTTCTTTATTTACTAACAGTACACAGTCACCCATCTAATAACTAACCACACTACTTCTTGCTTAACTTCTGAACTGTTTTCACCATTTAATGCCTGAGCACCTGAATTGGTAGAGGTATTGGTGTAGTTTTCGAGTTTTCAGGGCGGGGATTCGAGTTCGAGGAAAAAATAAAAATATGAAAGATTTCAATTTGCCGATGGTAATAGATTCAAATTTTCTTGGAAAATCATAAGATGATATCATCTATCAAATCCGATGGAATGGATTATTTTTAATTATATGCCAGAAGGGTTGTTTTTCACCCCCTCGAGAATCGAACCCGAGTGCCAGTAACAGCAATCCGGGCAATCTGGCTCACTTGTGAGATGGGAACCTCTCTGACATATGTAAACGCGTTAAAAATAAAAAAATAATCCATTCCATCGGATTTAATAGATGACACCATCTTATGATTTTCTTATAAAAAAATAAATAAAAAATAAAAACATGGCTACGCTCTCTATAAATTTTAATGAAATGGTAATTTTTAGTCAGCGAACGGTTTGAGCTAGAAAAAATGTAGAAATTTCCTCCGAAGGTGCAGTTTATATTGATACAAACTTTTAATCCAAATTTTAACCCCCATATATGGTAACAATTCAAAAACAATAAAACACGAATATTCTATAATAAAATTGAAGAAAAATTTAAAACTTTTTTTAAAACTCGATTTCTATATTTTTCACAAATATTAGTGATTTGCGAAAGGTTTGAACTAGGAACTTAAAACTTACCAAAAGTGCAGTTTACCAATGCAAACTTTCTTATCAAATTTAAATTTAAACTCATTGGCTATAAATCCTAGCCAGAAAAAGTTTATGGGGAGGGGGGCGATGGTTACTTACCAAGGGGTTAGGGGAGTATGGATATACTCCTAGGAGTACGAGACATGATCTCTCAGATGCCCAGATTGTTTTTTTTATCAGAGTATTTTTTAAATAAATTTTTATTGAACGTTTATTTATATCCGGTAAAACATTGATTTATACCTCAACATTGCGGGGGTTCTGTTTGTAAACCCCCTCCCCTCTCTTTGCTACAGCCTGGATTAGCTAAAGCTATAACCCATCGAGAGCTATCCATATAACAAATCTATTGTTTGTATTTTTTGTTTTTATTTCCTTTATTTTTAAACCAGGGGCTCTAATGCTAGAAGGCCAAAAATTAATCAACTCTTACTAAACAAACAAAAAAAAATACAAGAAAGGATGTCATAATCCTTTGACACTAAAGCGAACTTTCTACAACCTCGTTTCCGTACGATCGGCATAATCATAAAAAATGGGGCTTAAACATAATTATTCTCCACGTTTAAGGCATTTCTAAACCCGTATAAGAAAAAAAATGATTGAATTCTTTGCCTGCGAGCGTATCAAGTAATTTTTTAATGAATAAGTTGATTAAAAAATTTTAATAAATAAATTATCAAGGAATTAGATGGTAGGGAGAGAGAGAGAGAGAGGGTAATCAGACTTTTAAAACTATAATCAATAATTTATTAATATCGTAATAGCATAATTAACATTTTAATAAACCCCTTAAGCCGACCCCATTGACTTTCTCTAATATATGCACTGCGCATTCTATGCAGTTGGTAGTTCATTTATAATTGCTTGTTGACCAGGGCCATCTAATAAGCAGATTTTTATTCCCAGGCTGCTTCAAATTGTTCAAACAAAAAACAAACAAAAAAATATTATTTGCCTATGTGAGCATTCTTGTCATAGTTCACAAAATATACACATATATGACTGAACATAATGAGCCCTTTTAATGTTTCTTTGTTCAAAGTATAAAGGGTTCTTATGGATTTTCCACGTTGTAATTTCACGGTTTCAATTTTTTTATACTTCCTGAACAAAAAGTCTCATATATAAATATTTCTCCTTTCTTTTAAGAGTTTTCTAGGCCCAAAAATATTAAAACTAAATAATATCTTAAATTGAAAGTTTTTTTGCCGAGAGTAGCAGAATTTTTATATATTGAAGGAGACAATAAAAGAGTATCTGATAATATCTGAAATCTATATTAAGAGTCACTCACCTCTTCGCCTTTATTAACTCTTCAAATGAGAAAATGGAAGTAAAAGTGAAAACTTTTTAAAGATTCTGTAAGCTTTGCCAAATTTTAGTTCCTTTGGTAGTTTTTGTCAGCGAACGGTTTGAGCTATAAAGTTGTAATATGGCACCACACTCTGCCCTTTACTAATACAAACTTGTTAGCCAACTTTCAGCTCATTAGCTTCAGCCGTTCGATAGCTTTCCATATGACAATTTCATTTTTTCCTCAATTTTTTCCAATTTTCAAACTGATGCTGGAAACTTCAATGTTTTGGAAAGACACAAATTTTGTCATTAAAATAAACTTACTTTCTAGTACTTTATTAAGTTATCAAAAATAGTAAAATTCAGGTGGAAAGATTAAACATGCCAAAAAATTATTTTTCCCCACATTTAAAAAGACAGATTTTTTTGGTTATATTTAAGTTTTGAATCAACCTATTAATTGTGTATTATTGTTAAATTGAGTGGATATTGATGAGGCAGTCCAAAAAAGAAGAAGATAATTTATACTATCTTTTTATTCATAAACCGATGTTTCGGAGGCTATTCCATCCTTCTTCAGGGTTTAAAAAGAAAAAGAAGGAGGGAATAGCCTCCGAAACGTCGGTTTATGAATCAAAAGAGAGTCTAAATTATCTTCTTCTTTTTTGGACTGCCTCGTCAATATCTACTCAATTTCACTTATCAGTCCGTCTCCAAAAATTACTTCAATCTTATTATTGTTAAAGTTTGTAAGATACTGAAAAAGATTATAGAGCAGAAACGAAATTTAAATATTTAGAAGTCAAAAAAATAAACAAATCAACCTTGAAAGAGAATGTTGATTTTTTGCAAATTACGCAAGCCAGTCAAATGAAGCCTTTTAAGAAAATAATTGACTTTATTTCATTAGAAAATGTGTGATAAGAAGTCTAGGAAGCTAATCAGCAATAAATATCTTATTAATTTATAGCCTCGTTGTTTCTTCTGACATGTTGTATCTTAATCTACTAAGACATATATTTTGCGAAGGAAACTTTGTTTATTAACATGATACTAATTTTTAAAATAACAATTTTTGGTTTCATCAAGGGATTCTATATATCACAGACCAAGTGTTAATTTAGTTGATTAAAAAAAGCAGCTAGCCTTTTTTAAAATGACAGTGTTTTATAAAGAAAGATCTATCTAACTAACGTTGAAAATAAATTAAGCTTTACAAATCCACTTGCGACTTTTAGCTGTAAAATCAGCACATATAACAGCCTCTTTGTGAGATAAAAGCATCCAATTTCGAATTTTAGAAGTATAAAATTTTAATGGAAATTAAGCAAAATGAAATTTAACGAAAAGTCAATGGATTACTAAAGCAAAACTGTATGAGAATGGTTGTATTTACAATGTGATAAAGCGTTAGTTAACTTTTTTATAAATACAAAGTCTTATTTGGAAAAAACAAGCTATTTTATATTTGAACAATCCGTCGAAGTTGAATATAAGAAAAAGACGAAATTTTCATTTTTTGATTTTTATAATGATATTGATACAAGACGAATTTTCAGCATAAAGGTACAACAACCTCTATCGTCCCCGGTAGACCTTTGTATCGTGAAAAGAAGATATTTCAGTGGATGAAGGTCTTTAAAGACTGAAGGTTGTAATGTAGCCGGGAAGATGGACGGGTGAAGCAAGTTTCTCTAAAAGTCATAGGGATAAACGGGTAAAATTTGCCTCAAGTCTGAAGAAAAGGCCTAAATTAAATTAAAGAAATTTAATTAAAAAAAATATTAAACGTTCATTTTTTGTTTTTAAAAATTTCCATTTTTGAAAGGTTATTTGTTTTCAACAAAAAAAGGTATTAATTAAATTCATAAATTGGAAACTCTGAGGGTGAATAAGGGTGATGTTTAACGAATCCATTGGTTTCGATTTGGCAGGGTGATCGCCGAAGACGATTACCTCTGATAGTGTTTCTTCTTGATGAGGCTTTATTCGAAGCCCCGTTCATTCATCTTGGCTAATAGGGATGCTACCTTTCGAATGGTGTCCCCTGTCCTCCGAAGACCAATTAGACGACAGGTTGACGAGATTGTTGTGTGAGTGTGTGATCATCTGCGGTGTGTGTGTGTGCGGCTAAAGAGACGGGTGGGGGCCGCCTGGGAGGTCTCCCTCGCCGCGGCCCCAAAAAGTGACGGCGAAACAGAGAGGGAAAATAAAAAAAAATAAAAATAAATAAAAAAAAAAAAACTCACACATCTTGGCCCGAAAGAGGGCCACACCTTGGACCCCAATGTTTTGGCTTGAAGGTGAAGGGATAGGTAGGATAGGGCGTTGGAATTTCCGTCACAGGTTCCTGAATCTTCTTCCATCTTCACCGTTGCCACTAATTTTCAGTTCATTTAGCAAAGTTCTAGCCGTAACCTCACTTATGGAGACTTTAATGAGTTAAAAATTTCTTTCTTTGAAAAGTAATTGAAATTAATAACGATTCAAGACTAAAAATATACATATAAAATATATATAAAATAATATCTACTAATAATTTTCAAAAATCCTTCTAACAAACACCTACAATAATTAATATAACAGTTCCTTTAACACATAATATTCTGAAAACTGAGTCGGAAACAAAGAACTACTGGGTGAAAGTCGCTAAACAAATTGAAAAGATTTGCAAACTAGATAAATTAAAAAAATATTTATACAAATACACCCAATAACTCGCGATACCCAATAGTATTTTGACAGTGAATCTGGGAGCAATATATTTTTCTTTTTGTATAGTTTGCACTCTTGTTGAAAAATAATAGAAAATTAAAGTTCTTCGGGCCAGGATCAACTCCGTTTTCGCAATACTGACCCTAATCTTTAAAAAAGATGATACATTACATTTTTCTAGGGCATCTCAAATAATGTTTTTTTTAACAGAATAAATAGTTTCTAGATCAACAAGACCACCAAGTATTAAAAAATAAGCTCTCATGGGTTCTTTAATTCCCTATAGTGGCATTTTCTTAGTAGCGCAGTTTTTATATCGCGTACTACCTAACAAGTAATCCGCAGGAGACTCCGACTATAATAGAAAAATAATCTCACTCTAGAAAATTATTAATCCATTGCCGAAGTTTTCATCGTATTACGTTCTTCCTGTTACGTTGTATACATGACGGAAACAGTATGGATTTAGAAAAATAAGTGCTAATTTTCAAATTGAAAAATAAAACAATATTATACAAAATATTATTATTTAAGAGTGCACATTGTGGCTTTCATCTACTTGGGGTTTATGCTTCATTTTATTAAATCCACTTATTCATGAGTAGAGTAGAAAAATGCTAAAATGGTAATGAAACTAATTATCTAATCCTGTAGAAATATAACGCCTTGATATGTAAATACCTACTAGTCTAGATGATTCAATAAAAAATAAAAAATGGTTTATTCAAAATATAACTCCAAGCAAGAACACCCTGTCACATTATCTACATCCATTCTAACATGACTTACCTCATAATCATTATAAAATTAGTAAATTTCAAAAACTTCGCATATAATGTAATGTACATAATATAAAATGTAATTTAAATGAAAAAAATAAACTTTGAATTTTCCCTGATAAATCCATGATTTGAGATTTGTTATATGTATTATCTCCAAAATTATAAATCCCAGATTAATGAAATTTGTAAATAAAGCTATCTATTTTGTCAAAAAAATCGACGAAGGACAAAATACAAAATTTTTGGGGGGATAAATTAAAATCCAATTAATCATTAGAACGTAGAATAAACATTTCCGAATAACGAAAAAACAATTCAACAATCGAAGAAAATAAGCTGACGTGTTCTAATGTGGTCATCCACTTGACTTTACCATAGAACCTAGCCCCTCACTTATATTTAATATTTAATAAAATTATTTATAATCGTGTAGGGGAGGGGGTTAGTTTTTGCATTTTTAGACTTCTGGGGGTCCATTGATTATGTATACAAAATTTGGTTGAGTTTGCTCAAATGGCCTAGATTTTTAATTTTTAGCTCCCCCCCCCCCCTTGCACCAAAATCTAATCAGCTCTTAATCTCAATAGACTAAAAATTACGTGTGAAATTTGGTTTCGATATTCAAACTAGTTTTTGAGCTAGCTTGTCCACAAAAATTTGGTAACGCACAGACTAACGAGCACCCAACCAGACAACCGGATAACCATAATTATCTCGAAAAATATAATTTTTTCGATGTTCACTTATTAGAGCTTTTTTGTAGAGCGAAATGGCATGGTTTCGCTCAATTTTTTTAATCAAAATAGTATGGTAAAGTAAAAATTTTCAACGATCGAATCTCCAAATCTATCTGGAAAATTTGGTAACGCACAGACTAACGGGCACCCAACCAGACAACCGGATAACCATAATTATCTCGAAAAATATAATTTTTTCGATGTTCACTTATTAGAGCTTTTTGTAGAGCGAAATGGCATGGTTCGCTCAATTTTTTTAATCAAAATAGTATGGTAAAGTAAAAATTTTCAACGATCGAATCTCCAAATCTATCTGGATCCTTATAGAATTAACTGAAGGAACAAGGTAAGTTGAAACTACGGTAGCATAACCTCTCTGGGGCTTGAACAGAAAATTACCAGTAAGATTAACGTCAATAAAAGCATAAAATAGGAGTATAATATCATATCATTCATCAGAATTCTAGAAAATTTTATAAAATAACTTGGTTCACTTTTTTTGGAAATTAGGAATAAAGACGTTAAATTTTTAACACGATGATAAAATAAGACAAAACCATCCATCATCGTCAGCCAACAAGGATGTCACATGTTGGAAATATATTATTTACTCGGGTAATGAATTAAAAAGGAAAAAAATCATAATTTTTGTGCAGCAAGCAGAATAATCAAGGCTGAGGAAGTGTTTTCCGAAGCGTGCAACAGACAGGTGGGGTCACCCGAGCATCACCTGATACACGCTTCTTGTTTCAACGTCTCTGCAGAAAAGATGGCCGGCGACACGTGCGCACGCAATCAGCGGAACATTCTGCTCAACTAACTTTAAAGAAATTTCATATCTTAAAGAGAGTATTTCGATGGATATGAAAAATCAGCGAACAATTCAACCGAGATGTAATAACACACAAACAAATATAAGATGTCTGGAAAATTATTTTTGAAGTTATGATAAGAAAAATGCTTAAAATTAATAAGATCAATAGCATTACTAATAAAGAAAATTTCTATAAAATTAAAGCTATGATGTAGATAAGATTGTCAGGTTTCTCTAATTGTAAGCCGATTTCTAAATTCGCTATTAGCTAGTCACACCTTAAGTTTTCCTATAATTAGCTAAGTCAATTAAAGACCAACATTTTTTTTTATTTTTTTACTCATGTCATCCCGAGTCGAAATTTAAGTACTACTTTTATCCCTTAGGCCCGAAATAGAACCGATTTAGAGCACTGTAACCCCGCCTATCACCTACATTGAACCCCGAGATCTACCCTTTACCCGGAGATACTACTTTGAACCCATAAGTCCGATATTAAAAATGAAGACGTACCATTTGTGAGGGTGTTTTCACGAACAGTAAATAAGATGTTTTCTGGAGAAATCAGTAATCTCAACACATATAGGCAACAGTATTATCCAATAAATCATTATGAAGTTCCTGGAGGTAACTTGAATTACTACAAAAATAGATGAACATATCAGTGATTATTGAGTCAGGAAAGTCTACTTTATATTAATATAAAATTCATTAGTAATTAACCTCAATTTTAATAAATTATTCAAATAAGTAGGTACTATATTGAATTCTTACTTATTACAGATTCTAACTCTAAAAGTGACGCTGAAGAACGTCATCTAATGTCTTTATGAGTTATCTATTCATTGGCATCTATCAAACAAGACAACGATATCATTTTAACATATACTCATTATTCGATGAAAAAGATATTTCATTCCAAAAAGTCTCCAGTGATCCACCCGGGAGATTGTCAAGTATTTTGGTTTCCATCCATAAATCCTTAAATTACATTTTCATATTCATTCATTTATAAATATGTATAACAGCTTTTGTACATAAATTTTTGCCTTGGGTAAATATCCCGGCAACTAGGTAAAAAAACAAAGACAATATAATAATACTATAATAATATTTATTTATTTATTATTTTTATTATGATCCAATAGGTTACAGGGGTCCAAAATAGACCCTAAATTTTATTCTCATCAGAACCGACATTGAACCCCAAAGTGATAAAACGGGAAATTAGGACCGAAAAGCGGTCCAAAGACGGACCTAATTTAACATGAAAATAGAATGTACTTTGAGCCTCCAAGTCCTAAATAAGAACTACCTTAGGATTTAAATTTCGACACGGGATAGCATCATGGAATAAAATATTTTTTAACAAGCAGCAATAAGTATTCTCGTTTCGCCCCATGGCCTGGATTGGTATAACTAAAAACTTCGACCCTAATGGCAAATTTAATGGCAGTTTTTTTAATATTAATTTGAGTCCGCCAAAAAAATCTGTTTATCTCTATAAATCTTTCTTACCAATAGTGATCGTAGTAATTTTTAAAAATTCTATGTCATTTACAAGTTTCTTATAATTATATATTGGAAATTTTAAAATAAAAATGTTTTGGAAATAAGAACAAAGGGTAAAGAGTAAAAAAATGTTTAATGAGTACAACAAAAGGTTAAACAATGCATTCTTGTCACAGATATGGGCTAAGATTATCAAGTTTTTAAGCAGCAATTTCGCACGAAGAAACTTAAGACCAGGTCTGAACTAGAGAGGCTCGAATTAACAAGGATTATTACTGTGTATCTAACAATATTATAAAGAGGAGAGTTTGTGTACTTTTTTGTTTGTATTTGAGGCTTTTACTCTAAAACCGTGGTTCCTAACCTGGAGATAATTACCCCTATGGGGGTATAATAGCTATTTAAAGGGGTAGTCAGGTTAATTAATAGAGTAACGCAGAAAAATTGTATAGTTCTCAAAGAATATTTGTTTTTATTGTCATAGGTTTAACTAATTTTCATATTTAAATAGTAATTACACCATCAAAGTTCTACAAACTGAACCTGAAAGAACATTGAAAATTTTTAGTAGAAAAACAAATGGTAAACAATCACTAATGCTAATATGTAACTGTTTAGGTTTATTTTCTCATATTTTTTTAACAACGGGTAAAGATACATGACTAGTTTGGTCATAGGGGTGACAAAACTGAAAAGGTTAGGAAACACTGCTTTAAAACTAATTATTTGATTAAGATGAATCTTAAAATGATATATGCATGATCTTCTGAATGTGTCAGTAGTTTATCGAAATGGTACTGGACAGGGAAAATAAAGTAAAGAAAGTAGAGAATATAAATTTCTTATCTAATGTTTATTTTATAATAGACGAGCCGATCCAGGCGTGCCTTCGGCACGCCCTCTACAGCACGCCCCTCCGGGCAGGCTGGCCCTGGCGGGCAGCGTCTCGGCATGTGATTATTAGGTCTGTAATATATATTTGTAATATTTTGGCCCTTCTTTCGCCCCCACGCACTCATTTTGGCTATTGATTTTTACAGCATACATTTTATATAGTCTTAAAAACTAACATTACAAAATTTGATCTATATCGGAGAGAGTATTAATTTTTTGCCCCCACTCACATTTTGGGAGGTTGAAATGATTTTTTAGATATTTAGAAATATTTAGATATTTGCAAATAAATAACTCTCAGTTTTCTAAAGAGTAAATGTACAAAAAAGCTAAAAATTTCTATGTTTTGCCTCCCCCCCCTATCGCCCCCATACAGTCAATTTTGATAGTTGATTTTTACAGGGATAGTTTCTTAAAGTAATAAAGAATAATTCTACAAAATTTGATCAAAATCGGAGAGAGTTTTTGCCCCCACTCACATTTTGGATAGTTGAGGGGGGTCGGATTACAAAAAATCTTGAAATTATTTTTTTAGATATTTGCAAATAAATAATAAAGAATAAGTCTACAAAATTTGATCAAGATAGGAGAGAGTTTTAATTTTTTCCCCACTCACATTTTGGATAGTTGGGAGAAAATCCTGATATTACTTTTTAGATATTTGTATTTAGAATTTTATTAAGTAAAAATCAAGTAGATATCTTATCGTTCTTAATTGAAAATGCATAATTAGTGTAGCTTAGCAAACAGGAAGTTGCTATTGAAGACATATGTATGGAGCATAGCCATGTACGGGTGTGAAACCTGGACAATTGGGAAAGCGGAGAGAAAGAGATTGGAGGCTTTCGAAATGTGGTGCTACAGAAGAATGATGAATATCAAATGGATGGATAAAATTACAAATGAAGAAGTTCTTGGAAGAATCGGAGAAAGAAGAACCTTGTGGAAGAGTCTGAAGAAGAGAAGAGGTCAGATGATGGGGCACACACTGAGACATGGGGGACTGCTTAGGGGATATCTTGGAGGGGGAGGTGGGAAAGAAAAGGGGAGGGGAAGAACCAGATTAGAATATTTCAACCAAATAATTGGGGATATGGGATGCCAGACATTTAGAGAGGTCAAACAGCTGGCGGGGGACAGAGTCGAGTGGAGACGGATTGTTGCATCAAACCAGTCTTAGGACTGTATACTCAATGATGATGATGAATTAGTGTAAACACATTTCAAAGATATTTTGCCCCTTTTGACCCCTTTAGAGGTCGAATTTCAAAAAAATCCTGAAATTAGTTTTTAGATATTTTAATTTAGTATTTTTATAAGTAAAAAGCAAATAGATATTTTATCGTCCTTAAGAAATATCGCATAATCAGTGAAAACACACTTTGCCCCCTTTGACCCCCTTAGGGGTCGAATTTCGAAAAATCCTTTCTTAGTGAGCCCCTATGTCATAGATGTAATATCCTCTCCAAATTTCATGTTTCTATGTCCAGTGGTTCTGGCTGTTTTGATGATGAGTGAGTTTATCGGGCAAAGAATTATATATATATATATATATATATATATATATATATATATATATATATATAATAGATAGGTACTTCAATTATTTAAAAAAAGATTGTCCAAGAATTTTCAAAATATAGTTCGGAATTTTAAATAAGTGTGTTCGAATAAAGAAGTGGACCCAGGGGGATGTTCAGACTCACTTGACCCCCCTCTATTCGGAAGTTATTGTTGCTAGTGAAATCAGACACAAACGGAAAGATGAAAAAAATTAAGTTTAAAAATTGTTCGAAGAAGCGATAAATACTTTAACTTATCTAAATGTAATAAAAAGATGTTTTTGGGGTTGTTAGATTAATTTGGAAATAAAATAGCTTAATATGAATTAATTCGTAAGCATTTTTCTAATTTCGATCATAGATATAAGTTTTATAAAATCATGAGTTTTTTTTTAATTTTTATTATAACTAAATATTCAACCCTTTTCACAATTTAGACAGGCAAAATAATCTTTCATTTGTCAGTTTAATTAAAATATTCATTTTTATCATTTTTTTTCATTTTTATTATCATTATGTCACACATCAAAAAAGTTTTTCTAAAATAAAAGTTTTCGACACTTGATAATTTAATCAGGAAAAAATTACTTTGGAAAATATTAATTTAGAAACAAACAAAACATTTCATATTATAATACCTTGTACATAACATGTAGGTATGTGTTATTTAAATACGGATATTGGCGTAAATCAAGATTAGCATGACATCTCTTGAAGATAGATAGAATTAATATTTACATGTACAATAAAGTGAATTCACCCCTCATGACATTTATTGATAGAAAATTATCGGGGAAACAAAATTTATTCTCTCATATGAATAATATATTTACTTCCCCGTTAATTAACGCTTCTGATTTTTTCCAATTTTAAATTAACTAGCTGCGAAGCCCGCATTCGGCGGGCATCTTACTGACCAGGAGGCTTGTTGATTTTTTGACCCTGAACATTCGTGGGTTTTAAAATAATAATGTATATTTTCTAATTTTAATAAATTAGATATAAGCTATTTGTGGGTTTTAAATGAGTGGCTCGCGACGGACAGCATAAGCGCTTTATAATAGATGACCATAGTTCCGGTTCTCGAATGTTCGACGAAATTAAGAAACATATAGTATTATGATATGATAGGTTTCAAGATTTGTAACTCAAGCCCTTCACAGAGTCGCCATAATTTGGCTAGATTCTATACTTTCAAGGATATCGTTGCAGTTTCTATATTCTTTCTTAGGGATTATGTTGGAGTCACGATACACGACAAGAGCGATGATACTAGCCAAGAGGAGAAAATCAATGCAACTTTTTATTAGAATGTTTTTAAATTCAACGAGAAGAGACACGCTTTTTAGATTAACATCGACAAAAATTATGATAAACTAATCATTTTGTTAATTGGCTCTTGTCACGAATGCAAGTTGAAACTTTTGTTAGTTAGCCTCACTTTTAGGATCAAAAATACCAAAATCACATGTTGTTGTAATTAAAGGTTTATGTTTATACCTCATTTTCTTAATTCAGTTCCATAATTGATGATGATTCTAAGGAGGGTACAGGATCAAATAAATAAATGCGGACTCAGCAATTTACAGTTCGCGATATTTCGCTTTTAATCAAAGCTTCCCCAGGGTCTTGATATTGCACTATACATTCGATATAGAAAATAAATTACCTTGTCATTAATTGTTTTCTTAGTATAAAAAAAAAATCATTGCACTTTAACAAAAAATTCCACCTTCATTGTAATATTTTCGACAAAATTTGAAGATGATGAACTCTAAACATGAACATAAGTAGAGGCAGAAAAATTGTGCTCTTTGTGTAATATTTTAGCATTATAGTATTTTATACCACTTGAAAAATAATTTCTCCTTCACAATCAATAATTTTGTAAAACCTTGCTTAAATAAATAAATAAATAATAGGTCTTTTTTATCCTTTAAAACCCGAAAAAAACTAAAAGAAAAAATTTCATACTGATTTGTCTCTGCTTAATATATTATAGGTTTTACCATATTCAACGTAAATGTATTCATAGATTTTTCAACTAAGTCAAAAGAGATGCATGCAACACGACTAGAATTGTAAAGGTTGTGAATATCTAAACAGCACACAGTATCTAAAGAGGATCTCACCTATCTCAGAGAAAACTGGGCCTCATGTAGCTTATCTTAAAATTTTGCAGACAATGTTCCGAGCAATAAAAAAGTATATCCTTCATTGTTTTATTAATTATTTCTTTTAAGCGTTTATTTCCTCACATTTCTATAACTTCTAATTGAAATTTAGATTACTTAATTGGAGAAATTTGTGAATTACGTGCATCCATTTAGGTGAGAACATGCTTTTCAGTCAGGATGAATAGTTAATAAATAAATTTATAATTTCACTTGCCTCATGAGACTCGCTTTTTAGCAAAATTTCGATTTCCAATCTTCCAATTATGGGTAATCTATTAATAAATGTGCGATTTGAATGCAACCCCTAATAAATACCCACTCAACTCACAGGTCTTCAAATAAATTCTAAGATTTCTTTTTACCAGACCAGACTTCATTTGGATTTATTTTAATAACAAATTATAGGAAATATGATTTTTACATGAAATTTTATCATGTTTTATTAATTTTATTAAAAATTCTCTTACGATTTGGGTCATCCATAAGAATATTAATCAATTAATCATAATTTTCTAGAGTTTGGCTTTCGAAGCTGGTCTCAAGTGCTAATAGATAATCTCGTATAACACAAACGTAAAACCAATGTGAACATCACATTATTATTATTAACTGAATGTAATGGAAGGCAGCCCAGGGGTAGTGAGGAAAGAAAAAATAACACATATCAAATAAGGTGTAATTTATTGGAATCCTTCCTCCTTTCCTTTCAAACCGACGTTTCGGAGGATTTTCCCTCCTTCTTAAGGGTTTCAAAGGGTCAATGAATGAAACAAATAAAATGTTTCCTTCTTTTCTCCACAGTAGTGTTCAAAACTTTCTGTGGAGAAAAGAAGGAAACATTTTATTTGTTTCATTCATTGACCCTTTGAAACCATGAAGAAGGAGGGAAAAATCCTCCGAAACGTCGGTTTGAAAGGAAAGGAGGAAGGATTCCAATAAATTACACCTTATTTGATATGTGTTAATTTTTTCTTTCCTCACTACCCCTGGGCTGCCTTCCATTACATTCAATTAAAAGTTCTACCAGTCCGTCTCTCTCCAGAGAAAATTTCGTTGCAAAAAAAAAAAAAAAAAATATTTAAAATACTGAATATGGATAACAAAGAACAGGTTACTAATGTAAAGACTCAACTATGAGTTTTAAATATGTTATTTACACGATAAAAGTTAACATATTCAAAGATATAAATGAAAATTCAAAATATTATTATTATTTTTTTTAATTAATCCAAATGTATTTAGGTATTCACAAATTTCAACAGGAGTCAAATACTAGAATACATGCAAACTGGAGTTCAAAAGTTTAAAAATTATTTACTCTTTTGGCTTTTAGTTCTAAATCCATGTTCAATATATAATTAGGGTGTTCCCAGTCACATAAAATCGACGTTGTATATATAAACGTTCTTCCCTACTCTAAGTTTGTATTTTTATTTATTTTTTTTCTATTTACAGGTAGTGTACCCCTTTTACATTATGAGACAAAAACACACAAGTGCAAATAAAAAATAAACAATAATAATACTTTACCAAGTTTCATAAATCAAACTTATCATTCAAATAACTAACAAATTTATTTAAGACAGGCTGAAAACATCATAGTCATACATTAGGTACTATAACATAGTGAAACAAAGGGAATAAGAAATAACTGGGGATAATTAATAGGGAATGATCGCTAGGAAAACACCAATATAGTTCGCGTGGCTATTGTAAAAATATCCCTAGTAGTTTGGGACAGTGAAGCTGATCGACTCTGATAATCATAGTTATGTCTTTATATTATCACATAAAAATAGCTTTAGGATTAAAATCTGAAATTTTGTGAATAATCTACGCTTGATCGATTTTCTAATTTCATTATGTGTGGTCAACCCAAAATAATCTTCCCAACAAAGTTTTCAGAATTCAAATCTGAAATTCTGTGATTAATCTAGACATCACCAATTTTCTAATTGCATTATGTGGTCAATCCAAAATAATTTTCCCAACAAAGTTTTCATATATAAGAATTTAAGTTGCCAATAGAAATAGATTTTACATTTCCCAAGAAAATCAGAAAATGTCACAGGTGTCATTTACTAGATCCAAGATGGAATGGATTATTTTTAACTATATACCAAATTGGATGTCCCGGCCCCCCTTGGGTACCGAAACATATAACCTCACAAGGTAGTCAATAGGCTCAGAATCCTAATTTTGGCACTCGGGTTTAATTCCCGAAGGGGTAAAAACAAACCTTCTGTCATTTGATTAAAATTAATTCATTCCATCTTGGTTCTTACCTCTTATGATTTTTCTTAGAAAGTTTTTTACTTTATCCAATGCAAAGCATGGGTAAAGTATTGTAATCGCTCTCGGGGCAAGCGTGGCTTCAAAGGGTCCTCAGGTAAAGACTACGGAACCCATGGACTCAATTAAAGTCACAAATTGTAGTATTCAATTAGGTTGAATATTAGCACGTGGCGGTTTTGCCAAAAATTACATGGGGTCTCGTCGAGAGGCCAAAAAGTGCGATTTTTTCATTTAGTGCGTGCGGATGGATGTATGTATGGATGTATGTATGTATGGATGGATGTATGTTATCGCTTTTTTGGCCCACGATTTTTTCCACACCGTTGCACCGATTGAAATGAAATTGAAAACCTACCATTAGTTTAACAAAATGAAGCGCTGATTAGTTTTTGGTACATATCGGCCCACAAACATTAGTACTTTATTTCAGTACTTTTTTAGTTTTTTCTAAATATCTTGAAAATGACTTAACCGATTTTGATGAAATTTAATATCCTAATTAAGTACCTTGGGGACCACAAAAAAGGTTAAATAAAGTTTTTAGTAAAATTATATTTTAAAGTACTTTACTCTAGAGTAAGATGGTACTTTTTTTAATTTTTTAAATTCTTTAAAATTTATTCATTTGAAAGTTTTAATATAGCTCATTTAGCCTTGCTTAAGTAAGAATGGATAGGCTTCTCTCTGTGAAATGCTAAAAATTTGGGAGGAATTTTTATGAGTAACCATAGCAACTGCGTTGTTTTCTTATCCGTTACCTTTGCTGAAGACAGAGAAATCGATTTTAAACCAAAAATATCGAGTGATTCTCATCTAGTACTTGAGGAATAATCATTCTATATTGGATTTTTGACGTTTCGGTTTTTATTAGTAACCATTGCTGAAGACATAGAGAAATCGATTTTAAACCAAAAATAGCGATTGATTCTCTTCTAGTACTTGAGGAATAATCATTCTATATTGGATTTTTGACGTTTCGGTTTTTATTAGTAACCATTGCTGAAGACATAGAGAAATCGATTTTAAACCAAAAATAGCGATTGATTCTCATCTAGTTCTTGAGGAATAATCATTCTATATTGGATTTTTGACGTTTCGGTTTTTATTAGTAACCATTGCTGAAGACATAGAGAAATCGACTTTAAACTAAAAATAGCGGTTGATTCTCATCTAGTACTTGAGGAATAATCATTCTATATTGGATTTTTGACGTTTCGGTTTTTATTAGTAACCATTGCTGAAGACATGGAGGAATCGACTTAAAATCAAAAATAGCGATTGATTCTCATCTAATACTTGAGAAATAACAATTCTACATTAGGTTTTTGACGTTTCGATTATTATTGGTAACCATTGCTGAAGACATGGAGGAATCGACTTAAAATCAAAAATAACGATCGATTCTTATCTAATACTAGAGGAATAACCTTATTGAATTCCATTTTTGATGTTTTGACTATTAAGGAAACCTCTACTGAAAATGTAGAAGAATCGACTTAAAATCAAAAAGACTAAATTCTTTTTTGGTAAACAACTCAAGCTTGAGTTGTTTGCCATAAAAGAATTTAGTCTTTTTGATTTTAAGTCGATTCTTCTACATTTTCAGTAGAGGTTTCCATTAATAGTCAAAACATCAAAAATGGAATTCAATAAGGTTATTCCTCTAGTATTAGATAAGAATCGATCGTTATTTTTGATTTTAAGTCGTTTCCTCCATGTCTTCAGCAATGGTTACCAATAATAATCGAAACGTCAAAAACCTAATGTAGAATTGTTATTCCTCAAGTATTAGATGAGAATCGATGGCTATTTTTGATTTTAAGTCGATTCCTCTATGTCTTCAGCAATGGTTACCAATAAAAACCGAAACGTCAAAAATCAAATGTAGAATGGTTATTCCTCGACTCTTAAATGAGAATTATTTTTGAATTAATTTCAATATGAACTACAAATTGCAAGTGATATCTGATTAATAATAAAGGAACAAACATATTAATATTTCAAATGAATTTGGATAAAGTTTAGCAACGATCCGTTGCAGTTTATTTATATAGTAAACAAAGAAAAAAAACTTAAAAACAATGGTATATAATGAAGCCTATCAGAAAAACACTAAAAACAATGTTATAATGACAATATTACAAAAGCGGAATAAATAAATCTTTTGGTCAATTTGTGTGATAATCTTTGGTTGGGTCTATTTAGGAACCATCAGGTAGGGAGAGATATGGATATAGATAATTATATTTTGAATTTTAATTGAGAGGGCTATTGCTTTTCGATTCCCATCGTAGACAAAAGCCGCGACCTTCTCTATTCTAGAGTAATAGTAAACATATGAACCACGAAGTTCAACTTTAAACACTGCTTTATAAGGAAGGCCTAAAGACCTACCTTTAGACAATATTTGTTTTTTTTCTTCATCATTTCTTTTTCCTATTAGATAAATTTGTCACTATTGACTGTTTTCCTAAACACCATGGGAAAAGAATCTCTCCCACACTTCTTCGGCATAGGAAGATCTTCTCTCAGATAAAGAAAAGCAAATAATTAGCGAGAGAATTGGTTACCAGTTAATTAATGATAAGAGAAATTTCTAAAGCACTAGTGGAATTTCTCAATCAATCTTCAAACGAATTTTCGTGAAGGGAATGAAGTTTATAATTATTTCATTTGTGAAAAGGGTATTTTCTATCTATTTTTTCTTCTTGTTAAAAATTCATTTTTTAAATAAACAGCCATAGTTGTTAAATTCTTCAATCCTATGAATTATTTAAATAATAAAAAATGGTTGGTCATCGGGACCTCACCCGGGTTTCGAACCTGTGTGATTTTCTTTTGACTCAAGAATGACTAATTTTTTATGAATAAATATATAGTATATACCTATACCTACATGAATACACACGCGCATATATAGTCCATTGATTCTGTGGATGCGGCGCATCCCTATTTAGAGTATTTTCAAAAATATATAAGAACAACTTCAAAATTTCAGGTGGATCTTTAAATTTTCAAATTATTATCCGTTATTTCACACATGTTTTGTTTTGAAAAGTATATTTGTTCTCGAAATGAAATGTTGCATAGTTTCAAAGGGAAATTAAAATGAATGATTTTCCTAAAAGGGTGCGGATAGAATGTATGAAATCCCTGCCTGGTATATCTTCCAGTTCAAGCTTGTAAAAGACAAGTTCAGACGAGTTTTAGTAGAATAAAAATTGTTCTCGCTGATGAACTATTAAAATAGTAATAATACAAAAAAGGAAACAATAAAGATGATTCGGGAATTTTTGGACTAATCCATTTCTAAGAACTCCCAATATTTAAGATCGGAAATAACTAAGAGTGTTATAGACAAGTCATAGCTTGCTTATAGCAATAGAATTAGAAGAAATTGAAGTTTTTCTTATAGAACAAGTTGATTCATTGTGCAAGATAGTCGATTTCCATCTCAGGGACTGTGGAGTTTAAGTCACCCTTAATTACACAAAACAGTATCCATTTGGGGCGAAGGTCCCAAAATATATTAAAAAAATCTAATGTTAAAATTGAAAAATAATGATGCCGTATTCGATGAAATTTGCAAAATAGGCAAATATTAAAATAAAATTTCAAAAAATGAGGGGTACTTTTTTGGACAGCACCCCTGGTTGAAAAGTCCCCATCCGCCACTGGTATAAATATAGTTTTAAAAATAAATACAAATCTTCAATAGACAATCTAGAAACCTTTAATTAAAAATCCAGACGTTTCAGTAGAAATTCTCCCTTGGTCAATCCAAAAAAAGTTGCTTTAAAAAGAAAAGAAGAAAAGAAAGTTTTCTTTATAAAGCTTTTTCAAATTTTCAAATTTCCATTGAAAAAGGGAGAATTTCTCCGAAAACGTCGGAATCTAAATGTTCGTGATTAATTATATTTTGGACTTTCTAGCTTTAGAACTTCTCGTTCAAATCATTGAATTAGGTGCCATCGAATACTTGTAACTAATAAGCTGAAATTGAACAAATATTTTTGAATAAATAAACTAAGCAAAATTTCGCCATTATAGCTCAAACCATTTGTTGACAAAAAATTGATACATCTCTAAAGTTTAAGAAAAGCATGCCGATTCATGAAAAAGTTTCAACTATTCCCTTCATTTTTAAATAATTATAATAACGAAAAATAAATAAATTAAAAAATTATTCAGACAAAAATTGATAAAAGAGAGGAAATTAGTTCTGGTTTCGTATGTAATTAAGTAGATATGAGGCCAGACAAATGAGTTTCCTGAAAATTCTCATATTAGTTGTTAAATATCTACACGTAAGTAAATATTACATTATGCACAGAGATAAAAGGGTTGCCATTGTTAAGTGGGCACGTTTATCATTAGAATAATTATACCTATATTACTAGTTTCACTCTATATAATATAATAGATATGGGGATAAACGATTATTTCTTATTTTATTATAACCATCTAATATGTTAAAATTAAATATCTAAAAAATCAAGAATTTAATGACTTACAATTCAAAATGAAAATCATCCTCAACATAAGTTTCCTGATGCAACCACCGGTAGAGGCCACTCAATTCTATCCAATGCTATAGTGACTAGATAACCATAGTGGCGATAATTAACTTTTCGACGCCATTAATGGTCTAACTTTCTTAGGGTTGGATAGGCAAATAAACCTCAATCACACATTTTCATTATTTCTGGTTATAATTACGGATTTTTACTTTATCCAATGCAAAGCATGGGAGAAAGTATTGGAATAGCTCTCGAGGCAAGCGCGACTTCAAAAGGGTCCTCAGGTAAAGACTACGGAACCCATAGACTCAATTAAGGTCACAAATTGAAGTATTCAATGAGATTGAATTTTAGCACGTGACGGTTTTGCCAAAAATTACCTGGAATCTCGTCGAGAGGCCAAAAAGTGCCATTTTTTTTGGAAGTGCGTGCGGATGGATGGATGGATGGATGTGTGTGTGTGTTTATCGTTTTTTTTCGTCCACGATTTTTTCCACACCTTTGTGCTGATTGAAATGAAATTGAAAACCTACCATTAGTTTAACAAAATGAAGCGCTGATTAGTTTTTGGTACATATCGGTCCACAAACATTAGTACTTTATTTTAGTACTTTTTTAGTTTTTTCTAAATATCTTGAAAATGACTTAACCAATTTTGATGAAATTTAATATCCTAATTAAGTACCTTGGGGACCACAAAAAGGTTAAATAAAGTTTTTAGTAAAATTATATTTTAATGTACTTTACTCAAGAACATATTAATATTTCAAATGAATTTGGATAAAGTTTAGCAACGATCCGTTGCAGTTTATTTTTTATTATTTGTACAATACAATTCCATGCCTTATTTTTTATTATTTTGTCTTATTAAAAAAATGCAAATTTTTTTTCTAATATCTACATTATTTTGTTTTAAAACAAAATTAAATTGTCGGAATATTTTTTCCATTTTTAAAAAAAAAGTTCAAAAGTATTGTAATTACAATAAAATAAAGAATTTTTTTGAAACATTTTAGAAAGACCAACCGTGAATATTCAGCTTTATCAAATGTTTTTGAACCTGCAGATTTGATACATGAGTCACAAGTCTTTCTTATACTTCTCATTATATATCCGCTTATATTGTAAAGATAATTACTTTCTCCATTATTTAAAGATATGTCCTTAAAATCAAAGTCTTCTGCTATAGCAACTGGCTGTAAAAGGAAAATATAATACCTCGCAAAGAGCAGAGCTGTTTGTCGGGTTCCAATCTTTCCGTCTAACTTTAGCGGCCCATAACTTTCTTCTTTCCGGGTCCTTTGGAAAGACTTTCATCAAAAAGCCTTTGCCTGACGAGTTACTGCAACCTTAAGCTGAACACCCTGGCATTTTATATCTACAAATTATATAAATCTACAAAAATATATATTTAAATTACAATATATCTATTCATAGAATAAAATATTTAACAAAACAGACTAATATGAAGCTAATTTAAATAAAATACTAATGATTTTTAATATACATTTTCTAGTTTAATTTAATAAGTAAAAAAAACCTCTTAGATACTATATATATATATATATATATATATTTAATCATTTTAATCGGGTTTTGTATTTTTACAAACTAAACCTAGGTTATATACATGTGATAAATTATTTATGGCAAAGTTATTATACTTAAAACTTTTAGTCAATATATAAGACTTACCTTGTTAAATATATTTCCAGTAAATTAGAACGATATAAACACTCACTGAATCTAAATCACTCAATAAACTAAAGAAACCAGGCCTTCTCAATGTTAATTTAGATTTTAAATGGCGGATTTCACGTTTGACCAACAGGAACACAGTTCATCCATTGTCGCCACTATGGTTATCTAGTCACTTTATCTGATGCAAAGCCTTTTCCTTCATGACCTCAGCTTCAGGTTCTCTTTTTCATATTCTTCCAGAGTGTACTCTATTCTCAAATTTTTTCAATAACTTCCTCCGTTAATTCTATTCACCCATTTAATCTTTTAGATTCTTCCGTAGCACCATATTTCAAAGGCTTCCAGTCTCTTTCTCTCTGCCTCTTCAATAGTCCAAGTTTCATTTCCTTGCATGACGATACAGTCCACACATATTTCTCCAATAACATCTTTCTATTTTTTTTAGCTGATTGAGCAGGAGCATAATAACTTTGGTTTTGAATTTAGCTTGAGCAATTCTGGATTCAATTTCTTTTAAACTTCCCAGATAGCAAAATTCCTTAATTCCTTCTAATTCTCTCAGTTTAATTTTATACACTCCTGCCTTGTTTGTTGTTTCTTCTTCTCAAGACCTTAGTCTTGATCTTGTTTAAAAATTAAATGACATCTCTGGTCTCCCGATCCAAACTTTTATTTTTTTCACAAAAATTCAGAACATGATTTCAGAGCTTGGATCTACAACCTTGTAGTTCTTTTTTATTTATTTAATCATTTATCTCTATTTAGAGATTTAAAAGCTTATACAGTGCTCTGAGGCAGTTTGCTTCATATGAGCAGTGAAAAGAAGAATATTTCTCATAAAAAAAAAGAAGTGAAAAAGAAAAACAAAAGCCTGTGTGAAAAAGAAATCTCGAGTGAAAGGAAACCAAAAAAGAGACGCCAAAAAAGAGACGCTCATTCCCAAAACTTTATTATCTTAAGCTCTGCATTTCAAAAATTAATAGTTAATTATAAGAGCAATGTTCCTTGTATACTTCGATAATTGCAATTTGGATAAACTTTGGCCTTTTACCTTGAAAATTAAACCTTAAACAATGCTAGCACTTTTACATCTATATCAGTATTTATATAAATTAAGATCTGTTACAACACATCTTTATTCAAGGATTTCAGAAGTTATAATTTTGATTTTTAGAGCCATAATGCACAATGAATTTATATTAAAAAAAACTCAGCCGGAAGTAAACTACTTCAGCAATAAAAGTCTCACAAGTAACAGTTTTACGGACTATAACATAAGAAAATTAGAATACTAAGAAGATGTTTGTAAATATATATTGACAATTTAGTTTAGAGCTTAGATAGAGTATCTACCTAAAAAAAACATTTAGAAATAGATTTGGTAAACTTAAAAAAAATGTTGTTTATTTTCTACAATGTAAGTTCCCTCAAAAACACGGCTACAACTATTAATACTAGCTATTAGCAATAATATTCCGTCAATAGCTGTATCGAAATTTTTAGTATCTTTCAATAATTACTTTTAAATAATTTTATTCTAAATGTATAAACTGGCAAAATAATAAATACAATACATCTTCAGGGTTTTATTTATTTATTGTTTCTTCTGAGGGGAGAATAAAATAACCCTCTAATATATTGTTTACATATGTAATTTGTTTTTTCAGGCCTCGAGTTTTTTTTTCTTCAAATATTTACTTTTTGCTCGTAAAAAGTTTCTTTAGACAGACTAAATAATTTTGGTTTTTCTTTATAAAATCATAATAATACAAACAAACTTACACATCTACACGCTCCCATACATGTATATATAGTAATCGAGAAATTGATCGTTAAATTATATCGTTGTAATTATATAGTTGGGCATGCTTTTAAAGCGACGACGATACCCGACCTTCCTGAACCTGAGTTCGTGACTAGCAAACCCCCTTCACCCTCTCCGGCACCCCGATCTATTGAAAAAACAACAAATATATAAAAAACAACAAAAAAACGTTTTATTATTTGCTTGTCCAAAAGTAATTATAAATCTTATCCGGAAATTAATCATCATTATGTGGATTAATGGCATTTATTTTTTTATCTAATGAATAAATTCGTCATAAAGAGCGTATATTGATTAGAAAACATCGTGGCGTGTGTAGTGCACCCCATATCACTTACATCGCAATGATATCAAACCAGAATAAAAAATAAAAAACAAGAGTAATATAAAAAATTAATCAAATAAAATTTAAATTTATTTAGACAAACAAGCTAGTTTCTTGAATTTTAAATACTATATTTTACTTTAGAAATTTCAATATTTAGAAGAAAGAAAAGAGTTAAAATTAAAATTAATTTTTTAAAAAAGACAATTTATTAAAAATACTTTCAGATGCAGGTACTAAGCTGACGCCAACCGAACCGTCTAAAAACCAGCCCGAAAAGGAGCTATACGAACCCAACCGAGCCGAACTGAATATATATTAACCGAACTGGAGTCGATTTGCATTACTCATAAGATTCACGCGGGGAAGGGTTATTTTGTCATGAGATATTTTGTCTGAAGGATATTTTGTCGTGAGAAATTTTGTCGGGGGATATTTTGTCGGGGGCTGAAATGTCGCGGAATCTCCGTTTTCAAGTTAGCGTGAAATCAGAATTCGGACAATACTCAGACAGACAAAAACTAGCTTGAAATTGTTCACATGTTTTAGACATTTCTAACTACAAATAAGTAAAAAAATAAAAAAAATAAAGAATTTTTGCTTGAATTTACCGAACAAATAGAATAAATTGAATTGAATTAAATTTAAGTATATAAAAGACAAAATCGTATTGTTTTGCGACAGTTTTAAAAATATAATATTTTGAATTTAATTTCAATCCACTGACTGAAAAAGGGTTGCTATCGATTATTTAAATAATAATATTAAAATAATAAAAAGGAAGCTTATTACTCATGCAGACTCAACATCGTTTGATCCTTAATTTCATTTAACAACCAATTACGAACTATGTATCTAACCATGGTATAAATCATTTAGCATTTTACATTTTGCAGCATATTTTTAATGAATTTTACAATTTTATTTTATTTTTATTGATAAATTATAATTCAGTTATATATTTATATACATGATCAAACCAATTAAAAAGGTTTATAATTATTTTATAACTTTAATGAAAGTTTTTTTAAATGTTTTAAATTGATTATGAAATTAAGTCAACTAGCTGATTAATACTAGAACTTTTACTCATTTAAGAAAAATATAGGCTTTGAATTAAAAAATAAATAAAACCTTTTAGATAAAAAATTCGATCAAATTAAGTAAAGTTTTTAATTCATTAACACACAGCACTTGGGACTAAAAACTTAAAAGTATTAAGTCTACTTTTTAAAAAAATTATGAAAAGAGTCTAATCTAGCTAAATAAAAAACTTGCAAAAGTTAATTTATGTGATAAAATCAATAATCTCTCCTAAATCATCAAAATTGATCAAGGGTGCCGGACATTTAGTTAAAAAGGATTATGGAGTGAAATTTCCCTGGGTATATATTAAAAATGAGGATGAGTATTTAATGAAATAAAAATAGGTATTTTATTTTACCATACAAATTTATTTTGTTGTTGGTGTTTGTATGTGTTTTCATTTCATATCTGGCTGTGGTAATGTTTTTTCCAAATTTACACTGATTGAACACTTTCAGTGTATCGCTACATTCAAATATATATTAATAACTTACAATAAAAATTGTTAGGTACCAAATTCGTTGTAAAAAAGAATTCGAAAAAAATATTCAAAAAATTGTAATTATTCTTATTTATTAAGTGCGGCCCTCAGAAATTTTTAAGTTGTCAATCGACACGCGGTGGAAGGTATCAGGTTGGCCAGGTCAGTATTAGATAGAATTAGTACTCAATTGCTCTAGAATTGCCCGTTTTGTTTATTTGTAATTAAAAATATTTAATAGATCTTTTAATGATGAAATCTAGAGACTATTTCAAATGAGTCGACACACGCATGGACAAGTTGAGACCTGCTGGTAAAGATATGTTTTCTCGAATATTTCAAATTATTTATTTTCTCTAATGAAAAAATATCAATTACGTAAAAAATAAATATCGATTAATAAAATACATATTATTTTCATTTGCTTTTACCTAAAAACGGTTCCTGAGAGTACAAAATGCCATTCTTGTAAGGTTTTTGTTAATGAGCTGAAAATTGGTACGCAATATCTTACAATGCACCAAATTTTAGATTATTACTTGAAAATGGTTTCTAAGAGTACAAAATGCCAATCATGAAAGGTTTAGTTAATGAGCTGAAAGTGGTACCCAAATATGTATTTTGCAATACAATGCAACAAATTTTAGCTTTTTATCTGAAAACGTTTCTTGATTATATGGTAACATTATATACATTTATTGCATGACTGTAATATTTTTCATGATTATTTTTTTTATATTTGATTGAAGAGTTCCATTGAGTAAGGGAGAAATTCTCCTGAAATTTTTTGGTTTGATGGATTTACTTAAAAATAATCAATTTTTTTCATTTAATATATTAAAAATGTCTGAAATAAGAATAAGTGTGTTTTTCTATGTATATATGTCTATATATTTTTCAAAAGCTAAAGCTTGGAAATATGTAGCAGAATCTTTATATTTACAAAGGGAGAAGTTTTTAAGGATTTAGGTGTCGGTTCTAGGTGAAACATTATAAATAACTTATGAGGAGAATTTTCTAGGTTAAGTTTCACAAAAAAGGAAATATATTAAAACAAATGTATGTTTTTTTTTTTGAGTTTGATTAGCTCGATATAAAGGGAGAAGTGATTCGAATTTGGGCCTTTTATCTTCAGAACTTGAGGATGAAAAATGACTATTAATTCCCAAGATATTTTTATCGATTATAATACAAGAGTATTTATAGCAGGGGTGTCCAACCTTTTACACGGGCCACATTGGAAGGAAAGAATTGTCCCGGGCCGCAATTAAAATATACTAATTCTACCGATTTTGTTGATCAAAAAAGATAGATGATAATATTAAAAAAAAATATTTATTGTTAAAATAAATACAAATATTTTACAAAATAATCTTTAAGCATTTAATCTCCTGAAATTTTTTGGTCTTATTCTTGTTTCAGACATTTTTAATATATTAAATGAAAAAAATGAATATTTTTAAGTAAATCTATTCTCCTTCCAGCAAGCTTAATTATTTTAGTTGTATTCCTGCTCAATCACAATGATATTTTTCTGTTGGCTAGGTAATCTAATAAAAAGTTTTCATTTAAATTGGTATAACTTTATTTAAATAATAAGAAGATGCAACTCGTTAACTCTCTGGCATACTAAAAGGAAAAAGGGAAAAATTTTGTTTGTTCTGGTTTCGGTTCTTAAACTAAAATATTACAAAGCAAATGATCTCCCTACTGGAAATTCAAAATACCCTAAAGTACCTCTTAAAGATTTAATGTCTCAAAGGACGTTTCTAATTTATTCGCTTCATAAAGAATGTACTAGCATCGGCAAAGAAGCATTCCCGGCGGAATTCTCCTTACCCTCCATTTCCCCTGTTATAAAGAAATTCTTACACTTGTATCATATCATGTACATCTCTTTATTATAATGACCAGAAATATTTTGAAACTAATATTTCAATATATTTTTACTTTATTAAATTTAATTTCTTTTTTTTTGTTATAGTTTTCAAAATTTATTTATTAATTATTTTAATTATTAAAAAAAGCAAAAATTGTTGTTGTTTGAAATATAAAATAGAAGTTATCCATCAATTTACATCAAATCACAAATTTTGTCTTAAAGGTTTGATGGACTAACTAATTTAGGAAATCATTTCACAGCTCACAATAAAATGAGGCAATCAAATATCTGGTAATCTCTCTGTCGTTTCGGTTTCTACTACTTCTACTACTACTCGTCTTGAATGTGATACGTTATAGCCAACTTAAATCCGTTATAGTTTAATTAGATCTATCATTACTTAAAGAGGAAGACTTCAGAATTAGAAACAGAAATGTTATGAAAACTACTAATATGTACTTTATATCGTGTCCTGACTTGAAGTGGGAGAACCAATTACAGGTTTTTTTATTTAAAAATATGTACAAAGATGCATGCCAGACTCTGTATAAGATTTTCCCATAGTGTTTTTTTGAATAATATTGGATTTTTAATTTTTGAGAAAACTATTCTATCATACTTTCTCTTCGTTTAGTACTGTAATGTCAGTTCTATTTTAGCATCCATATAGGTACTGCAATTTTGTTTTAAAGACGGAGCTGATGTCTGGTTGGCCCCCCACTTTAAGTAGAGTATTCTTAAGGGATCTTTGATCATACAGTTAAGTAACTTACAGGAAGGATACAAATTTCAAAAAGAGCTGCACATCATCATTTATAGAAGCATAGAATGGAAGCTGCGCTACGTTTGGTTATCGTCTAACAGAGAGTTTACCAAGCTTACGATTTATTATAAATGAATGAAGAAGTGTGATCATATAACAAACCTTCATGTTTCGAGTCATCCACCTTTACTGGTCTGACCAGACCTTTGGTCCCTATAATAGTTTCTGAATGGGGTGGAGTAAAATTCATTAGCGGCTGAAAAACCATTGTAACTAGTTCTCCAATAAAGTCTGGTCCATCTAAGCGAAGGACATTTTCAAATTTCTGGGTTATGACAAATGGTGGATACATTTATTAGTTTAATTAAGTTTTCTGCATATTCATTGTCTTTTCTTGAAATTGTCTTCATCAAAAGCCCAAGCCTTTTCCGGATGAGCAATTAAACGAGTTTCTGAATATACGAAATGCTAAGAATTTTTAATTATCACTTGTTAAGACTATAAATTAAACATCAAATCAATTATTCCATTTTGAATATCCAAAAGTGGATTTTCGATTTCCTCTTTCCTTTAATCTGATACTTTTGAATCATTTTGAATTTATAATTGGTTAATTAGTGAGATTCAATTTTGCTGGTGAATGCTACTTTCTTCATGTCTCATTTTCTTTCTTTCTCTCATTAAGGCATTATTCCTTTCAATTTGTGTTCAAATTACTAAAATATAATTGCATCTTGATTATTCAATCATGGAATCAGAGAATAAAGCGTGACAAGCTTTTATTTATAATAGGAAATAGCGAAGAAGTGGAATTACATTAATTGGACGCCCCACTTGATCCCCATTCAAATTTGTTCACATTTACATTTAATTGATGCATTGAGATATTTTTCTTTTTCTCGATTTCTGCCAAATGGAGGATGAGGAGAGGGATGAGCGAAGTGAAATGCAAAAACGCCGTTCGCAAAATATTCAAGCGTTTTATATGCGAAAAATGTTTTTCCACTTGTCTTCGATGCCAAGAAAATGTCCCAATTTTTACTGGTTGACTTCATTCGAAATATTAACTAAGATCAAATTTACGAAATTCACCCCTTTCAGTACAAAACTTTCAATAGAGTCCATATTAATTTAACATTCAATTATCAGAGTCGGATTAAGATCATAAGGACTTAAAAGATCTTAGTGCCCCCATTTATAACTAATTCAAAATATAAACAACACTCTAAGGGAGTGGTTCCCAACCTTGGGTACGCGTACCAGTACCTTTACGCGGACAAGCAGCTACCGGTACGTGAATGATTTTACAATTTAAAACAAAAATCTGTTGAAAATCTTTATTACGAAAATAGAAAAGAAATTACTATATTAACTAGTAATCCATACATTTTAATATTTTAGTTTGGAATTTCTTATCCATTGTTTGTGTTGTAATACTTTGTTGGGATTGTTGTTTGCAAGGAGTTAACAATTCTGTGTTCGACTTGTATGACAAAATAAGTGCGTTCAAGAAAAAATTGCAATTCATGCAACAGCAAATTGAAAAACAAAATGTTAACATGTTTCCTTCCCTCTGTAACTTTATCGAGGAAAATAATTTGTCAATAAAAGACGATCTGATGAGCAACATTAGAAAACATCTAACATCAACTTTTGAATGTTTCCTAAATTATTTTCGTTAAGGTCTAACAGCTCAAAATTGGATTCGAAATCCTTTCGCATTCACAACGGGGGTTCCAGACGATGGGATTGCAAAAGATAGACCTTAGCAGTCAGTGGCAGTGGATTGAAATTAAGCTTTCAGAGCTCCAACCTATTCACTTTTTGGCTATCTATTCTTAAAGAATACCCAGAAGTTTCTTGCCAAGCAGTAAAATTTTTAATACCATTTGCGACCACATATTTATGTGAAAAAGGATTTTCTGCAATAACTGCGATGAAAACCAAATATAGAGCTTTGCTAGACATTGAATCGGATCTTCGCCTTAAACTGACAAACATTGAGCTCGATATTAGTTCTTTAGTTAATAATAAACAGCCCCAATCTTCTCAGTAATTATATATTTTTTAAAGTGATTATTATATTTTATGTATATGTTTAGCAATATAAATATATCCCAAGTTACTTGTCTTTATTATAATTGTTCTCCATTGCATTTTATTTCCCATTTCAAAATTGTTGGTCTACAGGTACATCATCAAATTATTTACAACGTACAGGTACGGTACTATAAAACGGTTGGAAACCCCTGTTCTGAGGTAAAATTTTTTTGAAACAAAACTACAATAATTTCATTTTCGTTCCTTCTTATACTTTATTTATATTTAAAAAATACTTTTTCTAAAAGTAAAGTTTTAGATCATATTTTCAAAACTAATTTTTCTACAGATGTTGTTTCTATACTAAGTAAAGCTAAGACATTCAGCTTAAATTGTCAATTCGTTATTTTGTTGATATTTTTAAAATACTTCAAATGAGAAAATTAAATTCTATGACCATTCTTGTTAAAAAACTAAACGAAAAGTCATTGGAAAGTGCTTTTCACGTAGGTATTCAATTTAAATACTCTTGTATTACAATCGATAAAAATATCTTGGGAATCAATAGTTTATTGAAATAATTAATAATAAATTTTATGAAAATAAAAAATATAGACCTCAGATTCTTTGAATACATTTAATGTTTTTTCGAGGCTGTTGAAGTTAATTTTTTTGCTTTATATCAAAACAAATACCGTATTTGGTCTCTCTAAATACTCTTGTATTAGAATCGATAAAAATAACTTGAGAATTAATCATTTATTTTTCTATGAAAATCAAAAATTCAGACCACAGAGAGGGGCCCTTTGTATACATTTTATGTTTTTTTGAGGGTGTCAAAGTTAAATTTTTCGCTTTATATCAAAACAAATACCGTGTATTTCGTCTCTAAATACTCTTGTATTAGAATCGATAAAAATATCTTAGGAATTAATAATTTATTTTTCTATGAAAATCAAAAATTCAGACTACATTTGAGATTTTTCGAGTTAAATTTTTTGGCTTAATATCAAAAGAAAAACCGTATTTGGCCTCTCTAAATACTCTTATATTAGATTCGATAAAAATATGTTGAGAATTGATAGTTTATTTTTCTATGGAAATCAAACCACAGTGTTGACCCTTTGTATATACAGGGTGTCCCAAAAGTCAAGGATCAAACGTGAACACGAGATAGGTGAGTTCAGGATTGTCGAAAATAAAAAAAAAGTAAAAAAAATTAAATAAAACTCTCTTAGTTTTCGAGTTATGGGAATTTTTTTGAAAAACCGTGAAAATCGCTACCCTGCTCTAAATATTTGAATGCTGTGTCTACGAATTTTCATATTTTATAATTCTATTGTTTGTTACGGAATCCTGAATAATACTGCTATCGATCACAAAACAGAAAATAAATAAGAGTATTATACTTTTTGAGAAAAAAATATTTTTGTCAGATTCAAGTATCAAAAAATTTTAATCAGCTAACTTTGACTCTTGATATTTAAAAAAAAACTGTATCAAACAATAATGGCAAATTATCTAAAAAATTGACGCATTTAATGAAGATTTAAAAATGGTTTAAAACATTCCACTTTTTTAAAAAAACAAAAAATAATATTTGCATTTTTATGCGAAAGAAACTAATTTCAAAACACAATTGGTAATTGGCTAAAGGGTAGAATTTAACATGAAAACAGATATCAAATAATTTAAATTTTAATTTGTAATTTTAAATATTATTAGATATTGAATATAAAAACAATTATTATTTTGAACATTTACTTTAATTGAATAAAAATATTTTAATAAATTAAATTAGTTTTCATGTTAAATTCTACCCTTTAGCCAATTACGAATGTGTGTTTCTTTCGCATAAAAATGCAAATATTTTTTTGTTTTTTAAAAAAGTGGAATGTTTTAAACCATTTTGAAATCTTGATTAAATTCGTCAATTTTTTAGATAATTTGCCATTAATGTTTGATACAGTTTTTTTTAAGATATCAAGAGTCAAAGTTAGCTGTTTAAAATTTTTTGATACTTGAATCTGACAAAAATATTTTTTTCTCAAAAGTATAATACTCTTAGTTATTTTCTGTTTTGTGATCGATAGCAGTATTATTCAGGATTCCGTAACAAACATAAGAATTATAAAATATGAAAATTCGTAGCTAACAACATTCAAATATTTAGAGCAGGGTAGCGATTTTCACGGTTTTCAAAAAATTCCCATAACTCGAAAACTAAGAGAGTTTTAATAAAAAAAATTTATTTTGGTCAATCCTGAACTCACCTATCTCGTGTTCACGTTTGATCCTTGACTTTTGGGACACCCTGTATATACATTTCATGTTTTTTCGGGGTAAAATTTAAATTTTTTCGCTTCAAATTAAAAAAAAAATAACGTATTTCGTCTCTCAAAAAATACTCTTGTATTAGAATCGATAAAAATATCATGGGAATTAATAGTTTATATTGCATTTTTCGCTTATTGATTAATCCTATCCAGTCAATTAGAAAAATATGCTGGTAAGGTCATTAGTTTTTATTTACAACACCCACACACACAGGATCGGATCTAGTGGGGGGGGGGAGGTGATTTAATATTTGATTCGAAAATACCTATATATGGCTTAAAAACATAAAAACACCTGAAACAAAGAGGAACAGGCCAATCCGAGGGCAATCTAAACCAATTCGTATGTGATAGAAAGACAGACTATATATTATTTAATTCAAAAGATTTAAATAAATTTAGTACATGCCAGGAGTGTTCATTTTATGCTGCGAGCCATTTATGTGATAGATAACATTTACTCCGTCCATAGAAATTTTGCCCCTCTATTAAATTAACACTCCAGTCGAACGGAATAATACAATATTATTTATCTTGTGTTTGTATAAATGTTTTTTTTATTAAAAACATTTTTTTTTATAAAAGCCTTATACTCGTAATCTCCAATTTTCTTAAGGGGCCCCAAAATGAAGCCCCGGGCCGTCTGTTTGACATACCTGGTACAGAGGAACTCAAATTAAAATAATTTTAGGGACTCTTGCAAAACTTGCCCTAAATAAATACTGTAAATTAAAACAGTTGAAAAAGCGAATTTGCTATTAAATTATGTAAGTAATATTTTTATTTAAAATACATTAAAAAAATTAAAATCTATTTTTTTTTCCACATTTCTAGATGTAGAATAATTAATAATAATAATAATGGACTTACCACATTAACGAAATCCTGAAATGTAATGGCGCTTGTGGTCCGTTCGCTGGCTCGTTCCCGCAAAATTTCCCGTTTGTGTTGGTCCACTTCTGCCTGGAATTCCGGTTGTTCCAGAACCTCAAGAAAATCATCCCAAGGAATTTCGCCGAACCCCTCTGGATCATACTATGGGATAAAAAAAAAAATTAAAAAATAGAATATCAAAAGAATTGAATTCAAAATTTTTTATAATTACAAGAAATATTCAGAAGCACAGTGTCAAAAAAAAAAAATTTCCCATTTTCTCCACTTTTTCTTTTAGTTGATGTAATTCCTGATGATGGGCTAACAACACAAAATATACTGAGAATTAAAAAAAAATAATTATTTTATTTTTCTTTATTGTGGAACACCACCAACTCCAAACTATTAAAATTTAAAAAATGTTTCCCAATAAAACTACACCGCGTTCCCTAAGTTTTACTAAAAAGAAATAACTTTGAATAAATTATAACTATTATTACGATATGCGACAAATTCATTCGAGAAATAGTATAATTTTGCCAGTATGGTAATTTGGTTGGAATAATGCATTAACTACGTGTCAGTGTGTTTCAAAATCTCAAGCTGAAAGAGCCATTTAATTGTTATATAATTGAAAAAACAATAGAGATGTACAATTTGGTAAACATATTAGTGATAGAAATTTAAAGTAGTGTCTTAATTTAATTTAAATTTTGAGTGGAAATCAACAAAAGTGTTGCTCATGCTTCTTGTAAGAACCCTAAATAAAATTAAGGATCAAGTTTTTAGTTTTTGAGCTAGAGCGTACACAAAATTTGGTATCGTACTAACAAACGTGCTAACAGACATTTAGGCAAAATCATTACTATCTCGTAAAATATATTTTTTCGATGTTCAGTCATTAGGGCTTTTTGTAACCGACTTCAAAAAAGGAGGAGGTTCTCTATTCGATTGATTTTTTTTTTTTTTTTTTTTTTTTTTTTTGTGCCTATGTTACTTCATATCTCCGCCAATTCTCAACCGATTTTGAAAATTTTTTTTGCATTGGGTCCAGTCTACCGTCCGATTGGTCCCATTTTTTTCGTATTTTTTCATTGGTATTAGACCTTTTTTATTAGGTTTGTTTAGACCTAACCTCTTTGTTTATGAACCGATTTCGATGGTTCTTTTTTTATCCGATAGGGGGTGTCTTAGGGATGGTGTCATATTAATTTGGTCAAGTTCTGATGATATGATCACTATTAATAACATCACTAAAAGAGAAAAATAAAAATAATTTTTAAGAAAAAAATAAAAACCGACTTCAAAAAATTAAATGCAACAAATAAAATACACTAAAAGGTATAAAATAGTTATTATCTTATTTAGTTACAACTAAACGACGAAATATTAACATGAAATTACTTTTTGAAGTTGGTGCCAAACATATACCTTTTATGAATCGCACTCGACGGATCTTACTTAGTACGTTTGGAGGGTATGCTCGCTTATAGGTATAGTAAGTTTGGCACCGACTTCAAAAGTAATTTCATGTTAATATTTCGTCGTTTAGTTGTAACTAAATAAGATAATAATTATTTTCTACCTTTTAGTGTATTTTATTTGTTGCATTTAATTTTTTGAAGTCGGTTTTTATTTTTTTCTTAAAAATTATTTTCTAGAGCAAAACGCCATGGTTTCGCTCGATTTTTTTTAATCAAAATAGTTTCAGTCGTTTTTGAGATAATTTGAAAAAACGAAGCAAAAAAATCCACTTTTTTCATGCACGATTACAAGAATACTTGACCATCCCTGTATGGTAAATTAAAATGAAAATGTTTAATCGAAAGATTGCGTGCCTAAAAATTATTCGCTTTATCTAGCTATGATAATGTAGATAATCTGAACATTAAGTAATCTTAGAATAATAATTATTGGCAATTTAGAAGTCATTTCTTGTATTTGAAAATATTTTACTTACTACCCTCAGATATTTGGGCAGGGAGATATAAATTCATCTCCTACCATCTGACGGTATTTAAAAGAACTACTCATGGCGCCCTTAGTACAATAATTTCAGTTTTAGAAGGAAAAATTGAGCCAGGTTAATTATACTTACAATTTAGTAGAATAAACAATAAATAAATAAAACATTAAATTTGTTTGTCGATTGGTGATAATTTTGTGATCAGTTTGATGAAAAATAAAAAAATAAAATTTATTTATAAATTATTCAAAAATAGCAAAAAAAGTTTTAATTTTTTGAAATAAATTTATCAAAATAATAATTAAATGAATAACCAATAATTTATTTTAAGAATACTGAAAAAAATCAAGACTGTTGGGAAAATTAAAACTGAGCGCTGTCGCTATCTAGCGGATATTAACTGAACAGTGAAATAACAGCGATTTCAAAACTTCTCATTTTGTTCTTTTCAAATCGGAGTAGAATGCCACTACTCTGGTATATATGTAGATTATGAATTGACTAGCTAACTATTTACAAAAAACGAATTTACGAGTACTACACCCAATCGTGTTATTTGAACCCATAAGAAATAAAAGATAAAATATTTCTGATTAAAAAGACCAATCATTGAAGATCAAACCTTCGTACCTTCGAAACTATAGTCTCTAACAAATACACACACACACACATACACAAATATATATCCTCACTGATCATACAAAACCCTGTAAGTCAGATTTTTGGTAAAATACGTATTATACGTCTATACCAACCAACTTTTCACGGCGCATCTGTTTATTGAAACCTTATTATTCTATTCCAATTTAATTTCGCGCTACGGAAAAATAATAAATATTGCATTAAATTTGTTTGTAATCGTGTTTAAAATAGTTTTTCTTGTTTTCTGGCAAATAATGAATTTAGGACTTACGAAGTATTGTAAGGTCAGCGACGATATGTTTATTTGTATCAAGAAAAGGATAACCTAATTTATTTCTCCTATTTCTAATATTTATTTAGATTATCTAGAGAGCGTAATAGGATAAGCAAGTTTGATTTTTTATGCCAGTCGAAAATTGAATTTTGGTGCTTCTAATACATGTACTGAAAATAATGACTTTTGTTGTGTAGAGAGACAAAAATCAAATATTGAATCATTTGTAAAGTAAACTTAATAATGATGACATTCATTAAAAGATGATGCCCCTTTCGTCCGTGTAAATAAACAAAGCTCACAATTTTTTATTTAGTTCTATTTAGAATAAAAAAAAATTAAATTTGACTCATTTTCTTTAGCAAGACTCGTTACTGATTTTTACTTGGGACAAAAAAATAATGCCTTCTCGGTTAATTGAATTTGGAATTTGTCAAATATCATGGAAAGGTTTCTCTTTCTTGTTTTTTGTGTTATTTCTCCATAAAGAAGGTTTGAATATTTTACAATGATGTTAGAGAAAGGTCAGTCTATTTAGGGGACTCAATCAGTCTTACTCTGGAGAGAAGGGCAGTTTGACCTAGATCTTTTTCATTCAGGGGTCTCGAATTGTTATCAAACCTAATAAAATTCTTTAATGCTTCTTTTTACTATCGGACGGATCAATTTATGGACCAATCGTCCTTAATAGTAAATAATTCTCAATAATTTTCAATGAGCTTAGTGATCATTAAGATATATTACTAAAATCTTAATTAAAGAGATAAATTGATATACAATTATTCATCTATATCTTTTATATCTCAAATAGATGGCCTTTCTTTATTTTTTCTTATTTAAATTAAATAATTATTGTGGCTTCGCTAAAGCCTACCATGATGATTGATTTTTGTAAAAATATATTATTACTATATTTTTTTTCAAAGTTCCAAAAGTTTACTAGTTTTTAATTATCTTATAAAACAAAGTTATATCAAAACTTGTTGACTATATTATCCTTTTAGACTATCTTTGATTTTATCTGTAATCAGTGGTGACGAAACTAAAAGAACATTTTTTTTTTAGTTGGTTTCTAATTGTTTACAAATCTGGCCACTTTAAAATTCGTAGATGGCAGCACTTGACAGCAACGCCTGTATTTAGACAACCTTACCAGACGAAGAATTTCATTCATCAGGGTTTGCTAGTTGGTCGACTGCACGAGAATAGTATTTTACTATCGAGATGCTTGTGAGACCACTATTCCCGAATGAAAACAGTTGTGAGATTTGAGAGTACTAGCAGGAAATCACAGAATCACTTTCAGAGAACTATAGTCGACACGTGTTTCATTCTCTCTATGATAGTGGCTTGCCAGATACCAAGTGTGTTCGAATTGGGAGAGTACATAGAGTAGAATGCTGGGCTCTCAAGATACCCTAAAATTGAATATAAGAGTTCAAGTTGCCGATATAGAAATAGACTTTAAATTTATAAGAGGTTGTCATCTCTTAGAATTGAGATGGAATAGATTAATTTTAATTATATGTCAGAAAGGTTGTTTTTAATTTTAGGGAACGAAGAAAAGTTTATTTTTATTACAGACAAAAGGATCAGCCGGGGCTCGAACCCGGGATCTTTGCATGTGTACTGCAATGCTTTGTCATAAGAGTTTTAACTCCTATATCCACTAAGCTACTGATCCCTGAACCCAAACTAATACCTCTTGTCTATATGAATTATGGAATTTCATTTTAATCCTCTCCTCGTTCATTTTTCGCAGCCTAGGCCTTGATTCATTAATTAAACAATTAAATATTCCAGCGCCTCCCAATCGATCGCAGACCCCAAAGATCGAAAATAATTTTCTCTTCACCCGGGGCGCTGTTTTTAATCTTTCGGGAATTTAGAAAAAGTCATTCTATTGTCCTTCGAATTTTGAAGTCAAAATTCGAGCATTCACCCACTTTATTTAAAATTAAACTATGTGACATGGCTATATCTTTAAATTTAGATTTTTTAAACATATAGCCACACAAGAATCTTATCATTTAAATTTAGAATCACTAAACCACGAAATTTTACATATGAATATTTAAATCTTAGAGTAAAATATTTAGAGCGTTACATCGTATATCAAAGGAGTTAGCTTCAAAGCGAATCAATCGGTCCGGAGTCCTAATATTGGCACTCGGGTTCGATTCCCGAGAGGGTATAATCTGACATATAATTAAAAATAATCTATTCCATATAGGATCTAATAGATGACAAGCTCTTTTCTTATCCAAAAATTGATCATCTGAGGAAAATAAGACAGTTAATTGAAATTTATGAAAGTTGTCATATTTTATGGAATGTGAAATGTACTGATTATTGTGATAGAATAAAGAAATATCAGTTTTAAGAAAAAAAAATTGTTTTTTTTTTAATTTTAATGTCCTTTTTAAAGATTACCGGTCCACAGATTCTATAATAAACTCAAAATTCACAGTTCATTAATCTATAAACATTTTGAAACTGCTGAGCTTCTACGATTTTGAATTTCCAAGTTAGTGAACGAACGTCACCAAAAATACTTCTGTAATTTTTTCTTTTTTTTTAAAAATAGAATAATCCCGGCATCTATGACCTTTTTCTAGCGTGATAACATCTCGACTACTCTTCGCAAATGATCAAATAAAAATTTTTAAGAAAAAAATAAAAACCGACTTCAAAAAATTAAGTGCAACAAATATAAAAATACACTAAAAGGTATAAAATAATTATTATCTTATTTAGTTACAACTAAACGACGAAATATTAACACGAAATTACTTTTTAAAGTCGGTGCCAAACAAACTATACCTATAAGCGAGCGTACCCTCCAAACGTACTAAGTAAGATCCGTCGAGTGCGATTCATAAAAGGTATATGTTTGGCACCAACTTCAAAAAGTAATTTCGTGTTAATATTTCGTCGTTTAGTTGTAACTAAATAAGATAATAATTATTTTATACCTTTTAGTGTATTTTTATATTTGTTGCACTAATTTTTGAAGTCGGTTTTTATTTTTTCTTAAAAATTTTTATTTTTCTCTTTTAGTGATGTTATTAATAGTGATTATATCATCAGAACTTGACCAAATTAATATGACACCATCCCTAAGACACCCCCTTTCGGATAAAAAAAGAACCATCGAAATCGGTTCATAAACAAAGAGGTTAGGTCTAAACAAACCTAAACAAACCTAATAAAAAAGGTCTAATACCTATGAAAAAAAATCGAAAAAAAAATGGGACCAATCGGAAGCTAGACTGGACCCAATGCAAAAAAATTTTTCAAAATCGGTTGACAATTGGCGGAGATATGAGGTAACATAGGCACAAAAAAAAAAAAAAAAAATTCAATCGAATAGAGAACCTCCTCCTTTTTTGAAGTCGGTTAATGAATATAAGGTCTGGAGAGAAGTTGGTTGGAATTCGTCGAGTGCTGTCGATAGTAATTTCGGCCGAAATCAACTCCCAAATGGACAAGTCCCTACAAGTGACTATTGAGAGTTACTCACGCGGCTAATCTCAAATGGAAAGGCAACTTTCCACTGAATATTTGATTCAGAAGCCAGCAAAATTTTACCTTGAATTGGCATACTTTAGAGTCAAATTTTCATACTGTGTAAATATAATGCCTGTGAAAGCTAAAAAATCTCAAAAACTCAGGAGATGAGCCCATTAAATTAATCATTTATCATATCTAATAATATCCTTGAAATGCTATATGATCTTTAAATTAATGTATTCTTATTTTGAGTAAATAATTTACTTTGATTTTCTAAGACCGTCTGATGAATGAATTTTGGAAAAATATTATATTTGTTCAAAGTTCGAAAACTCATTGTTTTTAATTAATTATTTGATTTATAGCTCTTTCAGCTGTCGGGGCTATATAATAGGATGAGTTTTATTTAAACGAGATTAAAGGGATTTATATTGACAAAAATAAACTGATGTGGCCATCCACAAACATTACCATACACCCGCTCCTCTTTTATATTTAATATTTAATAAAATAATTTATAATCTTTTACAAGTTGTTATTATTTAAGTAGTTCTTAATTTAGTATCTAATATTTATAATTTTATACTAAAACATGTATATTAAGTTTCAGCTAACTTGTTTTTTTTTTGCTTGAAAATTTTATAATTTTATTCTTTTAATAAGATTTCTGAATTTTGAAAAATTTTCCTATTTCAACCCTTAAAACCTACAGCATAAAATTTGATAAAAAAATACTAATAATACAAGAAGAGGTATTAAAAAATCTTATTACATATTTTTGCTAAAAAAGACAAAAGGGCTTTTCTTTTATCTGTTCTGAAATCGAACTCTAGTGCCAAATCACAATTTCTTCTTCTCACAAAATAGCCTATAATCCGAATTGTGATTTGGCACTTGGGTTTGATCCCCGTGGAGATAAAACCACATTAACATTGAATCGAAAACATTTAATATGATCTTTTTGATACGACCATTTTGTATAGTCTTTTTTAAAATTAAATTTGACCATTGAAATAAATCAATATCTTAAAAAATATAAATTTTTTGAATGAAATATATAGAAATATATCAAAACTCTTTGCTTATTTTAACTTATTTTTCAGATTAAAAATCAAATCAACTTCAATCTTCTGATAAACATTTAGTAATATACTAGCTGCAAGGCTTCGGCGGCCCTCTTGCTAGCCAGGGGGCTCGCCCCTGGACCCCACCCCGAAGCCCATACAGCACCCCCACCCCACCACTCCAATGTACAGACAAAACCTTAATTTTATATATATATAGATAATTTCATTTAAATTGGTAACCATGACGACTGTTTTTGTTGGGGGACGGACATAGGTATATACTATATACATAGATAGGTACAGAGGCAGTCACAAATGCGCTTTAGTAGTATAGGATTGTAGGATTGTAGAAATGATATTTTTACAACTAAAAATAGTTATGTCTAATAGCTAAACTATAACCAAATATAAAAGAGGAAAAGTCCAGAGAAACAAGTGTTTTATGAATCATTCTCTTTTTGATTTTTTTTTAAATTTTTTGTCGAGTAGATTTTTTCGAATTTTTCAGATTATTTGATTTTATTAACATCCCCTTGCCAGCTAGGTAGGTTTAGGAGGTAATTAAAAAAAATAGTTAAATTTCTTTTCAAAAATCCTCTTTTGGTGTTTTAAATGAAGATCTCTTGTAATTACCTTATTTTAGAATTCATTATCTCGTTAAAAATTCCTCCGGTCAACTGTCTTGTTAATTAGACATTTTCAGTTTCGTTTCTAAAATAAATCCTTGAAAATAATTGTAGCTAAGTGATTGTAGACAAAAAAAGCAACCAAGAAATTCATTGACGACTCCGTGTTGGCAGTGGGCCAGTGGATCAAGAGACACACTTTAGCAAATGCCAAAAAAGTTATGGAATAGCTAAGCAATTAACTTTATTACATCTTATGGCACCCATTCAAATGAAGGATTCATTTATCAAATTAAGAATCCTTTCTATTCCAGTCACCAGATGAATTCAAGATCAATCTCATTCATAAAAAACCCAAAAGTAGCAAGTAGTTCTTGACATTACAAAAAAGTCAATTCAAATATTTAATTATCTAATATCTCTTTGAGAAAAAAGTATTAAAATAATATATTCGTGATAATTTTTTTCGTGGTAATATCTATCAATCATAATGTTTTGGCTAGCTTGTATAATTTCGATAATTACAAATATAAATTACCTAGACCTGAATAACTTTACTAAACAATCTGATAAATAAACAAAAAATTTAACATATATAATATATAAATGTAACTAAGATCAGATAATTTAATATTTGTATATTAGCCTCTAAAGACCAGAAAAGAAACAGTAATGTGTTTATCATTATTTGCCCTTATATGTATTAATAAATGTAGAATAGATGGAAGACAGTCCAAGGATAATGAAAAATAAAATTCCGAATAAAATACATTTATTGGAATGCCACTTTCATCATCTTAAAAACCGAGGTTTGGGAGTTTGGGAGTTTTCTTCTTCAGGGGAGAAAGAAGAAGGAAAGATCCTTCGAAACGTTTGTTTTTAAGAAGATAAAAATGACAATCCAATAAATTTCTTTTATTCGGAATTTGATTTTTCATTATCCTTGTGTCTGTCTTCCGTCAATTCTCCATTGAAATTCTATCGGTCCATCGCTTGAAAAAAAAATAATTTTAACATGTATAAAGTAATATTGTGACTAAAATTATATTATGTTGGCCCCAGATTTATTTAACACCAATTAAAAAATTTAAAGATCACATCTAGCATTTAAATAGTTTTTTTAATCTAATAAATATAAAATCAAACCGAATCTAACTGCTTGTTCGAAAATTTTTGATTTATAAAATAACATATACACTTACTCCACAATAACTAATAGAGTTTCCATATTAATCCACCCGATTTACGGTCGGATATTTAGATTGTTAAAGTGGCATTCTCTTGTTATTGTTTGTTTTAGGAAGCCATCGACGTATAAACCAATAATATCCAAGTACTTATCGTATTATATCTAGAGATTCAATCTTTGTACAAATTAAGGCACAATCCAGAATATTTAAACAAATTAAGCAAAGTAAAATTTAAATGATTTTTACGTTTAACGAAATTTATTTATCCCAAATAATGAAGTTAAGAGATCTGAGAGTGTTGAATTTTTTTCTAATTTTACTTTCAATTTCTAATTCATGAATATTTTAGCTTCATGGATGGTGGGATGGTGGGGCAAGAGGGTGCACATGCCCATGCTTCCCTGGAATCGAATAGAAAATTCAGTAACACTCCTGACTTCCGGCCTGGCCACACTAAAATTTGTTTAATGCACTGTATGTGTAACTTTTAAGGAGTTCGGTGTTGGTTCTAGGTGAAACATTTTAATATAATAATAAAACTAAGATACGAGGTAGGTTTCACAAAAAAGAAATAAAACAAAATTGAGTTTTGAGTTCGATATATTTCGGGGGTTAGCCCATCATCAGGAGTCTAAGAAAACTGATTACATATTGGAAAAATAGTGTGAAAAACTGTATGTGTTTTTGTTTTTAAAGAGTACTGTATTAGTGTACCTATTCTATTATATTGTTTAAATGTTACTATCATAATACATAGTTTATATTAATAAACTAATAATAATATGAATTTTAAACACTTTTTTAAACTCCTTATTTTTCTATTTGATTATATAGGAAAATGAGACCTTCCCAAATTAGGAACATACTCGTATACTATACGCCTAAATTGGGGAAGTTGAATATTTTTATTTTTTACACTGCAGCAACCAAAATATTAGTGTTTTTGATTTGAATTAAAAAGGTACAATAGACAATAGTTCAACATATCTAACAAACTTTAATTAGAATAAATCGGTCTATATTTCTCTGATTTGTGATGGTTTAAATAAAACCTCCCCAAATAAGGCGTAGTTAGTTGTGAAAAAAATTCAATTTTTACATAAAAATTTAATTATAAAATTATTTCTCCCCAAGCCTTGCCCCCCCCCCTTCTTGAAGATTTTTCTGCGGAAGCCCTTGTGTAGCTTCTTCTATTTGCAACTGAAAATCGATTGGATTTTCTTTGGTTTTACAGAAAGTAAATGATGAAATTGATTGAATTTCTTCTTCTTTTGTTAAAGCATTCCTTTTGTTCAATTCTTCAATCAGAAGACTTTTAATATTTTTTCTTATTGTTCCATTTTGCTTGCATTGGGAAAACATACAGAGCAGTTCCTTGGTACACTGAATTTTTTGCCCTCGGGTTCTCTGTTATGCAGACTTGTCGACAAGGCTTGGAATAAATTGCCCGTGAATACTACTGTAAATCCTTTCTCTTATTTCCTTCATTGGACTAAACCAAAAAAGAATAAGTATCTCTCAATCGATTCTTACACGATTCATTTATCAGCGTTCTTTCGTAGCCTCGGGCTACGTGCATCCCCTTCCATTGTTTAAGATCCTTTTGAACCTGAATTCATTCCTAAGGGTGTGTTTGATCTTCCTCAAATAAGAAAGTTACTAAAGAAATTTCTAAAGGCTATAAGAACTTAATCATTCTATGTATAAATTCAGATAATCACGAGGTATTTCAATAGTATTTTCATTATTAAAAACAAAAAAATATTATTAGTATTGAATTCACTGTTCATTGTAATTAAAAATATCTGAAACGTGAGGAAAAAACATTTTCAACAATGATTTATTTTCTATGTGTCCATCTGGATTAAGATACTAACGATACTCAGAGGAAAGAAAAGTCTTAGAAATTCGTTCTTGTACCAAAATGTTTGTATTTTTTAAACCGAAAAGATTTCGGGATTTCTAGCTTCAAAGTTTCGAGTTCAAATATGCAGAAAACATAATTTTTTCTCAAAATAATTCAAATACCAAATGAATTTCTAATCGTTTATTATATTTAAGTTTATTTTTAGGTCTGTCACTAGCGTGCGTACCGGCTCTTGAAAAACTTTTTAACTTTTTGCTCTATTTATCTACATTAAAAGTTAATACAATTTTATTTTAGTTATTTATATTTCTGGAAAGCTTCTATTTCAAGACAAAACGATTTTAATAAGTAGCTCTATACCTTTTTTTCGTTTGAAATATTAAATTTCCCACTCTATATTTAAATCTGCCTTCTGATATTGTGAAAAAGAAAAAAGTGAATAAAGTATGTTTTTTAATTAATACTTTTTATTATTTTTGTATTTTAAAATTTCTTTATACCCATATTTGTATAAAATTTTTATGATGCTCAACAAGATCAAATAATGATATCAGTGGGGAGAAAAAACCTATCAATCTAAATTTTATTCCTACCTGTTTTAAAATTCTTAACATAATTACCGAATTGGCTTTACCGAATGCTTTTTCTAGATCTGATAATTCTAGGTAGACCGACCGGATCATCCAAGATAGCAGCCCTTCCTATCTAATTGATGGGATGGCTTTCTGTGTTCTCTTAATTCTAGAATTTACAGTTTAGATATCTCTAGTGAGATGGGAGAACTTTTCATTAATAATTTGTGATTTCGCATCATCTAGGTTTAAGACACCTGCCCGGAAAGCAGATTTAGCAATCAGGTTCGAATCCTGAAGGGGGCAATTCCTTCTGACATATAAAACAAACACATGTATATATCATAAAATCTAAGATCAAAATTGGCCTTAAAAATGATTAATTCATTTTAGTTGAGGTTCACAGGTTATCTGATGATAGATAATTTTTTAGCATAATTTAATTCAGTCATATCTGATTCTATCATCCATGATAAATTGATAATGTTAGTTCATAGAATTCTTGTGGCAAAATGTCTATATTTATATATATTTCAGAGAATTGTTCATATTTCGGACTTCCTAAGTTCAGAACTTCTAGTTGACAAAAGTGGGAATTGAAGAAAAATCAAATCTTTAAAAAAATAATTTTTTCCTTGATTCTAGAAAATATTTTAATTTTTAAATATAGGTACAAATTGTTATAATCTGATGAATGTGTGTTAAAATCAATAATGTAATTTGAATATGATCAGAGAAGAAAGTGATAATGTATTTTCTAAAAAGGTCACCGTTAGAGAAACCCTTCTTTTAATATTTGAGAGGGTGGGAGAACATAAAAATACAAGTGAGAACAAAAACTTGTTGGTCGATTAGAAATTATTCGTAAGTAAATTCTATTAATCTTAGAAAGACCCTTTTTTACAACTAGAGCGATAGCATTTATATAGAGAGAGGTTTAGAAAATAATAAATATAATCAATGAGGCGTATATATAATATTACACAATCAGGGTGGTATGAGAGGGGTAGCATAAGTGGGAGCTGTAGTGGGCTTTGTTCATTATAACGACTTTGAAATACCACTACTTTCATTGTTTCCCTACTTATTCGGTTAAGCGGAGCATTATATACACGTTGTGTTATAATGTTACCATATTCTTGCACCAAGAGGGTTACATTAATAATAAATTTCGACTTTTTGGACCCCTCTTCGTCACGTCGCATCACATTTTCTGGGACCCTCTAACAAATATAACGTCACAAATGATAGACCCCCACGTAAAAACGATTTGTATTAACAAGTAAAGAAAAAAATTAAGATAAAATTGTAAGTGCGAGCGTCACGTTTCCTTAGGCCCCCCTCTCCCCCTTGTCACACTAAGCTATGGTTGCGAAGGTATTTAATGAATGGACCGGCACATAAAATATATAAACACAGTAATTTTAACAATTATTATCATTATTTATTTGATCGATTTAGCAGACAAAAAACGCTTTAATTTATAAAATTTAAATTCTACATAAGTCACTTGTTTTGGAAGAATCTTATAAAAACTTTTATCGTAAAATTCATTTGGCGGTTGAAAATAGTTTTCAGTATATGACTGCTTTTTATTTAATTAAAAGAGTAAGAATTTAATTTATAGGACAGATTCTATGATTTTAATAGAAATATTATTAAATTGCGATATCAGAGGGGATTCATCCCCAGGAGTAGAACCTGAGAGCTAACATACTTTCCGAGCAGTGAGCTGACTGCCCGGAAAGCATGTTAGTTCTCAGGTTCGACTCCTGGGGGGAGGATGAATCCCCTCTGATATCGCAATTTAATAATATTTCTATTAAAATCATAGAATCTGTCCTATAAATTAAATTCTTTCTCGTTTATAATTGATTTGTTAATCTGAACCCGAGCTCATTTTTGAAAAACATTCCAACTCTTTTCAAAAATAAGATGCTCAAATCTTTACTTTTATATTAAAATAGCAGGACTTGTATGAAAAACTTTTTTTCATTTTAAGCTAAATTTTTTAATTTCCGTTATATATTAATGGAGCGAAAGATTTCTATGCTTATATCAAATATTGCGATTCAGAGGGAGTTTTTTGTCTCGAGGAGTGAGCTGACTGCCCAGAAAGCATGTTAGTTCTCAGGTTCGACTCCTGGGGGGATGAATCCCCTCTGATATCGCAATTTAATAATATTTCTATTAAAATCATAGAATCTGTCCTATAAATTAAATTCTTTCTCGTTTATAATTAATTTGTTAATCTGAACCCGAGCTCATTTTTGAAAAACATTCCAACTCTTTTCAAAAATAAAATGCTCAAATCTTTACTTTTATATCTAAAAAGAGTGTTTAATAATTTATGAAAATAGATGGAATTTTTTAAAAATTTCAACATGTCACGAAAATATAAATTTACACATTTCTTTTGTCAATCTTTTAAATGAAAAGGGCAATTCTAATCTTGAATTAAAATATAAATATATTTTATATTAAATATTGGCATAATTTTTAAAAAATTATGTTTAAAAATAAATCGCTCCATTCTCTAAAAAATAAATAAAATACCTGGATTCGTAACTGGTGTGTCTATGTGAGTATATTTATTTGCATTAAGGATAGAACAGGGGAAGTCAAAGTGGAAACCACCCATGTGAAATTACTTCCCCACGAAAATTGGAAAATTACAATAGAGAGAATACTCTATAGTAATTACAGACGAGACGCTCGATTTAGTATGTCACTTGAAGAAGAAGAAGAAGCATAGAACACACTTTTTGCTCTTGGTTAAAAAGTATAATTTTTATAAATGTGTATATAATTAAAAGAGTTTTATCCCTTTAGAATTAATTTAGCGAATAAAATGGTATCAAAATAGATTAGGGTTTGTTACCTTATCAAAGAACTGGCGCCATTTCTGAAACATGAAAGAGAGAGAAAATACATTAGATTAGAATTATTGAAAAATGACTTGGCGTTAAGGGAAGTAGGAAAGGGTTGGGGAATTCATAAATCATCACCGTTGGAATTCAGCTTTGGTATTCTTGTTTGGATTCTACATATAGATGGGCTGTTTATTCGTTTACTACCCCACTCTGCCCCACTCACCAATCACTCATTTCATTCAGCCAGCTTCTACTTCCATCATGTATGATCAAATTTTTTCGTTTTTCTATTCGAACATGAAAGGCCGACGCTATTTCCCAAGTTTATCAATTTGTTTCGATTCAACCCATAAATAGCAAGTATCGTCAATGGAAGAAAAATAAAATGAAAACATTTCCTCTAATGGAGGAATAAAAATAAAAACTGATTTTTTATACGAATAGATTTATTTTAGAAAGTGATCATGAAATTACTCCGTACCGCCGGCAGGGGTGTATGTGTGTGTGTGTGTGTCTTTCTGAATTATGATACCAAGTACAGAAAATTATAGAAAGTTCATTTTTTCTCAAAATTCCTGTATTTTCAAATGAACGAGTAATTATCAAATCATTTAAGAACTTATGAAAATTAAAAAATAGAATATTTCTAATTAAAAAGACTAATGATAAAGGATCAAGCTTCGAAACTTTAGTCTATAAATATAAATATTAATTAAATTGTTAAAAGTCTGGTCGTTAAAAATTAAATTTTTTCCGACGTCACCTAAAAAGCTTCCCTTTTGATAAAAAAACGCGAGGTAATTTTTTTTAACAACACGTTCCGTTCCGCAAGACGATCTAAGTTCATTTTTTGGTAAAATCATGTTTTTTTTGGAAATTTGTCATTAAATATGCAATAATAATAATTTTTTTGATAATTGGATATTATTAACAATGTTACATTATTATTAGTACAACTAAGAGACTTCGCGACATATTTTTTATAGAAAATATTGATGAAAATAGTGATGATAATAATAATGTAACATAGTTAATAATATACAATTATTAAAAAAATATTATTATTGCATATTTAATGAGAAATTTCCAAAAAACATGATTTTACCAAAAAATGAACTTAGATCGTCTTGTGGCACGTGTTGTTTTTAATAAAAAAATAAAATTCACCAAAAGTAAGCTTTTAAGGGGGCGTCGGAAAAAAATTTAATTTTAATGACCACAGTCTAATATAATATATATTAGGTATAAGTCTATTTGCTTCAAGCAGAAGAAAACCTCATTGATTTTTCTTTATGAATCATCAGCTCCGCTAACAATCCCGGCAAACTAAATCTTTTCAATTCAGCAATTTCGGGTACAGAGAATAGAATATATAGTATAGTACACAATCGGGGTGTTATTTTATATTACACGTGATTGAAAAGATTTTATTTGCCGAGAATAGTAGATTTGTTAATTCTTAAAGGGAAATCAATGAGGTTGTCCTCTGCTTCATACAAAACATTATATTAATTTATATTTAGACTATAGTTTCGAACGTTTGAGCTTCATCTTCAGGTTTTTATTTATAAATATTTTATCTGTTATTTTACATGGGTTCAATCACATGATTGGATATAGAGAAATTCGTTTTGTTGTTATCGAAAGAAAACAATTGTTATCTGGCTAGCTTGCTGTTACAACGAAACGAATTTATCTATATTTGATCGGGTAAATGAACTCATGTGAAATAGCAGATAAAATATTTATAATTAAAATACTTATCATGAAGGCAAATCTTCCGAAATTATAGACCCAAAAATTATATATATAAAATCTCTTGGGAAACAACGAAATGACTTTCTGAACTACTTAATATTTATATTCTTCTTTTAAGTGCCATATCAGGTCTTCCTGACGTTTCGCCTCCTCTCCACATATACCTGTGCTGAGTGTGTTTAGCTGTTTTTACACAGATATACGGGACCTACTTTTTAACGCCGGTTCCGAACGACAAGTTTGGAGAGGTTACTAGGCAATTATATTCTTGGTAGGTTTCCATTGCATTCCAAGAGGAGGCGACTGCAAATATCTGATCTGCCGAGAGTCACTCTCAAACCAGCGAACTTCGAGTCAGCGACCTGACACTCTAGCCACTGACCCACAGTCGCCTCTATTTATTTATATTAGTTATTTATAATTATATTATAAATTAAATTTCTTCCAGAACTTAAGTGACTTGATTTAAATTTTTCATTAAATTGAAGGGTTGGTTTTGTCACAAATATAATAAAACAATAATTTTAATAACTATTAGAATTATTTAATTGATAACTATACAGTTTCGGTCACCACTGGTCGACCATCCTCAGTAGTTCTAAAAATTGAAATGAAACATTTATTTACATTTTTTCTTTTTATAGAGAATTATATAATACAAAATTTAATTTTTTTTAATTTTTACAATAATTTGAAATCATACATACATCTCGTTCAAGAACCGGAATTTGTCATTTCACATGAAACATTCATTCTTAAATCTTCATTATAGATACATCACACAATTCATTACAATCACACACATATATATATATATATATATATAGCAACAATTTATAAAAACTTTTATCACTGAACTAGAACTATTTTGAATTAATGATTATATTAAATATTATTTTAAATTTTATTTTTTTCTAATTATTCTCATTGCATCGTCAATTATTATACAATTAAAAAACCCATTATAAATAATCCATTCTAGAAACACATTATAAGTTAAATTCATTCTTTATTTTTAATTTTTTATCAATGAAATATCAAAATACACATCTCCCTATTACACTTTTCTTATAAAATCAATACATGTTTAATCAACACACTAAATCAAATCAATATTCTCACAACAATGACACAATGAGACTATAACATTCTGATATGTTTTCCGAATCCATTTTGAAATTTACACAATTATCGATATCCTTCAATATATAAAGAGATTCTTTTATTTTTCTCTTGGTCCAATTTTTCTCATAATCTAGTATCTTTACTCCTTCAAAATCGAAAGTATGCTCGTTGTCAATAGCATGAATGGATAACGCGGAGACCAATTTATTTCCATTAATCGATGAAATATGTTCTTTAATTCTTTGTCTCAAATGTCTTGAAGTCTCACCTATATATTTGTGTGTTTTTTTATCTTTTTTACATGAATCACAAACCATCTCATAAACAACCCCCATTTTATCAAGTTTTTCAAGATGAGTCTTATTATTGAATATGTTCATGAGTGGCCTGCCAACACTGTGTACTAATTTTATGTCATTATTATTCAGAATTCTCAAGATTTTCGCAGATAAATCATGAATATATGGGATGGAGCCTTTAATAATTTTATCTTCTTTTTAATCACTTCCGTTACTAATTTATTTTTTCTAATGAGATGGTCGCGGTCAACAGTACAGTAACTGCCCGCTAGCGATGTCGCTGTCGGCGAATACAAATATCATATATTTTCAACACACGCTTATAGTCGGGGGACAATACCGATAACATCACGACCATCAACTGCAGAGCAGTTCCAACGAAATATATTCGCTTGTGTTTATGTGAAAGCAGTAGTCAACTACCAGCAGTTGCTGCCGATCACGACAGTGGGCAGTCGCAGCGAAATAGTACCTTAAGACAGAAATCGAAAATTTGGAAATCTTCAAAAGAATTTAAAAGGCTAAACACTCTTCAATTAGCGCGATATTTTCTGTCAGTCTGAATCGTCCGACACCCCCAATAATACAAGAATGTAAGTTTTAGAAAGTTTCTTTTGGTGAAAAATGTGGGTATTTTTAATAGGAGAAACGGATTAGATTGAAGACTTTCAAACTTTAGGACTCGCATATAAAAAAATCGATTCGTTTTATGGAATGTTTTAGCGAAACGAATGTATGGTATCTAATGGACTTAAATGTGACATAAAGTTTGATTTTTAAAAGGAAATCGATGGGGTTGTCCGCTGCTTGATAATATTAAACATACACCTACATATATATTAGGTCATTCAATAAGTCCGTAGGATGACACATAGATAGCGTTACTAGAATTTTTCCATATGATTTTTATTTACTACTAACCTTCAAACGATACGTGTATAAATTTCACAGCAATCTGACTATTGATTCGTGAGTTATAGCATTTTGTGTGAAGCAACTTTTGTTATTGAAAAAAAAGTGAATTTCGAGTTTTAATAAAGCATTGCTTTTTGATGAAAAAAATACAGTGGAAACCAAACAATGGCTTGATAAACATTATCCGAACTCTGCTCCATCGAGACAAATGCTAGAGAAGTGGATTGCTGAATTTAAACGTGGTCGTACCAGCACAAATGATGCAGAGCGCAGTGGACGCCCAAAAGATGCTGTTATTCCAGAAAACATAAAAAAATCCACAAATTGGTTATGAACGATCGCAAATTGAAGGTGCACGAGCTAGCTGACATTGCAAAGATATCAGATGGTAGTGTTTTTACCAATTTATACGAACATTTGGGTATGCGAAAGCTCTGTGCAAAGTGGTTTCCGCGTGAGCTCACGGTCGACCAAAAACAACAACGATTCAATGCTTCAGAGGAGTGTTTGGCGCTGTTAAACCGCAATAAAATGGAATTCTATCGACGATATGTGACAATGGATGAGACATGGCTTCACTATTACACACCAGAATCCAAAAGAAGTCCAATGATGAAGTAATCGCTGAAACTGAGGCCTATTTTAACGAGAAAGAGAAATCGTACTATAAAAGTGGTATCGAAAAGTTGGAAAATCGCTATACTCGTTGTATCGCCCTCGAAGGCAACTATATTGAATAATAAAAATCGAGTTTTGTCAAAATTTTGTTTTTTCTTACTTATCGTACGGACTTATTGAATGACCTGTTACGTATATTCTTCTTCTTCTTAGACTGCCATACCCGAAACGGGTGTCGGCGCCTCTCCACATATACCTGTGCTGAGTGTGTTTAGTTGTTTTACACAGATATACGGGACCTACTTTTTAACGCCGGTTCCGAATGGCTAATTTGGAGAGGTCACTTGGCAATTATACTCTTGGTAGGTTGCCATTACTTTCCAAGAGGAGGCGACTGCAAATATCTATCTGCCGAGACTCGGTCTCGAACCAGCGATCTTCGAGTCAGCGACCCAACACTCTAGCCACTGGCCCACAGTCGCCTCACGTATATTATACTGGTAGATAAAGCAGAGAAGCAGAGGATACCATCATTGATTTTCCTTAAACTCTCCAAAACTCGGCAAGAAATTATTTTCAAATTTAAACATGCTTATTTAATAAACAAAATTTCTGAACTAACTTTATAGTTCAAACCCTTTCCAAAAACCAACATTTGCAGATAGTCTTGAAAAATTGTTCTCTTTTATCACAAATTTGAATTTAAACATAATCAAAAATACTAAGCACATCATGGAATCAGGGTGGGGCATAAAGATCTACCACATTTTGAAAAGATATAAAAAAATGAAAAAATTTAACTAGAAAAAAAACTGAATATATTTTTGAAAAGAACATAAAAGATTTTTTTTTAATGTGTTTTAAACATTATATCAGACGAAAAGGGAGGGGGAGGGTAAAAAATGTAAATTCTAGCATCTAGCCTTTCGACCAAACTCAATCAAATTTTGTATACCCCCAGAAGGCTAGAAATGCAAAAACTAACCATCCAAAATGGAGGGAGGGTCAAAAATGAAAATTCTAGCCCTTTTGACCAATCTATGTATAGAAAATTTGGTTAATTTTTGCATTTATAGCCTTCTGGGGGTCCACAGAATATATATACAAAATTTGGTATGAGTTTGGTCAAAAGGGCTAGAAGTTTCATTTTTGACCCTCTCCCCATTTTGGGTAGTTAGTTTTTGCAATTATAGCCTTTTTGGGGCCCACAGAATATGTATACAAAATTTGGCTGAGTTTTGGTCGAAAGGGCTTGAATTTTCATTTTTGACCTCCCCCCCTCCTTTTTGTCTGATAATGTTTAAACACATTAAAAAATATATATTTTATGTTCTTTTCAAAAATATATTCAGTTTTTCTCTAATTAAATTTTTCATTTTTTATACCTCTTCAAAATATGGTTGATCTTTATGCCCACACTGTACTATTCTTTTTTTTTTTTTAATAAATAGATATTGATGTGAGAAGGAGATACACCAGAAGGTGGATCCCCTAAAGGCCTGTATGGGCTGGCCCCTCCATCGTGAAAAGAACAGAGTAGAAGGAAAAGAAGCCGGGATCACGAGCCAATCTCAGAAACTCAGATACAATTCAATATCCAATTTACTAAGGTTTTAGGGGCTTCGAGCAGTGGTAAATTCTCCGCGCGATAAATTCGGTTAAATTTATCTCCCACTTAATTTTTATTACCAGACCCTATACTTACAGAAAAATGTCTGGGTATAGCCGGGAATCGAACCCGAGACCTCCGGGTTGCCAGTCAGTTATTCTGACCATTACACCACGGAGGCGGACAGAGATGCAGCTCCTATGGATCTCGAAAAGACCCTTGCATTACCGAAGAGAAGGGAAAGTTGATTAAGTGAGAGGGTGTAGACGTAGGGTGTCTATGCACCCCGGTTTTGAAGGTTTGAAGATTATAGGTGCTGGGAAAGATGGAGGCTGGGAGAGAGTTCCAATTCCTTGAAGTCATGGGGATATATGTATTGGCGAATGAAGTGGTCCGGCACTTTTCCAGTTCTTCATCATAACTTAAAAATTGAGCTCGTAAAAAGTGCTATGGTGCCAAAATGTTAATATTTCTATTGCATTTTCTTGAGACTCCTACTTCAAAAATAGAAGAAATTTTGGACTTAAATAGTTTTATGATTTACCTAGATTGCATCCCAAATTATTTTCTCAAAAGTCAGGAAAGTTTATGCAACAATAGTTGCAAATTTTTTTCTGCTTTTGAGATTTTCAAAATCAAAGATAACTCGAAAACAGAAGCTTGTTGAAAGTTTACTATTCAAATACAAAAATGTTAATATTTCTAAAACGAAGCTTTATTTAGACTTTGCGTTTACTAGCTATGAAAAATTTGAAAAATTCAGGAATTTTTATCAAAAGATACTCTTGAGCTATTGTAGCTAATTCAACACAAAAGTTTGACTAAAATAAGCTGCATTTTTCCAGCTTTTTAGCCCAAACCGGTCACCGCTAGAAATTTTCAAAACATCAAAAATTACAAAGAGAATACCAAGTTTTTAAGAACTTAAATTTTACGTTATTGTGAGTTTGTTGTCGTAATATCGAATAGTGAAGATATGCCAATTGGAAATTTTTTATTCTAGGTTTAGGCTTATAATTTGCATGAGTGTACCAATTACCGTAGTAGACGCCTTAAAACTTAATTAATAATACATATAATGTACATTTTTTTAATAGCGAATCAAAACAAGCCTTGATTTAATTTCACGTACTAATCATAAAGTACAACAATTTTAGTTTGAAGAATTTTATTATAATTATTGATATATGTATGTTACCTTCTTGCATTAATATCATTAATAAATAAAAAAAATAGTTCTAATTTTGGATGTCTTTGTTTTAAAATTCTAAAAATACATAAAAGTAGCCAAGTGTGAGTAGGTACTATTGATGACAATTATTTTAGTTTATTTACTAAGATTAATTTAGAATATGAAAAGGACACGAAACTCTATGAATGTGAGTCAAATTTGCTTTTTTGTTACTTTTTATAGGATTCCTTTCAAACAATAATGGGGGTACAACGTCTGTCCATCTGTCAGAGCAATGAGACTACTAAACAAAATACAAACATGCAATTTAAAGATTTTATGTATTAATTTTTCTAGAAATCAAATTTTTTATTAATTTTAATCGAATGATTATTTTGAGAACCCAAAAACATTTTTTAATTATTTATTTTTATCATCGAGGGAGACACCACTGTAAAAATATCTTTAAGTAATATAATTAGGCCAATTCTTTATTAGATTTAATTCACTTTAAGATGAAGGTATGAGAAGGCTTTAAAGAGGCAATTTTTAACTGATTTTTGCATCTATCAGCGTTAAGAACTAGTTGACATAAAATAATGGAAAAAATTCCACGAATTTCTTCATTCTCCCTTTATCAACGACAAATAAAAGATAATTTGATATCTCAAGAATTTTGAAAGGTACTAAAGTACGGAATGCGTGTCCAACTCACACTTATTAATCATGAATTTGAACACTTTTCGAGTAAATCCATCAATCTTAATTAAGAGGTTTATTCTCTTTGATTTTTTTGAAGGGCCTAATTATCCGTGAAAGTACTATTGACAAAAACTGATCTTGAATTTTTGATCGTATCTCGATAACAAAACGAGAAAAATAAAGATATTTTTAGAACGGAATGCTTACATGGTATTTAGTTAATCGATGGAGTTCATTGAATCGGAACATCAATCAAACCAGAGAACCTTTATTCAATTATTCAATTTCGTTCAACCAATAATAGAATAGAAAACCATACATGCACATTACACACACACACGAACCAAAAAGAACGTCTAAGCAAACAAATCTCACTGTCCATTAATAGCATCATAGGGTTTGTGTTTTATTTTTGTTTTGGTCAATTTTCCATGTAACAAAAACAAGAAAACAAACTTAAGATTTATGAGTTTTGGGGTTGCAGAGATCTCGAGTTTAGTTAGCTACTCTTGTTTGAATGAACATTAATGGGACGCTAACTTTTTAGTAAATTAACCCACTTGTGAAATGGAATGTTTGTCTGCCTGGTGAGGAGGAGTTTCTTCTTAAGCATAAAATAACAATTAAATAAATGTTGGAATAAAGTGGAAAAGAAATGGTTAAAAATCACCCTTCACTTCTCGAACTTTAATATATAGTAGGATTTAGCTTTGGCTCGAGAAGATTTATTTATTTTAAACGCAACCTCACTTACTTGAACGAAAATCTTTAGACCATAAGAGAAAAAATGCCGGTTTAATGCAGCTATTTATTAATGGCCAACTCCAGGTTGTATGCCATCTGCCAATAACTACCGATTTTGAATTCTAGTGAAATTTTTTCTAATTGCTCAGTACTTTTATTTTCTCTTACTAATGTTCTAAGTCTAAATGAAAGTGGAGACAATTAAAATTCAAGTTTTCAACAGAAATATACATATATTTTAAGGTAAGCTTATTCCAATAAAACTATTTTCAATCATAAATTTGTATGCTTGTTAAATGTCATGGAAATTGAATAAAAACTAAAATTAGCTGGTTTGGCTCAAATTTTTACAAGAGTTTTGTCATCGTGCAAGAAACTGCTAAAATAATTTTTTTTTAATTTTCAGTATTTATTTCAAATTAGCTCTAAAATTTTATAAAAAAAACAACATATGTCTGTGCAAGAATTTGTATAGTATAAGTCTGTTAGAAAAGATTTAAAAATCTTTGAATCCAAAGTATTTTTTCTTTGTTATTATTTATATATATTATACCTATCTATAATAATCATTTTTATATTCCACTTCATCAACTTTCATTAGAAGTAATACTTTCTCAGACCATTATTATTCTGCCCAGCTGGTTTCAAAATTATTAAGATCAAGTTCGTTGTTAGCATTTCTTTTTGTTGCCTGATTACGAAAATATAATTTACTCGCCATATTAACGAAAAAATAACAATAAAGAAAGAAAAAATATTTTTAATTGGAGCTTTTATTTCTTTTCAAAATATTACAAGTTTTTCGATAAAAACGAAATAATGGTATATTTTAAAATTTCTTTTAGATCAACTCATTAAATAGTCCAAGAGCTAGTGAACATTTTGGATGATTATTTCAGAATGTAAATAATATATCCCATACTGTAGTGTGATCAGCACACACTTCGAAAGTGAAATTCTTACTCGCCGAATCGAGTCGTTTTTAATGGAAAGACAGAACTATAGCCCAGTCGCAAAGGGGTGCCAGAACTACCCCTCCCCCCACCAATGTGTCAGATTTAGTTAAAATTTCAAGTCATTTCAGATCTGCCTTTTTAATATTTAGCATTGCACGCACCATGCGCCTGAATATAGGCAATCCATTCGATCACCTCTTATTGAAAGCTGCGTAGAATTTAGGCTTTTACCGTAGAGTACTTCAGTTATTTAGTTCATCGATATAAGTCAACAAAACTAGCCTGCCTGCCGGGATAGCCAAAGTATTCAATTGATTATTATTACTATTTATTTATTTATTATAAGGAATTTCAAAGTAAAACATCTTTTGGCAATACTACAAGAACGTATTAACGTTCCTGTAGTATAGAAAAAATAGAAGACCTAAAAACTCAAAAATTACACACACCTGGTTTTATTTTAAGATATTACAATTTCCCCTCAATTACCGGCGCTAAACTTCTTTGATCGTCAACTCATTCATGAGTTTCTCAAAATTTTATCAAACACCTCTATTACATGCTTTATATTAGCTTCCCCTGTATCTATCTATGTATCAATGTGACTTTTATTCTGTTAAATTCACGCAAACATTTCTCTATAAAAATAATTGTTTACCTACTCAAGTTAAATGAAATTATATAAAAATAATAATAATAAAATTCAGTAGAATTTAGAACCTCCTCCTTTTTTGAAGTCGGTTAAAAAATAAATACATTTCATTCTGTTAAATTCCGCAAACTGTTCTCTATACAAATATTTAAGACGACTAAAAAGTAAAAAAAAAATTATATTTAAAAACAAAACTAAAAACATGCTTTTAAAAAGTACAAAATAAGGTAATACTTAATCAAAAAACGTGGGACACTGTGTCGAAATTAATTAAAAGTACATGTTTCTGCGCCCAATACTTTTTGATTAAGTATTACATTATTTCGTACTTTTTAGAAGCATATGTTTTTTAGTTTTTAAAATATAATTTTTTTACTTTTTATGTAATTGTAATAGAACAAACAAAAAAAGGACGCCTATTCAATTTTATATTTTTTAAATTTCCTATTTTATTTATTCATTAAAGTTGGTCAATTTAAATTATAGAGCTTAATAGTTCATGACAAATAAAATGTATTAAAATAAGGAAATTTAAATTATCATTTTAAAACCCACTACGGAGTCCATGGGGCGTAGCCCTTTGGCCAGCAAGATGCCCGCCGAAGACGGGCTTTGCAACTAATATATTAATATTTTAGAATTGAAAATGTTTCAATAATAGGATGAAAGAGATTATAGTGTCAAATAACGCCCATCTATTTGCCTCTCTCTTGCAGTTATAAACCCAACCCCTCTCTAAACTTTTGGCGTGATTTGAAACATTTAGATAACAAAATTAGGAATTAAATTCTCTCAGTGAGATATGATTCGGAATCTAATACGTTTAAAATTATTCCACGAGATATTACAAGATATACAAAACTAATTGTCTTTAATTTATGTGAGTTAGATAATTTTATTTAAAGAACATAAAGAGTTTAATTTGTTAAACGTTTTTGAAAAGTGATATCTAGAAAATGGTATAAAAAGGAACGTAGTTTAATTCAGGGATTTTGAACCAGGGGACCGGGGTGAAAGGAATTTAAGGGATTCACGAATATTTTATAAAACATTGTTAGTTTTTATAATTTTGTTGGGAATTTTATAATATTAATAATTTTTTTACCGCTGTAGTTTGACAGTTCCTAAAGTTTTCTGTAATTCTCTGAATTGGAGTCGTATATATTTTTTGTAAAAATCCTTTCTTCTTTAATAACCAGCATATACATTCTATATCTCTTGAATTATTTTACTGTAATCTCGTAATGTGGAGGCCTTTGAATTGGAAATGACAAATACTGCCAAGAGATGGGCCTCAGAAGCCGCTTTAATTCATATTACTTTAAAACTTTTGTAGAATCTGAGATGATTTCGCTCATGCAGAGAGGCTTGCGAGGCAGCCTCTTGATAAAACGAGACCCAAAGAATTATAAATAAGAAAGAAAGCGGTCTTATTTTATCCATTTAGTTCCCAGTTCCTACCTATCTAATATAATAAAATAGCATTTCAATTAAGAATTTTGTGGTTTGATTGAAATTTAATGAAAACTTCATTTTCTTGTCTCGGGTAGTGAGTCGGCTAGAAATTCCTAATCACATATTCAATTAAATGTATTAAAATTTGATATCTATGGAATATTTTCTTTTATCTTTTATATAAAATAATTATTATTAAGAAATTTTCATTTTAAGGCAAGTTTATTTGAAGTCTAATTTGAAATATTTTTGAAAAATATGAAATCAATAAATATTATTAAACATCTAATTATTAATAATTACATTCAATTTTGAACGAAATTGATTCAGTACTTTTGAGAAAATGGATCAAAAACCCCGAAAACCGTCTAAAAACGAGGTTTTAAAAAGTACGAGAAGGCTTTGAAAAAATAAAGATGAGAGTAAATAAATATTATATTTAATATTGATTTACTATGAGTTAAGGATACTAGGTCACTTATTTCACATTAAAAAGTTAAAAATTTGAAGTGACTTGTGACATGAAGTTGCATTTTAAATTGCTTATTTTTTAGACGGTTTTATGGGTTTTTGGTCATTTTCTCAAAAACTACTGAATCAATTTCGTTCTAAATTGAATGACTCGCTGTAAGAGACAAGAGAGTGAATGTTTTCATAACATTTCATTTAAACTACAAAATTCTTAATTGAAATGCAATTTCCTTCTATTAAGATCGATAATGTAAATCAACAGATAGATGATATTCCTAAAATAAGTCAGTTTTCTTTTCTTATTTATAATTCTTGCGTCTGTTTTATCAAGAGGCTGCGTCGCAAGACTCTCGGCATAAAGCTCACGTCATTTCACCAAGTCCAGCATTTAGTCCACCATATTGTAATATGTTTTCATATATTTAAATGTGAGATTATTTAACATAATAAATAAATAAATAAAATAATTTAAATAGACGATTATATGGATTATATACAATATAGAATATATAGAAAACGTTCTTGGGTGGGTTTGTGGGTTGTGGGTCTAGGGGGCGTGCCCCCTGGCTAGTAAGAGGGCCGCCGAAGGCGGGACTTGCAGCTAGTATACCTATATAAATATACGACTTAAGCACTAGAAAAGAACGATTAAAATTTAAAAATCGATTTCGCTTACTTTTGCTGTGGTTGTATGAACAAATTTCAGCAAAGTATTTAAAATAATTATTAAATTGTTAAACAAAAAGTTTCTTAAGAAAATTTTTTAAACACACCATATTTATATTTCTAAACTGACTTGCTTTTATATTATTAATAGATGATAGAATGCTTTAATAAAAAAATATTTATGCTTTGGCTGTTACGGTGTAAAATATTAATTTTCCAAATTTAATTCTTATTTTTTTATTTATAGTGAGATTAATCTCACTCTATGTAGGGCGCCCCGAAATAAAATAAATAATTTTGATTGAATATGAGGTAAATTTAAAAAAAAATTGAAAATCTTTTTGTTAATAGCTTAGAAGTACTACTCCACCTATTTTTGCCTATGAAAGTAGGTAATTCTTCATTAAAAATTTAAAATTTATTTACAAATTTTTTTTATATTTAAATTGTCGAATCAATAAAGCAGTTAAAAAAAATAATTTGAAAAATCTTAATTTATTGTTAAATTTAAATTAATAAACTTCAAAATATATTTAGTGTATGGTATTTATTTTATTTTCATGGAACTTTCAAGTTTGTCTTTCTATCAAATTGTTACAAGGTTCCTCCTCTATTATATCTAAAACATTCCCTAAGCATCACTGCACTTATGTTATAGTTTGCTCTAATTGAGAGGGGTTGTTTCCAACCACTATTAAGCTAATTTTCATTCAACTGATGTTTATTATAAATAGTCCAGGAGGTCTAATTCGGGGGATGAGTTATTCAGCAGCTTACATCATTTAGGAGTTCTCTTCTCATCTCGGCCTCATCGAGTTCCGAACCGGCAGGCTCCACCACTTCGATTTCCCCGCTGCTCAGTAAATGCCGATGCTGTTGCTGCATTTGCTGTTGCAGCTGTTGTTGCAGAGCAGCCGTCTGCAGCGTAAGGGTGATAGGCAAAGGTGGTGGCGGTGTGGGCGGCAGCGTCAATGGCAGTGTTAATGGCTGCGGGGGTGGCGGGGACGGTCCGCCCAGGGCGAGCTGCGCCCCCGGCGGCCCCACCAACATCACGCTCGATCAACTCTGAAACAAAAGAAAAAGTATATTAGTGCAAAAAAGAAAAGACAGTTCTACAACAATTAGTACTTAGACACACAATTTTTACCTTCCTCTTATTCTTTTCAGTACCTGGCCACCGAGCGATGCTCGGTAACTTTTTGCTTCAAGTTAAAAGCTATATATATAGTACACGCCCCCTGGACCCACCCCGAAACCCCGCATCTCTCCCTACCCCTACCCCCACCATAATCTACATCCCTACCCCCATACCCCGCCCTCGCACCCAGGTTTTTTATTTCTAGCCTTTTAGTGGCCCACAGATTATGTGTATATAGGCATATAAATAAATACCGTATAATTTTTTTTAATTAAATACCAATTTGTTGAGTTTTATAATTAATTACATTGTTAAATTCTAATATTTAATATTTGTGGGATTTAAAACTCGATTTTAAATCAATTAAAATGCTTAACTCTTAATATATAATAATAATTATAATGATATTTATGTGGGATTTGAAATTAACCAATTATTTATTAAAAGGAAGTTGAATATAAATGTAATTATAAATTTTTATCGAGACAACCACCTGTGAATAATTATTTCAATATAACAAAAAAACCCATCAAAAACAACTTAGCCTAAGATGAGACCGTGACAAATAGAATTGCCAAACCCCCCCCCCTAACCCTTAAATTTCATTCAAATCGTTAGAGTCGTTTTCGAGAACCCGATTGGATATATATATATATACAAGAATTGCTCGTTTAATATAATAAGATTTTAGCCATTAATAATAATCATAAGAAGAAATCAATGAGATTGTACTCTGTGGACGCCCATGAATATAGAGTAATTTAGCGAATTCTCTATGATAATTAAAATAAATAAGTTATTTTTATTGAAACATGAATAAATATTAGCTTTTCTCTTGGAATAAATTCTGGTTACTGAATATGAATATTCTTTATAGAAGTATTGCAAATAGAGCCAGAACGAGGGTAAACGAGTGAATCACTCGCCTTAGGCGAAAGACATAAAATTACGCAAAAATGGGCAATATATTAAACAATTTTGAGAAAAATATGGAAATGATACTAACAGGAACTTATGTGACCTGAAAAGATAAATTAGATAAAAAATGTAAACTCATGGAAATTCTCGATATAATATAAAAATTTCTGAAATTTTTTTTGTCTTTAAATTCTTTAAACGTCTCTATCTGCGTAAATAATGGTCTGAGAGCCTTAAAACAATCGAATTTATAAGATTTTTTAACAAATTTCTGATTTTTCTTTTGCCTTTAAAATCTTTAAGCTTCTCTATCTCCGTAAATTATGATCTGAGAGCCTTTGAACAATCAAATTTATAAGATTTTTTTAAAAATTTCTGCAATTTTTTTTTGCCTTTAAATTATTTAAACGTCTCTATCTCAGTAAATAATGAAAATATTAAAAAACTTTAAGGGTACATATAAATGAATTAGTATTTATATATAATATATACAATTATAGTGATTAAATTACCGTTTATTACAATTTTTGTCTTTAAAATCTTTAAACGTCTCTATCTCCGTAAATAATGGTCTGAAAGCTTTAAAACAATCGAATTTATAAGATCTTTTTAAAAATGGTCTGTAAGAAAAATCACAAGAGATTGTAATCTATTATGCCCTAGATGGAATTAATTATTTTTAATTTTATGTGAGAGGGATTCACCTCACAGGGTAGACATTGGTCCAGATTGCTAATTTTGGTACTCGGGTTCGATTCTCGAGGATGTGAAAACAACCCTTCTGACATATAATTAAAAATAATCCATTCTAGAGTATCTCAAATCTAATAGATGACAATCTCTTGTCGTTTTCTTAGTAATTTAAAGTCTATTTTTATCAGCAACTTGAACTCTTATATTCAATTTAGGGTATCTTGAGAGCCCAGCATTCTATTTTATTTACTCTCCAAATTCAAACACACTTGGAATCTGGCAATCCACTATCAGAGAGAGAATGAAATACGTGTTGACTAGTTCTCTGAAAGTGATTCTGTGATTTCCTGCTAGTACTGTCAAGACTCAGAACTGTTTTCAGTCAGGAACACTGTGGTCTCAAAACCATCTCGATAGTAAAATATTCTTGTGTAGTCCACCAGCTTAACCAAACCATGGAGAATTAAATTCTTCTTCTGGTATGGTTGTCTAAATACAGGCGTTGCTGACAAGTGCTGCCATCTACAAATTTTAAAGTGGCCAGATTTGTAAACAATTAGAAACCAAGTAAAAAAATGTTCTTTTAGTTTCCTCGACACTGATTATAGATAATATCAAAGTTAGTCTATAAGAATTTATTTATTTTTCTATTTATGAATCAACAACTCTGCTACTCTCTGCAAAACAAAATCTTTTCATTTCAAATAATAATTTTGTTTTGTGTTTATTTTTGTTTGTGTGAGTGTATATATAATTATAGAATATAAACCTATTAAATTTGCAAATAAACTGGAGTTGTGAAAATCGACGATGATACTATCTCTGTTTTAGTCTAGAGTCTAGAGAACATCCTAATGCAAAGTAAACTTAATATTAACACAGAACATATAGAGCATCTATAAATCAATATATAGTTTATATTCCATACACTATTTCTAGAAAATAAATTGTTTTTGAAAATACAATAAGCGATTTTTGAGATAAATAATTCCTTTGTCCGTTAGAAGGTAATTACTGAATGGAATAATAATATATATATATGTGTATATACAACGAAAAGATCTTAAGAACTTGATTCAAGAGGGAACTGATAAACTGCACCAAAGACAGAAAAATTAGGTACCTGAAACATATTATTAGAGGGGAGAAGTATAAATTATCTCGACAAGTAATTTGTTTGTAAGGCGAAATAGAAAAAAGAAAGGAAAGAGTGGAATAAATAGACAGGCCACAAATGGCATGGCTATAGTAGGGGCTGGATAGGCATCAGGGAAAAACTTTATTCGAAGTTGAACACAAGTAAAGTTTCCGACCAAACGCTTTGTTATCAAGTTATCATCAACAAAAAATATTTATTTTACTTTAGGGAAGAAGAAAATTGTATTTTTGTTTAGTTATTTCGAAATATCTCATACTATATTGATAAAAATATTTCTAAAAAATTACAAAAAGCCATATTTATTAGTGAATAGCTGCAAGGCCCACCTTCTGCGGCCCTCTTGCTAGCCAGGGGGCACGCACCCTGGGCCCCCAACCCACGAACCCCACCCTCACACTCCACTCCCACCCACCACACACCCTGAATCCCACCCAGCACCCATACCCCCCGCACCATGCACCCGTGCCCACCCCCACCTCCACACCCCAACACCCACCCACCTCGGACTCCCAACCTACGAACCCCAACCTCCCACCCCACTCCTAACCACCACACCCCCCGAAAACCACCCAGCACCCCCACTCCCCGCACCATGTACCCGTGCCAAACCCCCGCCCCCACACCACGACCCAAACACTCCATCCTGAACCCCACCTACCTCGGAACCCCACCCCGTACCACCCCACTACGCCACTAGACCCTCACCTGAACCCCCCACTCCACCAACCCTGCACCCCCGCGCACCCCATGCCCTAACCCCCACCCCACCCGCACCATTACTCCACCCCCGCAGCCACCCTCCGCACCCAGTTTTTGCATTTCTAGCCTGCTAGTGACCCACAGATTATGTATACAAAATTTGGTTGAGTTTGGTCCAAGAGCAAGAATTTTCATTTTTTGATCCCTCCCCCATTTCGGGTGGTTAGTTTTTGCATTTCTAGCTCTCTAGAGGCCCACAGATTATGTATACAAAACTTGGTTGAGTTTGCTCCAAGGGCAAGAATTTACATATTTTTCACCCTCCCCCTTTTTGGGTGGTTTTTTGGGGGAATTTTTTAAACAAAAGTTGTCAGCAATTACATCCCCTACAATTTTGCTCATTATAAAATTTGCCGTAGAGTTAATAGTTTAGGAGTTATTTGATAATTTTCATTCGTGCGCCCCCCAAACCCTCTTTTGGGGTCAAAATGTTATACAGCTAAAAAATGTTATATAGCTAAAAACGTAAGTTATAAGACAATGATACAAATATGAAATTTCATAATAATCCCTTCAGCCGTTTTGACGTGAATCGTGAGCAACTTTTCGCGGAAACCACTGAAACAGACAGACATACAGAGAGACAGGAATTTTGTTGAGAGTGTTTTCGTTCATAACTTTGCTTGAAACGTGTGCAAGCAAAATTTGGCGTGATTTGGACCAATGTACAGACAAAACCATAATTTTATATATATAGATGTATTATTTAATCAAATTGATTGTTTTTGAGTTCGATATTAATTAGTTTTTCGAATGTCTAAGAGAGTACATCAAAAAGAAGAAAAGAAAATTTATATTTAGTTTTCTATTGAGTTTAAGAGCTAATTAGATTTTAAAAGATATCGTAACATATATACAGCCATTTATTTATTTAGTTACAATTCTTAGAAAAAACTGGCTTGTCTCAATTAATTTGCAGAGTGCTGTACTTGAAGTTTGTTTACATTTGAGAATTTTATAAAAATAATTAAAATCTCTTAAAATATCAGTTTTAGGCTGTTTATTGTATTTTTCAGGCTTTAACGACACGGTTTTGTTAAAGTTTTTAATCAAAATTATTTCAAGTGTTTTTTTTTTATATATTTTAAAAATACACCAAATATTTTGAGTTATGATGCTCTTACGTAGCGATCTGATCTTCACGGCTTTTTATAGGCATTAAATTTTTTTATCAAATAATTCTCAGCCCTTTTTGAGATATTTAAAAAAAACTAATATAGTACCCGAAGTTATATACCTATATATAAAAAAATACTCACAAATATATTAGGTACATCTTTCTAAAACCACTTTATTTGATACTACATGGTAATCGTTAAGATCTGAGCGATTCTCGACAGACATAAATTTTTTTTAACAATACAAATTTTCTGATAATATCTATTGTTGTGTAATAAAATTATTTAAAAATATGGAGAGAGAGAGTAGGCATGTGATAAAGTAGTGGTATCATTTTTTTGACTCATAAAACAAAAATAGAAATATCATTTCTAATCTAATTACAGTAAATATTGTGTAAAAATATAACTTAGTTTCTTATCTCTATTTCGACAATATTATAAATTCAGATCTGTTACACCCTTAAAAATGTAGCAAAAAACAAACAAACACGTAAAACATAGAGATAGTAAAGAAATTCAATACATGTTCAGTCTGTGGTTTAATTCATGTACAATATTTAGAGAGGGAGGAATGAAATTACTAGAATTTATAAAACAAATTTGAGTATAGCACAATAGAGTACATACAATACTAAGTTTCATAAATGTTAATAATTTTCCAGACTCTAATGTACTCTACGTATACTGTATGTTTCTCGATGGGTGTAGGTTTATATTTTATTACTCATTTTACTATTCAAAAAAGAAAAAACTCGTGTGAGACTGACTAATTTTAACCGAAACAACAAAGATCTTATATCTAATGTAGTTTCTAGAAAATGAAGTCGACTGTTTTTAATGAAATTAGTATGAAAAATACTCTCTTTAATTTATAACTCCATTTGTTGCACTTCCTTGTTAAAATTAGGAAAGAATGCAGAGATATAGTTGGTGGGGTGGAGAGTGGTCGGAGGTATGAGGGAGAGGGTGCAGAGAGGTGGAGGATGATCAGAGATGGGCGGGGATTTTGGCTAGCAAGATGCCCACCGGAGGCGCGCGTCGCAGTTAGAATTTATTGATATTTTAAAACTCCAAATTATCATATGCGAAAATCATAATAGATTGTTTTTATGACTATTGAGGATAGACTTGAATTTAATTCATGTTTGGTAAACTCTGTCAGGTTCAGGCGGAGGTTGTTGGTCCTCATTATGTAGAGCGGATCTCCTCCGAACTAGGAGGTATTGTACAATGTACATATGCCTTCTAGATTTAAATTTATACTGTTTGTATGTGTACAAATGAAATGACTCATTGCGCTTGTCTTTTGAAATGAAACTCATATCAAATGTTGGTATTCCAATTGCACTAATGCGGACAAAATAGAGAAGCAAATTGGCCCTGGAGGGGTGTCTTTCATATCAAAGTCGATGTCAATTGGTACTCGTAGAAACAGTATTTTGCCAGTTTCTCGGCAATTAGATAAACAAATTACAGCCTCCTAAATATTTTCCCTTTTAACTTTATTCGTGTGGCTTTTTACCTGGTTAAGAGCTATTTGTATACATATCGTTACGTAATAGCTTCCAATTAAAGAGTAAATATTCGATGAATTTATTGAAGGAGATAATAAAAAAGTGTATCTTCTGCTGGAAAAGTAAATTTTTAATTTATTTGTAACGTTATAAATAAATTAAAAATGTATTTTTCCAGCAGAAGACACACTCGTTTATTGTCTCCTTCAATTTATAAAAATTCTTGTACTCTCGGCAAAAAGAAACTTTCAATTTAAAATCATTTATTTTTCACGTTAAAATATAATAACCTCTTATTTATTTCACTCTAGAACTAGGGGTTTTGTTAAAAAATTATTGACGTAAAGATTGTTACCCGCAAAAAACAGTCACTAAAAAAAGACTATGTTAAATCAAAAGTTAATTTTGATTTTGACGCATGAATGTTTTAATTTTCTTAAAGAGAGAAACGGAAGAACAAAGATAAACTGTATTCTAGAAGTCTAATCAGCATTTTTTTAACATTCCTCGACTTTTTGTGGCTGTGACGTTTGGTGCAAATGGCATTTCGAATGGAACGAGCCTTAATTTGCCTAAAGAGATTTCGAGCGGTTTCGATAGCAGAGACCCACCCTTTATATTTATCCATTGATTGAATTGGAGTTGCAAATGTATGTCTCCTCTGTGTCTTGCTGCTATTATTGAATTCCCTTCGGCGAGTTCATTGGGGAGGCAGACAGATCAAGGCCATTTGTCATGGGTCAGCTTGTATTAATTGAGTACAATAAAATTCTGTCACGAACATTGCTGTTTAAAAATGATCGGCTGCTTATGAAATTAACCCCGCTGGTACTCAACTGCCTATCAGGTCCTGTGTTCACTCTGGAGGATGTATTATTGAAAAACCAGGACTATATAATTATACTGTCTATAATAATATTTTTGATTGTATTAATATGAGAATAAAATAATTTTTTTACTTGAAAAGTTTTTGTTTTGCCGAGAGTAGCAGAGTTGTTGATTCACAAAGTGAAAAAACAAAGAGGTTGTCCTCTGCTTGATGCAAATAAACATACACACATATATATCGAAATTATATATCTGTATAAATATGTGTGTATGTTTATTTTCATCAAGCAGAGAACAACCTCTTTGTTTCTCTTTGTGGTAATTTTTTTACTTTTATCTGGCTCATTATCTACTGGATGTTTTAAAATAGAATGAAAGGAGTATAAAAGGAAATCAATGAGGTTCTTCTCTGCTTGATGAAAATAAACATACGCATGATATAATTTATTTGTTTGAGACTATAGGTCTCACCTTCATCATCAGTCCTTTTATTTAGAAATAGCAGATAAAATATTTATAATGAAAAAGAATGATGAAGATCATATAGTCTCATACAAATAAATTACATATAGTAGTATACACATTTAAATTTGGTATATATGTATAAATGTATATGTTTGTTTGCATTGAACTATATATCAAATTATTATTATTTATAAACGAGCTTTTCGTGCGTGCCTTCGGCACGCCCTCGAAGCTCGGCCCTCCGAGGCTGGTGGCCTGGCGGGCAGCGTCTCGGTCAAAAATTTTTTTCCTCTTAAAAAACCACACTCCAAATGTATACCTGTAAACTCCCAAAAATACATAGTCTCTTAAAAGTTTCTGCCTCATTTTTGTCCTGACACAACTACAGAAACTAGATGATCTAGATATCTAGATATGAATCTGGAAGTTTTTTTCTATAATCTACAGCATTCTGATATTTTTTGTGTGGAAATAGATTTATTTAAATAAAGGTGGTATCGTGTGAGGAGGAGAATTATATTATATCATTTTTTAGTAAAATTTAGGATCGATAAGAATAACAAAATTTATATTTTTAAAAAATTATAAAAAGTGGCAAATTATTAAAAAATAAACAAATAATATATAAATCAAATAAGATGTGATTGATTTCTTTTTCTGTGGGCAAAGAAAAGCGAATTGAATATTTAATTTTTGAGTGGTGAAGGGGGGGGGTAATAATTATCAATATATTTAATGTTTCTTAATTTAAAATCAATTGGAGTCTTTCATTTCGAAATTTGAGTCCAAATTACGATTATATTTCAAATTTGCCGCAAATATACCGATGGCGCTCTCTCTCGGCAGCATTACGTCAGCGTTGCGGCAAATTAATCTAGACAAATATATATAGTATGAAGCTGTTTTCATTTTATTTGTATGAACTGATGAAGATGGTACATTGGTAAGTGATATCCACTAATGAAGAATCCTCAAAATATTTGTAATTAAAACCACTTAATTAAAATAATATTATTGGAAATAAGCAAAATTATTTTTAAAAAACAATAGAAGTAATATTTTTTGGGGCATAATAAGTTCCGAGAAATTTTTTTTCCTTTTTATTATTCATAAAATTCAAACGGGTTGTAAATATCAATATTTTTGACAATGCTAAATATTGTATTGCAATGCAGTTTCAAAGAATAATATTAATTATACACCTCTCAATCCTCAAAAACAACAAAACTTGATAAGTAAATACATAATTTTTACTTTATTTCATTAAAATATGGAAATAATAATTATCTTCGTCTTAAACAATCTTATGAAATAAAATTCAAAAATAAAGTTAAAATGTAAAGAGACTCCAGAAGCAACCGGGCATTTGAGCCAGTGGTTGGTTGGATTGGAAGTTCACTGATTCACAGCATCACGCCGGATATATGAAAGATCCAGATTTGATTCCCGGCTAGTCCAGGTGATTTCAATTATTATTTTTTTTAATTTGTTAAATCTATTTAATTGTAATTAATGATTTTAAATAATAAAAGATCAGATATTTATTTGTTTTCGAAAATTAATCAGAACTTCTTTGAAATAAATGAATTTTTATGAGTATTAATGTTCATCTTTGAAAACAATCTCTATCTCTAAGAAATTTGAGCATGTTAAGATTTTTAAAAATAAAATTAAAATTTCCTCTCAAATTTTTTACTTTGAGCGAATAACTCAATTCGCCAATTACCAACATCCCTTCGCAGTCAAATTGGAGAAGTTCTAAGAATTTCATTCGCCAATAATATTATTTCCAAAATTTCTAGGTACCAGTAGCTGAAATAGCGGTGTGCACTATGTGCTAGGCTTAATGTTTTATTTTCGTGTTCGAATTAGCTTAGTTTTTGTGAAATGATATCAGTTTTAATTAACCTATAATAATATATCACTGCTTGTTCTGTTTGTGGTAAAAATTTGTATTTCTTTTTTATAAAAAAATATTTTATTTTTTGTGTTTTGGAAGAGGTAAAGATAAATTAACTAAATCAAAGGCCCAAGAGCGCGAAATTTTGCACGCTTAATGGTCTATAGTTTAGGAAGGGAAACTTTTAGCTAAATATCAAATTTTGATTTTCTAGCTTCAATAGCTCAATAGGCCTGTGATTGAGGAGAAAGAAAGACAAGGAAAACTCCCCCTAAGGGCTTAGTTTATTATATAAATATATTTATTTCTAAGCGATTTTCTATCACCTGCTGATAATCAATAAGAAACAATCTAGAATTACTAAAGTACACATTATTCTTTTTGGCATTTTGAATATGTATAGTAGTCTCAGAACGCGCACTTTTTAATTGGTTATATTGAGATTTTCAGATGGGGAAGACGAAGTTCCCTTTAAAAACATCGTTAAGATAGTGACTAACTTGAATAATAGTCTAATTAACGTCGAGTCAAGAGAAAACGACAAGTTCAATATTAGAGTTCTTTTCTCCTGTATCTTAAGCAGAATGCAATAAATGTCGGTCGGGTGTTGTATTTCCATCCCCCAGTAATAAGTTCTCAATCCACCATGACATTGAATGATAAATCATGCCGTCTCGGTGAATGATACTCAATATTCTTCTCAGATACTGATAAATTCCTATTTTGTGAGCTAATATGCCGATTTGTGCGCTGGTTGCACCCCAGTGGAACGAGGTCTATTTTAACCGGTTGGTGAGTGTTCAGGCAAGGGGAGCTGTTGGGGTTGGCTGCTTTTATATTAAGGGTGGCCACAGGGGAGGGCGTTCAGGATTTGGTGTAAGTTGCATGAGAATGTGGTGTTGGGATATGTAGACGAAAATGAAATTCTAAAGCATCGTACAATATTCTAAGTGAAGATAATAATAATAAAAAAAACGAAGTTGGATCAACAGAGAAAATGAATTCGAAATAAAGGAGAAAAGATTCAATTGTAAAAGCTGAAATGGATTTAAAAAAACTACCTCATTTATTCATACACCTGCCTCTCCGGTATATCGAAAAAAATTATTGATTTTAACTAATAGTGAAGTCGCCAGATTTTGAATTTTTTATAGTATTTCATTTGCCTACTTTTTTAGTTTTTTCGAAATTTATCATAAAGGGCTGAACATGTTTTAATAACAAGGCATAAATAAATGAGGTTCACATTGACTTGGTCTGAATAATTGTGAAGTCTAGCGCTAGGGTAGGTATATGTATACGTGCGTTCAGAGTAACATTGTATCTCGACGATTTAGTAAGTCATTGTGAACCTAGCTTATACGTCTACAAAAAAGTTTCCCGAATCGGAATCCCAAAAGATATATACGATATGTCACCAAAAACACAAATAGGAAAAAATAAATAAAATGTTCTCTTTTACCATTTGGTTCAGCCATCAAAAGTATATAACGTGGCCTTAAGAGTGTAAACCTGCTAACTCACAACAAGGAAATTTTACAGAGCAGATAAAAAACATAAAATTTAAGATTGTTGTTATGAAAAGAAACTATTTTTCACATTTTTTTACAAATTACGATCGTAATTTTACTTGGACGATGCTGCATCTCTTTTATTTTCGAACGGATTAATATGTCATATATGATAAAAAATGGATTTGGCAGGTTTACACTCTAAGGCGACGTTGAATAGAAACCGGTACCAAGTTTAATGTCAATCCTGAAAAATGCAATTTGAAATTTAAGTTCTGAAATAAATTCAAATAAATTTTAAATTTGACAGTTATATGTCAGGTATTTAGCTATAGAAAATATTCAAACTAATTACTTAACTATAAAAATAATTTCAGCTAGCTAATCGGCCAAATAATTTATTTTTGTGTTGTTTGCAAAGAGTTCGTTTCACCATTTCATTGTAATTTTAATTAAGATTAATTAGTGTGTTCTGTTCCATGATGTAAATTGAAATATTGTTCCTTGGGAATTAGAAACAGAAAATGTTTCTAAATACTTATAACACGTTAAACGACTTTTAGCGAGATTTCCTCATGATCTATACTGGATTATAAGTATTGTAGTAAAATTATAATACGATCCTTGATATTTAACCCAATAATATATTCTATTCTCTGTACTCAAAATATGTATTCTTATTGGTCAAATAAAATATTAATTTCGTCATTTCATTTCTGTGGACAGAGTGACTTTTTTTTCTAGAAATTTTATCGAAATAATATTTTTTCTCTTCTCTATTTTAAATATTCTGTTCAAAATAAGTATTAATCATAAGAAAATAAAATTTTATTTTCCTTCCAAAATCGAAAAAATACCTTCAATTATCAACTTCCAAATCATGATATTAAACCACAAACAGTAGTTACATTTTATTTATTCTATATCAGCGATTCTCAACCTGGGTTCTGCGTAACCCCAGAGTTCCACAAAGGGAGGTTAGGGGTTCCCCGCGCCTATAGGTCAATAAAAGAAAAAATAGAAAAACAAAAATAATAGTTAGTAGTATCACCCCTCAAAAAATTTGTCGTGTAATGAAAAAATACTAAATTTAAGAGTCCAAGTATTATTACCTTATAGTCAAATAAATCCATTGATACTAAAGAATGCGATGAACATCAATATTATTGTCTCATTGATACCATTTTTGTTGCTCTAAAGTTCCTTAACTTTCTTATAATACAACGATTACGTTACATTATTAACAAAATGAAAACATCATTTAAATTGTTTTATTATTATTTTGTTATTAATGACGAAATAATATTGCTTTTCAAATAGATGAGAATATTATTTATGAGTATACATTGAATATGTAAAAAAAACTTGTCCGATCCGAAAGGGAAATATGGGTATTCCAATTTCCAATGACATTACCAAAAATATTTAATAGTAATATTATTCATGAAAATAAAAATGTTAGGTATTATATTCTAAAATGCACGTTTTTTGTACATAATTTCCCCAAAATCTAGGAAATTTTTAAAATGTGGCAACACATCGCAGGTGAATGCTATAGTTGGAAGATATAAAAGTAGAATGATGTTGATATTTTGACGAAAAATTAAATATCTCATATTTTAGTGCTAGGTGGTTCCTCAGAAATAAATATAAGTGCTCTAGGGTTCCTCGCTCTCGGAAAGGTTGAGAAACACTGTTCTATATAATAAGTTTAGATCCTGAGGAAGCCTCAAATGGAGACGGAACGTCGCTGCATTAACGTGATATTATTCTAGAAACTTTTTTGGTTCCTAATTCAAAAGAACCAATATTTTAATTTAATTGCAATACCTAATTAGATTTTGGGTTTCTAGCTTTAAAACTTCTAGATAAAAAATACTGAAATTCGGAAAAACCTGAAATCGTAATATGGACATAAAATATAAAGTAACCTCTGGACCATGGTGGTTCTGCATGAAAGATTCTTGATTTTTTCATTGAGATTTGTTTGATTTTTCTTTCTTCTAATAAAATTTTTAAAGGTAAAAAATGTATTATTAATTTATCAATGTTGTTCATTGTTACGGGTAATTTATTGTCAATTGTTCTGCTAGCTATTTGTTCGTATAATTGATTTAAGACCAATAAAATTCCAAAGAGATCCTTTCCATCGCGTTTATTTGATACGCTTTCCGGACTCGAATAAAAGTCAATCTATCTATCCATTTGAAAGATAACTTGACAGCACTCAGTTCTGCGGCCTCAGAGAACACCTGCGCAAAAAATAACATAAATATTGAGAAGTTACATTTAGAAAGGATAAAGGAAAGCGCTTAGTAAAAATTGGGCGTGTTTGGCAACAGACCAAACAATTCATTTCCATTTTGAAGGTTAGATGACATTTATTTAAAATGTTTTATTAATAAATATTTATTATATTTTGAAAAAGTTACGAGAAATGGTCAGGTCAAAACATCATACTTCAAAAGGCTGTAATTTCCTCCTGAGTGTAAAATTCACTGATCTTGGCCGAACCATATGAAAGCTATCTCTCAGGGCCGGCCCAAGGGAGGTTTAGCGCGTTCGCCGGAACCCGGGCCCGTGTTTTGAGAGGCCCCGCGGTCTATGAAAATTACCCAATTAAAAACCATCTATTTTGATGAACTTTTAACAGAATGATGATACCATTAGAATCTAGTTCGATATGCAGCCGTTGCACAAAATCATAAAGTGCTAGAATTATTCATTTATTAATTTACGAGCTTTTCGTGCGTGCCTTCGGCACGCCCTCGAAGCTCGGCCCTCCGGGCTGGTGACCTGGCGGGCGGCGTCTCGGTCCAAAAATTTTATTCCTCTTAAAAAACCACACTCCAAATGTATACCTGTAAACTCCCGAAAATACATACTCTCTTAAAAGTTTCGCCTCATTTTCGTCCTGACACAGCTACAGAAATGAGAATCTAGATATAAATCTGGGAGTATTTCTTATTTCTATAATCTACAGCATTGTGATATTTTTGTGTGGAAATATGTAGATTTATTTAAATAAGTGGGATCGTGTGAGGAGGAGAATTATATTATATCATTTTTTTTAAATTTGGGATCGATAATCGATATAAGGCTCCAAATATTTAAAAGAGATCAGGTGTTGTTTGTATGACAGGCTGCTCCAGTATTGCCATGAGAAACTCGGGCGTGCGCTCTTTCTGTGCGCAAAGAAAAGCAAATTGAATATTTAATTTTTGAGTAGTAAGGGGGCGGGGAGGAGGAATAATTATCAATATATTTAATGTTTCTTAATTTAAAATCAATTGGAGTGTTTCATTTCAAAATTCGAGTCCAAATTACGATTATATTTCAAATTTGCCGCAAATATGCCGACGGCGCTCCCTGTCGGTGGCATTACGTCAGCGTTGCGGCAAATTAATCTGGACTAATCTATATAGTATTCCAATAATAATTATTAGAAAATCAATGGAGATTTATTGGTTTCTTAATAAATTCATCCAAATCTTTGAAATAACCATCTTTTTCGAAACATAATAAATGAATAATTTTTCAATTTTATTTCCAAATAGACCAACTAATAAATTTGATGAAAAGTTTTTATTTTGCCGAGAGTAGCAGAGTTGTTGAATCATAAAGAGAAACAAAATAGGTTGTCCTCTGCTTGGTCAACCAGATGACAACCTCTTTGTTTCTTTTTATGAATAAATTTGTGTTTATCAGATAAATTTATTTCATCGGTCCATTTTATAATCATATCTTTTTACTACTCTACCGTTCAATCAAATTTAAAAAAATATTAAAAATAACCAAGAAAATATTACAGTTATGCAAAAAAATATATATTTTTTCGCGAAATGTTTTCAGGTATAAAGCTATAATTTAGTACAGTATAATGTGAAAATACATAGATTCGAATCGAGTTTCATTAGAAAAAAGTAATTAAGATTGGCAATTTATACGTACAGGAAACGTTTTCAGATATAAAGCTAAAATTTGGCGCATTAAAATGTAAATATACATAGTTGCGTACCAAGTTTCAGGTTATTAAATAAAACCATTCTAAAATTGAGAATTCATATTAATAATTATTGGGAAAGATTTTCAGATATATAGCTAAAATTTGGTGCATGTAACATAGTTGCGTACCAATTTTTAGCACATTAACTAAAATCATTCAAAAAATGGGATTTTGTATTTTCAGGAAAAGTTCTCAGGTATAAGATAAAAATTGGTGCATTGTAATGTGAAAATACATAATTGCGTACCAATTTTCAGCTCATTAGGTAGGTATAACTAAAATCATTTATACCAATTGAAAATAATTTGTATCTTATATAGGTATCAATATTTTTTTTTACTTAATTGATATTTTTTCATCAAAGAAAATGAATAAATTCGAAATATTCGAGAAAATATATTTTTGGAAACTAAATTGCCAACACGTCTCAACTTGTCCATTCGTGTCTCGACTCGTTTGAAAGAGTCTTGAGTTTTCATCATTTAAAATTTATGAAATATTTGTAATTGGAAATAAACGACTCCCAACACTCTTTCGCGGTCAAATTGGAAAAGTGCCGGACCACTTCATTCGCGAATTCATATATCCCCATGACTTCAAGGAACTGGAACTCTCTCCCAGCCTCTATCTTTCCCAGCACCTATGATCTTCAAACCTTCAAAACCAGGGTGCATAGACACCTACGTCTACACCCTCTCACTTAATCAACTTTCCCTTCTCTTCGGTAATGCAAGGGTCTTTCGAGATCCATAGGGGCTACATCTTTACTGGTGCACTTAAAAAAAAAAAAAAAATAAATAAACAAAACGGGCAATTCTAGAGCAATTGAGTACTATTACTATATAATGGTTGACGTGATTGGGATTTTATATGAATACTAGCTGCAAGGCCCTCCTTCGGCGGCCCTCTTGCTAGTATTATATTATAGTACCTGGAGGCACCGAGCGATGCTCGGTAACTTCTTCGTTCAGTTAAAACCTTTATTTTAATATTATTTTTAATTTAAAATTCTGATAAAAAAGGTCGATTTTTTATTTGAGAGCCGTTTTCAAATTAAAAAAAAATACAAATATATATATAGTATTCGCCCACTGTACCCCCCCCCACGAAACCTCGCCCTACCCCCGGATCCCCCACCACTGCACCCCACCTCCTGCACCTGTTTTGATTCAAGCATATGATTCATTTTTATTCATCCAATTGTTAATAAATAAAACCTATAAAAATGTGTTGTTTTTTCAGAAAATTGAGACCTGCTTATGCCGAAGGCACGCACGAAAAGCTCGTTTCTTAAATATTTTCTCTATGGATGATTATAAGATGTTCTCACATAAAAATTAAAGCTGATTGCAAACGTGGAAACAGTGAATCATCTTCATATGCTATGTAGGATTTTCGAGTGCTGAAGGTTAATTGATTCTCTATCTGACCTAAATTCTAGTGGATCATTTTGAAAGCCCGAATCAGTTCTTTGTTTTGGAAATAAAAACAGGTCGGTACCAAAACAAAACATGAGTTGGTACCCGAACCGAGACAGATCATAAAAAATATCAAGTGTAAATTATTTTTTATAATACCAATTGAGAAAGTTCAATTTTTGAGAAAAGTTTGGTAGGAGGTAAACCGACTGATTTCTGATTGACTATAGTAAATACGAATCGCTTATTACTAAAAAGAGCCTAAGTCACATTACTATAGTTTCGAGAAAAACAGAAATATTAATTTTGTTAAGAAAGAATGGTGTAGATCCTAAGTGAAATATATTTAATAAAATTTAAATTTAATTTAAAAAATATAAATTACTAGGTAGGATTCACAAATATTATTACCAAATTAATTTATTTGTAAATCCTACCTAGTAATGTATATTTTTAAATTTTAGAGAAATATTAATTTATTAATTTAAAAGTAGATGTTGAGAACGAAATCCATCATTAAATATTTTTTCCTTTTATTTCACAGGTTGAATCTTGATAGCAAAAATATGAAAATAGAACGCGAAACGAATGATATCCATTGCCTCTTGATGTCCCGAATGCTTGGCCAGTCACGTGGACACAACTTTCAATAATTCCTATATAATTCATACCTGCTGAATACTTTTCATTAAAGTAAGTAATAAACTTTTCCCTTTGTTGTCTAATGAAAGGAAAAGTCGAATTGATAAACCGAATTCCTATTTATATGAATATGCGAGAATGTCATTGATGGCAGGTATTTGGCAAAAAATAAAATACTAAATAGAATTGACATTTATGTAATCCTATTAGAATATATAATGGGAATTTTCTCTCTAAGAGGGTTGGTCTGATATAAATTCATATATTTCTTTTCTAAGAGTTGTCAATAAAGTGAAAAGAATATTAAACTTATAGGTAAAATCGAAGCCAAACTTGAAATATTCTAATAAAAAATAATTCCTATATTGAAATATTAAACGAAAGAATGTAGAATTAAAAAAAGGTTGCCCTTACAAGGACGAATTTCCCTTACAAATTGAATTAAGATTTCAATCTTATTTCTTTAATGAATTTAAGTATTTAACAGTTGTAAAGAAGAAAATATTAAATAATAATTAATAATATTATTTTTGAATTGGTGTTCTTATTATTAAACATATTTTTCTTGGTTAATTCTAGAGTTTTGTTAATTTTTTGAAATCTAATCCGGTATTGTTTCTTTGTTTCGTATGACACAAATCAACTAACAAGGCATTTTTTCTGGAGCCTGATTTTCAGATTATTCTCCCCTTAACTATTTTTTAAAAAGTTTCAAAATGGGGCGACATTTCAATAACCTTAAGATAGTTGTTTCGCGACAATACTAGGAAAAAGTTATTATTAGAATTATATAGAACAGAGAATAAGAATTCACAATTCATAAGCCCAAAGCTTTTTGCTGTTTATGTACCGATTCTAACCAATCCCGTGCTCGTTTGACAAATCTGGCACCATTGTAAGAGATTGAATATTTTTATATTAAAATGACAGATAAAATACATTTCTATAAAAATCGTTTTGTTATTTTTTAACAAATGTAATCAACGCCCACGTTACACCTTATGAAAATTATAATTTTGAAAAAATCTAGCGCATGCGCGCTTTATACATCTTTCGCTGGTTAAATAAATGCACTGTTGCCAAATTGTTTTTAGTGTAAATTTTTTTTATACATTTTTCATTATTTATTCATTATTATCTCAGAAACTGTGTTGTAACTATAAATCAAAATTGTCTTAAAATATGTATTGGTTATTGTTTAATGTTGGTTTAGTTTTTTATAAAAATGGTAAGAAGGATTTCTAAATTATAATTAAATATGTATGTAAATTTTCCGATATCCCGTATAGTGCAATGTATAAGAGTCTGAAAAACTATTTTTGAAATTTAATATCTCCGGAACTATATTGTTCATAAATTTCGTTTTGCCACCAATCGATGCAGAAGTATTTAAATAATAATCTATCTAAATTTCAAAAAAATCCTAAGAAAACCCATTTGGCGGAACAACTACCGTAAATTTAATATTTCACAACTCTCGCTTCAATTGAATAGCCAGAATAGTTGACACACATATATATTCATTTTCATTTTTAAAGCAAATTTTGGATTCACAAGATCTGTAAACGTTAATTTTTTTATCGCAAACAAGATTTCCATTATATTAATTGAAATAAAATTCGGTATTGGTTGTCAGAGTGTATTTATTTTAGGGCCAAATAAGATAAATTCAATTGAAAATTTTCAGGAAAGTTCTAAAGATAATAAATTATTAAGTTGTATAATTTGTATTAGAGTTCTTTGGTGTGAAAATCGATCCTCAGACGCCTTCATGCAATAAAACTAACAGCAAAGGCTTAAATGAAAGTTATGAAGTCATAAGTTGTAAGAGAAACATCATCACTTCATGGGTTTTTACTGTAGAAATTCATTGTAGTGACTTAAAACTCCTAAATATTGAACAAGCAACTGGAATATATTTTTTCTATGGATGCCTGCATAGGTGGTCAAAGTATGGGACCTATAGAAACTTTAACTATAAAGAATAAGTATCTCTTTACTTCCTGTATATACATTTTTAGACTTTTTCTAAAAAATAGTTTATATAAATTTTCAGGATTAATCACTAATAATATTTTCTTGGTCAACTAAAATTTTTATAAAAACCTCTTTAATTCTCATTCATTTACTTAAGTTTTTATTTTTTGATAAACGGTTTAAGGTATTTTTCAATTTTCTTTTCATTTGAAAATTTACAAATAATAGTCCAAGAGCTGGTGACACATTTTGACTACAGATTTGACCCAACTAGAAATAATGCGCAATAGTACCGTCTATGATAGTTGTACAGGGAATGGCCAGTCTGGCTGGTCTAAGCAGGTGGACCAGGTACAGCGCATGGTGAAAGTGCGGTAAAAAATGCATATGTGTTAAAAAATATTTTTAACTTACAATGAAATTATAAAAATTATAATTTATAGTCAATTATAAAACATAATATATTCACTCCAGACCATTTGAGAGGTGGGACGTGGAACCAGACCACCCAAAGTGTATTTTTACAACATGAAAAAAATATTATAGCATCAATATTTTTTTCATGTTGTCAAAAATACACTTTGGGGTGGTCTGGTTCCACGTCCCACCACTCAAATGGTCTGGAGTGAATATATTATGTTTATAATTGACTATAAATTATAATTTTTATTATTTCATTGTGGGTCAAAATATTTTTCAACACATATGTATTTTTTATCGCACTCACACCATGCACAGTACCTGGTCCACCCTACAACCAGCGCGGCCGTTCCCTGTACAACTATCAGGTAGCAGTACTACGCGTTCATTTCTAGTTGGGTCAAATCCGTAGTCAAAATGTTGTCTCTAGCTCTTGGACTATAAAATTATTTGAGGTGAATAAATTTTATAAATAAAAGCAATAAAGTCTAAAATGTACATTAAAAGTTAAAAGCAGTAATATGATGAATTCTAATAACAGAAGAATAACTTGAAAAATAAATGTTAAATCAAAATATCATAATTTAAATTTAAAAAAAATGTATACTTATATTTCAATAGAATAAAATTAAATAAAAAAATTATTTCATTTTCTTTAAATTATTATTTTTATGAAATTAAGCTTTATTGAATTTTTATTTTATTTTTTTTTTTGGCTTTCTCGTCATTAACCATTAGCCATTTTACGATATATCACTTAATTTTTTCTGAATTATGTAGGGATCTGATTAAAGTCAGATTGCAGCGAGTCGTGCTTGAACCCGCGCTAGCTTGATTAGAAGGCATGTACGTCATCCACTCGACCAACCGGACCCCTTCATTGAAATTTATTGAAAATAAAAGTTGTTTTTATTTCACCTTAATGTGGCCGTTTTTATTTATTTCTTTATTTGTTTTGTCACTAGGATATATGGTGTTACTTATTTGTGATTTATACTTTATGAAAAAGATTTAAATCGTGAAATCATTAATGAAAAGAAACAAAACTTTGCTGGCGTATTTTCATGACATGATTTATTAAATTTAAACATTTTGGCCAAAATCCAATTTTCCAAATATATGACTTCAGGACCTCCCTTCATAGTATCAAAAAAATAATAATAATAATAATAAAAACGAGAGCAAACGATACTGAATTAAAGCAGCATATACTTTGATTTAAAAATATGTTTACACGTGAGCCAAATTTTATAGAGGTCTGTTTTTGCAAAATAGCTATATGGAAATATATGCAAAGTGTATATACCATATTTAGTTAAAAATAAAAGTGAGTTAAAAATAACCTTTGTCTAAATAAATTTTTATGATCAATTACATATAATTACTTTTTTTTAATGAAAATTCTTAAACTATATTTTTAGGTTTACTTAAATAAGATCCGAATATATAAATTTGAAGAAAAACAATTAGAAAACATTCGACTTAATGCTAGTGCATGTACTAAAAATTATAGTTCTGATTAAAAGAAAAACGTCATGCTAAAAGAACCTGATAAGCAAGTGTTTTGCATAAACTAAGCAAAATAACAATTTTTCCATACAATTAAATTGCTTCTGGGAGTCGGTAAAGTGGGGGTGAAAACCACCTCTACTATAAAACAGTGCAATTTAATTTAAAAAGATGGTTTTAAATCATTTTAAAAATTATCGAGAGACCATTTTTTTCTGTTTTTAAGTATCTATACTTATTATATATCGGCTTGCGCGACAACACCGACGTGATTTTTTTAATTTTAAAACCCACTAATAGTTCATGGCAAATAAAATAAATTTATTAAAATTATGAAATTTAAAGATGGCCGATCCAGGCGGGCTTCGCAGCTGGTATAATATAAATTCTCGCAATGCTTGGTTGGCTTCTAATTGCTTACGAATATGGCCGCTTTGAAATTCGAAGATGGCAGCACTTGACAGCAACGCCTGTATTTAGACAACCTAACCAGACGGATAATTGCATTCTTCAGTCTGTGTTTAAAAACATGCGGAGCCAGCCAGATATGATATTAATGGACCGGTTGTATGTCACAAAGTAAATGCTTTTTACAACTAACAAAGGGTAGATGGTAAATGGAGGAACTGGGATGGCCAATCAGATGACAGGCACTTTCAGTGCATTTACTTTGCGACATACAACATGCGACATGAATTTAATGTTAAGGTACTTTGGTCATCCGATGATTACTTTAACCCACTATGGAATCCAAGGGGGTAGCCACCCTGAGCCAGCAAGATGCCCACCGAAAGAGGGCTTCGCAGCTGGTGTACAATAAAATAATTTTTTAAAACTAAGTTTAAATGATAATTTTCCCCTTCTCTGCTAAATCAATTTTTGCCATGCATACTATATATGTTAAAGAAAAAGGATTAGAATTAAATCTATACATGAAATGTTTAAATGTTGTCAAAGTATTTAATAGAAATTTTCCTATTGAAATTGAATGGGAATTTTCATTTCAGCTGGGTTTGCCAAAGGAAGACTTTGTTCCCGATTTAACACATAGGTGTGCAATGTTTTATGTAAAGGCCTTTGACCACAAAGCCCACCCCCTAAAAACACGCTTGCAACCACCACTGCAAACATTCAATCCAAGAGAAGATCCCCGCCCGTCCCGCCCTTATTGGCTTAAAAGTCGAGCTTTTAGCCGAGGCGAAAGCCCTCGAAAGCCTTTGATTAGTGCAACTCGGGGTTTTTAAGTGGCCCAATGCATCTCAAGCTGCGAGTGACAAACCCTCCGAGGTTTTTTAGGGTCCTTAAAGCCCGGCCAGTGCATGGGGATACGTGACTCATCAGTAGAGGGCAAAATCCTCCACGTCACAACCCCACTTTTAAAGAATTCAGGGGATCTGTTCAATTTAGCATAATGCATTCATCCGAAGTGATCAAATTAAAAGAAAGAGTTAGTCTCTGAAATTGTCAATTGTTTTTTGATTAGCTGCTTTATTATGCATGAGACAATATTCAAAAAATACTATTATATTATTAAAACCAAATATGTTCCTTATTCATCCTTTATTAAATCTGCATATATTAATTCTAAAGTGTGCTACGTTAATAAACTGGGGTGCACTTAACACCCGCATTTTTGGTATTTTGAGCATAATTTGAATCATAAAAAAGCGCTCGCCGGTCAGTCGGAATATTCAAAATTTAACACTATTTTTCTTTTGATTATTCATGTTTAGAATTATTAGAATTATGGACAAAAATCATTTTTAGAAATATTTTTTTTTAACTATACCTAATCAAGTCTAAATTTTTATAATTTTTCTAATTAATATAACAAAGAATAATTGACATATCAATGAGAATTGTTTTGACCGCGCTTATTTGAAAAATATATTTTATCACGAGACTATTGCGGATTATGCTATTGAAGTCTGTGGAGTCTTAAGTCTGGACCAAGAGAGAAAAAAGATGTGATCCACTTAGCTACAATTCAAAGTCATTTCGCGTATAGCCCGCTAGACATTCGGATGGATCACCAAGTGAACTTGAAATCTCAGATGTTATATATTTAATCTCCCAGTCCAGAGCGAAATGACGTTGGATTGTAGCTAAGTGGATCACATCTTTTTTCTCTCTTGGTCCAGACTTAAGACTCCAGAGACTTCAATAGCATAATCCGCAGTAGTCTCGTGATAAAATATCTTTTTTCAAATAAGCGCGGTCAAAACAATTCTCATTGATATGTCAATTATTCTTTGTTATATTAGTTAGAAAAATTATAAAAATTTATTTAAGATCATTATTTCAAGTTAGAAATATATAAGTTCAAATATTATTTTCACTCAATATTTGACAAAAATTCCCTACAGTTGATTCTTGATTGAATCAAATGTAGAATACATTCGGTTTATATCAAGCCTGATGACTCGAGAACGAAAGATTTTAATAAATTCGTTCTGGCACTAAAATGTTTGGATTTCCAAAAAGAAGAACCAATTAGGTTTCAGGCTTTCTAAATTCAAAACTTCGAGTTAAAAAATACAGAAAATCAGAAAAAAATGGTGAGAAACGTATATCTTTGTTTTATGAATTAATCAATTTTGGCACCAAGACGAATTTTTTCTACTAACTTTCTTTCTAGAGTTATCGTGACACAAAACAAATACACGCACACACACAGAGAGAGAGAGGTGCTTGAAATTACTTTTTTCCATGTTTCAAAAATATTTTTTGATTTATCGACCAGGACCCGCTAGGCGTACCTATTGAGTGATTAGAATCTCTTAGATTATTATTTTATTATTTTTTATTATTTTTACTATCATTTATTCGATCACTGAGAAACCGTTCCTACCCTTTCTTACAGCATTATTATTATCGTATACTAATATAATATAAAATTTATAAAACTTCAATAGAAACACAATCAAAGAGTTAGAGACAAATTTGGATGTGATTTGAAGTGGTTGGTTTAATATTAGACAATATGATTTTTTAAAACAAAATTTGAAAATCATCATATCTGAACAAGAAATTAAAAGAATACGTTTCCAAATAACAATCATTAATTACTCGGTTCCCCAAAGAGGCAAAGAGCCCTATTTAATTTTTTTCCTATTAGGAAATATTCATTTTGGACCATTCAAGCTGCGTCTACGCCAAGAAGAAGAAGAAGAGTACTAGAGTTCATTCTCAAAATGTAGTCTATTTCCACCCTGGAGAACGGATTAGATTTTGGCAGTTTAGTAAAGAAAAATATCCTGTAGTGTACCCAAATTTCTACATTATTAACTTCTTTTTTGAATAACAAATATCAATGGAATTATAATTATTCGCAGTCCGAAACAATTTTTTTTTCTTCAAATGTGACCCGTGTAAGCCAAAAGGTCAGACACCCCTCATTTTTACATGGTTTTTCCATTCTACCTTTCCTAAACAAATTTTCTCAGTCATTTCATTCAAAACACGCCTTCTCCCCTCTATTCCCTCCCTCAAACTAAAATTAAATACAAAATGCAATGTATCTATTTTCATCTTCTCTTAAGTCAATGTAAACTTCTAATGATGGCCTAATCAACCCAAAATATATTGAGATTTTTATCTCTATAACTCTATTTATTTTTCCTTATTGTGAAACACCACCACCCTTAAACTCATTACAATTTATCCTGTAGGGTATGCAACCGGGAGCGAAGTAGGGGAGTTTATGTAGCCGTGCTCCCAGGAGAAATGGAAGCTTCAACGTGTCTAGTGGGAAGAGATTAAGAAATAAATTATTTTATATAAAAATGAATTTTAATCCAATGAAAATCAAATTGAATTTTTTTTCGAATATGATATTATTATATGTTATTCGTTTCAAGTGGGATACAATACCATCATAATTTATAAAAACCTTTTAGCTTTTTAATCGAATGCATTTGATCTTTAGAGAAGTTATAATAATATATCAAGATTGGATGAAGGCAGCCGGAAATAAAAGAGACTACTTCCAACAAATGATTTTATTGAAAATATTTTTCCCTTAAAATATTGTTTTCAAAACCGACGTTTCAGAGGATTTTCCCTCCTTCCTCAGGGACTATAATAATTCAATGATAATGGCCATTAATATTATTAATAATACTATATACGTATATACATTTCTAATACTAATTCCAATTAAGTTTAGCATTTTCAAATTTTAATCGAAAAATATATTCTACTCACTCAAAAGCGTCATTGAAGGAAACACATAGTACTATTTCTTCTTGCATCCTCTCTCAGTGTTATGGTATTTGGTATGTAGAAAATATTTTAAAACTTTTCATCATTAGTTATAATAATATTTACTAATGAGAAAGACCACGAGTCATTGAAAGAGCCAAATCGACAAAAATTAAAAATAAAATAACAAAAACTTATCGTCTTTTGTATTAGAGGCTTATTTATTTAAGTAATAATTGAGATCAAATTATTAATATAAATCAAGTATTATAATGACATCTCCACAAAGAGTCTTTTTGAAGTCTTCTAATTTCAATTTAATAAAAATAACTTTCAATTTTCGTGTACCTACTTGTTGAAAGTAGGTATACAATAGCATAAATGAAAATTGTTTGTAAGATTTCGCGGTTAGTGGTCTTTAGAGCCCGAAGAGTGTCCCAAATTAATTGGTCTCTCTGTCTACTAGGAAGACAACACACAAAAAGGATGAAATTTAGAAATATAAAATTTAAGCATCTATTTTTTGAGCTAAAGCGTATACAAAATTTGGCAATGTACTAACAGATATTTTGATAAAATAATTTCTCGTAAAATATAATTTTTTCGATGTTCATTCACTCTTTTTTTGTAGATCAAAACGTCATGGTTTTTGCTAATTTTTTATCAAAATATTTTCAGCCCTTTTTTAGATACAAAAAACAACTTTTTACCAATACTTGACCAGTATGGTAAAGTAACAATTATATAAACGGATACAGTCTTAAGCTTTGGTCTCGGATACTGAATTTTTATTAATTTGCGTTTTCAAGAACAAAATAAAAATAAATAATTTACTTTTAATCGAATTAATAATATTACTTTCCATCATTTTATTTTAGTGTTGGTTTTTTATTAAAGTAGGGTGGTGGAAATTTATGAGACGGGGCACTAAGCCCCGCTATACTCGTATTTCCTTTTTATTAACATTAAATTGCGAACGTATCGCTTGACAAGGCTGGTAAAAATATGTAATCAATATTTTTAAATTAAACCATCGTTTCATTTAAAAATTTTAATTTCAAATTTTTATGCATACGCCCTAGTGTGTCCATACATTTTATATAAAAAGTGTAGAAATATTTGATTGTTTGTTCTACATCGATCCTAAAACAAATCAAATTAAACATTTAACTAAAAACGGCTCTCTAACAGATTGTAATTTTATAATATTTGAAAATTAAGCTAAACTATTTTTAAACATATTTACATGTATAATATTTACACAAAAGTTTGAAAGTTATATTTGGTTATCTATCCAGAAGCTGTTATTAATCTGTTGATTATGTAAAAAATTATTTTTTGCTATACTGTTAGAATTTTTTATTTTGCCATCGTCAATATTGTAATAAACAAATTTTATAAACCCATCCAACCTGATAACAGTTTTAGAATGGGCATTAAAAAAAAAATAAACTGCAACGGATCGTTGCTAAACTTTATCCAAATTCATTTGAAATATTAATATGTTTATATTGTTAGAGTTCGTGGCTGTGATGAAACTGTACTAGATGAAGGAGGAGGTATCAGCCAAAGATGGAATCACTGGGTTCAATAAAACACCTTTAATAAGACGTTTCGGCCATCTTCAGTCAATTAGGAGTTATACACAAAATGCGGTACACATATGTGATCGAACCAAGCCTTGTCAAAAATAAAATTTTTTTAGCTTCATATGAATTTATAACGTGCCTGGACCCAAAAGTTTCAGATTCTGAGGCTATTGACATATATTGTACCGCATTTTGTGTATAACTCCTAATTGACTGAAGATGGCCAAATAAAATTCAGGCCGAAACGTCTTATTAAAGGTGTTTTATTGAACCCAGTGATTAATATGTTTTTCCTTTATTATTAATCAGATATCACTTGCAATTTTCAGTTCATGTTAATTTTAATACAAAAATAATGATCGATTCTCATTTAATACTCGAGAAATAACCATTATACATTGGATTTTTGACGTTTCGGTTATTATTAGTAACCATTGCTGAAGACATGGAGGAATCGACTTAAAATCAAAAATACCCCTCGATTCTCATCTAATACTTGAGGAATAACAATTCTACATTAGCAATTGGATGTTGATGAAAGTCCAGTCGGTGGTTGTAAAAAATAAGACTATAGAGGTTTTATTATTTTACATTTATTTGTTAAACCAACGTTTCGGAGATTTATTCTCTCCTTCTTCAGGGTATATATCTCATTAACATATGGATCATCAATTGCTTTTTACTGTGTTTTCTATTCGAGATGAAAAAGAATTTTTATAATGTTTTTTTGGCATTGTCAAAGGAGACAGAAAGTAACTATTTTTTGAACTACTTTCATTGACTTTTTGTTACCCTGAAGAAGGAGAGAATAAATCTCCGAAACGTCGGTTTAACAAATAAATGCAAAATAATAAAACCTCTATAGTCTTATTTTTTACAACCACCGTGGACTGCTTTCATCAACATCCAATTGCATATTTATACCAGTCCGTCTCCTAAAGAAAATCTCTATCAATTCTACATTAGATTTTTGACGTTTCGATTATTATTGGTAACCATTGCTGAAGACACGGAGGAATCGACTTAAAATCAAAAATAACAATCGATTCTAATCTAATACTAGAGGAATAACCTTATTGTATTCCATTTTGATGTTCTGACTATTAATGGCAAACTCTACTGAAAACGTGGAAGAATCCACTTAAAATCATAAAGACCAAATTCTTTTATGGCAAACAACTCAAGCTTCGCATTGGATAAAGTAAAACTCGTTTTTTGTTTTCTAATGAATATTCTATTTGCGGTTTGAAAACAAATATTTTTTTTCCTATACTGTCGAAATTTTGAATAGAAGATTTTCGCTTTTGTCTCTGAATCTGATAAGTTCTTGGGATGCACCAAATTCGGAAATGATTGATTCTTCACCCTCAACCAACCTTACAAATCAAGAAAAAAAAAGAATGGAAAATAATTCATTTGTAAATATTTGAATTTCTCTTCAGAAATAAATTACTTTAAATTTTATCTCCATAAATATTTATTTATTTAAGAATCGCTATGAATATTTTAAAAATTGATCGAATCTTTCTGTTTTGTTAGTAACAGTAGACTGTTATAAATTGAGACCAAATGTTAGGATTTACAAATGATGGGGGGAGGGTCGAGGGGGGCGGGCTCTGCTAGGTTTTATTGGTTCAAGAAAGCATCGAATATTGATTGATCTTGTCGACTTTTATAAATTATTTCATTTTATTCTTGAAGCCCTGATTGTCAGGTTGATTGCTCCAGCTTGATTGAAAACCTTTGGGGCGCACAGTATAAAAAATCTGGTGTGTATAGTGCATTTCAAATTAATTTCCCTTATCCAGCATTATAGTAACAAACCAACGTAAAAATAAAATAAAGTTTATTTATTTCATTTGTTTTTTGAAAGATAGGTACTCATTTAAAAAAACGCTAGGTCAGAGATTTGAACTAATGACTTTGGGGTTTTTAAATCTTTTCAAACTTATCAAACTTTTCTCAAGTGCATACAGTTTTTATTGAATTTATAGACGACAAAAAATATGGAGTTCTTGAAAAATACTTATAATTTAAAAAACGATAGCCATGTCGCTCACCTATGGAGATATGACGTAGGCAAATTGAAAAATTCGGCTTAGTGCAAATAGCGGTTTCATTTTTCAATGTGCCCAGCAAAGTGGAAAATTATCTAGCTTATGGTAATGAGCCCATATACCTTTAGGATAATTAGAAAATGTGCTGGCCAACAGACGCACGTCGGCAAACCTTGTATTTATAACTTATATTAGGTATATAAAATATATATACTTATTAGGTATATAATATATATATATATAGATATATATATATTGTGTCTACAACCCAAATAATATTAACCTCCGAGGTAGAATTTCTTAATTTGGTGTGCCTCTTGATAGTCATTTAATGCCAAAATAAATTACTCCTCTAGAGCAGACGGTATGACTGTAGTTTGTCACTGATTACTCATTAATAATAAAGTGAAAATAAATTTAAAAAGTTGAGGGAAATACAGCCCTTCATATCGCATTGTGAGAACAATATTTTGACATCATAAAGTTTAGGTATATTAGGCTATTATGATAAAATACCTACATTTATTGAAAATCAAAAACAAAAAAAAGGCTGTGAAAGTTTAAAAAGTTTAATTCTACCTATTAATAAACAATTATATTATATCAATTTCAAATTTCAATAGCTTGAATGGCAATCAATATATTAAGACTTATAACGAGGTGCTTGAAGCCCAATGAACTGGTTTTCGGTTCAGGAAAAAATTTTTATACCTTTTTCTTTTGGAAAAATATATATATTCTTTATTATTTCTTTAGATGTTGAGACATGTTTCGGTTTCGACTCAAAACCATCTTCAGTCTGCAAATGAAAGTGAGTACACATGGTGTCAAATATTAACATTTCTTAAACATCTCAAATGAATGGTAATTACCTTACATCCCAAATTCAAGCATGTATATAAAATTTAGAAAATAGAGAAACACATGGCATCTAGACAAACAAATTGCCCATACAAGAAAAACTCAACATTTGCCAATCTCTGCTCCACAAAAACTGCAAACAAAACATTGTCCTTCGAGGTTACAATAAACCAGTTCATTGGGCTTCAAGCACCTCGTTATAAGTCTTAATATAATTATATTATAATTGGATCGTAAGAATAAATCAAAGAGCGTAAGAAGGCCCAAATCCGCCCCTGTCTCGAATACGGCTCTCATCTATGGAGAGGAGCCTCAAAATATTCTCTTGCTACCCTTGATGCAATTCAGAAACGAGCCGTCAGGCTAATTGACGATTCTACCTCACCGACTCCCTCGACTCGCTAGCTCATCGAAGAGATGTCTCTGCCCTTTCCCTTTTCTATAGATACTATCACGGCAGGTGCTCTGACGAGATAAAATCAATAATTCCCCCCAAAGCATGCTTTGCACGCAGCACACGTTTTGCCGACTCCCAACACTCTTTCGCTGTCAAATTGGAAAAGTGCCGGACCACTTCATTCGCGAATACATATATCCCCATGACTTCAAGGAACTGGAACTCTCTCCCAGCCTCTATCTTTCCCAGCACCTATGATCTTCAAACCTTCAAAACCAGGGTGCATAGACACCTGCGTCTACATCCTCTCTTAATCAACTTTCCCTTCTCTTCGGTAATGCAAGGGTCTTTCGAGATCCATAGGGGCTACATCTTTACTGGTGCACCCCTTCTGCATTCGATTGCATTAAAAAAAAAAAAAAAAAAAGAACAGCTCACTGGCCGCTTGAAAAAAGGCTAAGGTGAGTCGGGCTACACTGGGAAAGTTGATTTTACGATGCTAAGACCAGGTCAATTACACTTGACGAAAGCGGCTGAGTGTGGTGAATACGATATCACTTTAGTCTGTCGCCAAGCATGTTTTTACACTACACCACAAATAGTTCAAATTATTGCCTACTATTTTCCGATCATCAAACTCTTTAAGTACAAGAAAAACTTAACTTTCTAGCTTTAATATAGTTTAGGAAACTATATGCCTAAGGTAGGGCTTTTGAGTAAAAGTGAGAAGAGAATAGGCCCGTAAGTAGCATCGCAAAGTTTCTAGTTTGAGAAACTTGTATTCCGGACATTCAGAAAATAAAAATAAATAAAAAAATAACTACAAACGCGATTTAAAATATATACTATATTATATATCAGTGGCGGGCGTGACTTTTCAACCAGTGGATGTTGTCCAAAAAATAGTCCTTCATTTTTTAAATTTTATTTTATTCTCTTCGTTCGTTTTTAAAATATTTATTGATAAACGCATCATAGATTTTTCTTTATTTTTTTCAAATTTAACATTAGATTTTTTATCAATTGATATTTAAACAGAGCGGTTAATATATATTCACTTCAGCTTCATCTTCAATTCTTTTCATAGTTGAAAACTGACTGACGCAAAAGTAGAATGCAAATTAAATGTATTAAACATGCATAAAAATAAAAATTTGCTCATTGTGCTTTAAAATGTCTGAAACGGAGAAAAATATTTTTCAATTATGATTTTTTTTCCTCTTTGTGTTTCTGAATTCCAATATTTACTCACTAAAGCCCAAGAAAAATATTTTTCAATTATGATTTTTTTTCCTCTTTGTGTTTCTGAATTCCAATACTTACCCACTAAAGCCCAAGAACAAACAGTCAAAAAGTTCGTTTGTATCAATACATACCATAGTAGGTACTGATTAGATTTTAGAATATCTGGTTCAAAAGGCAGGAAATATTTGTTGAATTATTCTATTGAGATTTTAAGAGGATGTTAAATATACCCATAAATGAACAATTCATATTTATAACTTTTAAGGAGTTAGGTGTTGGTTCTAGGTGAAACATTTTAATATAATAATAAAACTTGAGCAAGATTCGAGGTAGGTTTGATAAAAAAATAAATAAAACAATATTCTCTGACTCCTGATGATGGGCTCACCCACAAAATATATCGAATTCGAATCTCAATTTTGTTTTATTTCTTTTTTGTGAAACCTACCACGCATCTTGCTCAAGTTTTATTATTAAATTCATATTTAAGTTTATTAATAATTACTAGGGCAGCTCTAGAGTACCGAGTCTTGAAAAAAGTTCACTTTTTATTTATTCAATATTTAATGTGTTGGCGAGCGATACTTTCATTAGAATCTGATCGATGAAAATAACTACAAAGAGAACGGATAGAATGATCCCTCTTTCTTTAAAGCTAAAAAGGCATTGCAAGGAAATCAAATCCAAGCTCAAACCTGTTTCAGACTATTAGAGATTAATTTCTTAATTTCTATTATTCTAGGAATAGCCTTTTGCACTAGGGCCAAAACGATACTCGTTATAGAGAGAGAGAGAGAGAGAATATTCAATTGGACATCATCATTAAAGCAAATACGTTTGCCCAAACCTTCCATGATTAATTTTTTTTAATGCAATTTATAGATTTTAAATGAAAGTCATGGATCGAGTCCATATAAATTAATTCACTTTTTAATCTCATAAAATCCAAGTATTTTCCACAAGATAGCTGAAGTGATTAAAATAGGAAATCTGGAATAAATTTGCTAACGTTAAAAAGCTCCGTAAATTTTAAATATATCTTTAAATGAATTAGTTGTATAGTATTTATTGAAAGATTTTTTAAAATTTTACAAATTTTCAAATATAACACGGATAGAAATTACTCTTGATATTTTGGAATTTGGGGGATGCGCCGCATCCACAGCATCCATGGAGTGATATATAATATATATAGGCAACAAAGAACATTAAGTAAATCAATTTTTTCCCTTACCATAATAAGGAGTTAGAATAATGTATAATAAAATAAAAATAATGGACATTCGATGGTGAGGCTTTCGGGCCTCGAGGTCGAAGTTTTCTTATAATTGTAAAACATGTTGTATTTTTTTTATATTAAATAATAAAGATCATTATTTATTTATTTATTTATTAAGTAAATAATTTTTACTTATATTGAAAAACTCAGTTCATATTATTAAAGGTTAGTAATGAAATTCGATGGATGCACCAGATTATTTCAATTAATCTCTATTTGTTATAAAATTGTATGTGCAATTATAATAATGGTAATTAATATTTCTGATTTATCATTTTCAGGAAGTAAATAAAAATACAATTTGTTAAATAACAAACTATACCCAGCAAATGAGGAAAAACCTATACTAATAAATCGAAGGAGATGATGGTGGCAAAAAATGATCCAGGCTCGAAATGGAGAAATAGCTCTGACGGGGGTGCCCCAAAAAAGAGATAAATGAAGGGCATATGAGGGGTGGCGATTCGTTTCCCTTCCAAACGACGCAACGCCTGAAGGGCGCCCCAGGGGTGTTTTTGTAAGACTCAAGGGGCACCTGTGAGTCACTCTGAACCCTAGAACCCTCCCCCAAGCCTTAAGAGATACGAGCATAATTCGCTTTTTAGCCTTAGGGGTGAGAGAGACAAGTTGTACCCCGAGACAGCTTCTTGTAGTTTACTTTACCATTCACTATATACATACCATACATATGTGAAAAAATAAAATGAGTCTTTAATTTAGTTTTTTTCTATTTCAATCAGTAATGTGTTCATTTCCATATCGTTTCAAATGCGGAAATGGATTGTTTTGAAAAATTTATTTCCTGTTTTATTTTTTTGTCATATACCATATATAATAAATTAATAATCTATTTACGTAATAACCTAACTTATTTTTATTTATATAATACCTCGTAGTTTTAAGTAAAATAAATTAAAAATTTAAGGAAAAGATACGCGGTCCGAACTATCAATCATTTTATGGCGTGTCTACGAACAGTTTGAGCTAGAAAACTGTAACTTGGTACTAAGGAGTAGCTTATTAATACAAACATGTGAAGCAAATTGCCAGCTCATTAGCCCAAATCGTAAAGAAGACTCCTTTTGGGATTTGTATAATTTTAGACATATTATCGTTATGGGAGACGTTTTCATTAAATCTAAGCTCTAAGCCATAGAGATTATTAAAGAAATTGTGTTTTACAAATAAAAATCAATGAGGTTGCCCTCTGCTTGATGAAAATTATATATATATATATATATATATATATACCATAATTTGCTTCAAGCACAGGGCAACCTCAGTGATTTCTTATAATGTATCAACAATTGAGATACTCTCGTCAAACTATATTTTTTCAACGAAAATGAATTCAGGTTAAATCAAAGATTTTAATAGATATGATTATATTGCATGTAGAAGGGTCTTGTACCCTCGGGAGATTCAATTTAATTTTGTTTTATTTATATAATAATTGCATTTTTTATTTCTTCATTTTTCAAAGGAAAGTTCTTAAGTTAAAAAGCCTAAAATCTAATAAGTTCTTCGTATTGCATCCAAAAATTGTTTCGGCACTAGAACAAATTTTCTACGAGTGTTATACATTCAGTTCATGAATTAACCGAATGTTTTCTACATTTGATTCAATCGCGAATCTAATGTAGGGAATTTTTGTCAAATATTGAGTGAAAATAATATTTGAACTTATATATTTCTAGCTTGAAATAATGACATTAAATAAATTTTATAATTTTTCTCATTAATATATCAAAGAATAATTGATACATCAACGAGAATTATTTTGACCGCGCTGATTTGAAAAATATATTTTAATCTCGCGAGACTACTGCGGTAGACTACTACGCTATTGGAGTCTGCGGAGTATTAAGTCTGGACCAAGAGAGAAAAGATGTGATCCCCTTAGCTACAATCCAACGCCATTTCGCGTATAGCCCGCTAGACATTCGGATGGATCACCATCACTTTTGTGAAACCTACCTAGAATTTTAAATTTTTTAAATTTTCTTTACTTTATTAAAATATGTTTCACCAAAAACCTACACCATTCTGCCTTAACTAAAAGGATTATTCTAAAAAATAATAAAACAACATTAGAAATAAAGGATAGTTTTGTGAATTCATCAGTTGTCGCCTACTTGGATGAGGAGGAAGCTGGAAATTGATCAAGAATCAACTACAAATAAAAGACATAAATACACCCTTAGTGTGGGCTGAGTTTCTAAAAGAGCACAGCTGAGAGAAATGGCATTAGGAACTGAAAGGGCGACATAAGCCCTGTTACTGAAGGGTAGTATTATGTATTATTTTAATTTATTAAAGGAATTGAGAAAGAGAAACAGAATACTTGAAAACACCTAAAGATATTTATTCTGCTCTTATTTCTGACTAAAACTTCCACCCTCCATTCGATTACTCCCCTCTCTTATTTCAGAAAGTGCTCTGGGTAAAAGCCCCAGTGACTCTGCTGGGTTTCTTAAGTCTCCATTGCAAATTGAAGTTTGACGCCCCTCTAGGAAAAGAGAGAAAATAAGAATCAGAGATAGCTATCATGGTATTTTCAAATTTAGATTTGAAATCTTTCAATTATTCAATTGGAGGAAAAAGTGAAAAAAATGTCGAGTCTCGCCTCGCTCTTTGCAAATTACTCATCAATAGTGATTCTATTAGTACTAATGGAAATTTTGTTTTTCGCTTGTGAACTAGTGAACTTGTCACAAAGCTTATTGATTTAACTTATATAAACTTATGTAAAGCAATCCTTATCTAGATTCTAGAGAACCATTCAAAAGCTTCTTCTTTTATTATTTCGAATATTTCGATATTTTTTTTATTTTCGGAATTTTTCATCTGGAAATTTTGAAGCTAGATAAAATCTAGGTTCATCGTTTTGAAATAGTTACAAACATTTTGTCCCTAGAACGAATTTTTCTTGAGTTTTCATTCTAGGTATCAATCCAAGCTGTGTTTGATTATTTTATGATTTTGTTTTTTAAATCTATGTATGTGTGCTAGTGAGTTTTCTACTAAGCCAAAGAACTGTAAAAATGTAATCTTGAATTATGAAAGTTTTGGCTACAAAGTAAGAAAGTGCCGAGGCCGATTTCCAAAATTATTTTTTTAATCAAGTTTATTATTAAAGTAGCTTGTTTTTTTTCAAAATTCCTTAACTAATTCAGATAAAAATATTTATGTAAATACAGGCCTACAAGAATTATTATCTGAAATAAGTAATTATAATATTTCAGAAAAATCATTGTTTTTCTCTGTTTATCAAAAAAAAAACTTTTGTAGACTGTGCAGTTTTAAGTCCATGCATATTTTTATTACCAAAATCATCAGACCCGGTTTTGAAATATTTTGAAAATAAAGTAAAATAGTGCTGTAAAATAGGTACGTATTTTAAAAATTTTATACCCAACAAAGGATAAGCAGCCTCTAGGAAAAGAGAGAAAATAAATAATACCTAAAATAAATTTCATTAATTAAATAGATGAAATATCGCTTATGAAGAATATAATAGAAATTAGAACCTTGTTGTGGAATGAGATAAAGTCGACGCCTGCAACTCGTAGGGTAGGCATTCAGCGAACACAGGCGCTAATTTTATTGTATAGTTGTCAGGGGTTAACGAGAAGTCTTATAACTTCCAAAAATACCAAGATTTCCAATTCGTTCATAATTTTTATTAATAAGAGAGAATTAGGTAATTCGTGCAATTTTTTCATTAATGTAAGTTTATCTATTTCTAAACGCCGGCAGGTAAAAAAATAACCTAAAATTATAGCAATATTTAATATTTATGGACTTCTCGTAATCCCTGACAACAATGCAATAAGGTTAGCATCTCTGCTCAACTAATGCCTACATTAACAAATGCATGCGTCCATATATCTCATTAACTATTACTAGATTAATTCACCTAAGTTAATAATATTAATAATAATATTCAAGGAGGTTAAGCGTATGGCTTCTAATCAAGCTAGCCCAATTCTGCAAATATTTAACCGACTATAATTTGATTCCTTCATGGGAAGGCAATGGGTAACCTCCCTGTGAAAAATTTGCCCAGGAAAATTACAATGGCGAGGAAACACTCCATAGTAATCTCCGACGCTCGGAATCGAGTATGGCACTTGAAGAAGAAGAATAACATTCGAACGCATCCCCCTATAGTTTAATAATAAAGTCAGGCCCCTAAAGGGCCACAAAAATGAATAAAGAGTAGATTAAATATTAAATAAATAAAATTCCAAATACATTAGTTAATTATCTTGAGTTCGGACATCAGTGGTTAAGAGGATAAGCCTCGGTCTTATAAAAAGCATCGCACCGGACATTCCAAGATTCCAGCACCCAACCAAAATATGGTAAATGGATCTCACAGTTCATGAGATTCCAAACGGTTCAATCAACTGTGTGTTAAGAATGGTGTTGTCTGATTTGAAGAGCTGATTTTTGATTATATAATAATAGTATTGTTCTCTTAGTTACTATTTTCTTTTTAAAAGGCGGTCTTGAGAAATTATTTGAGCCGGGCTAGATATAGATATTTTGAGTGGTTTTCATTCATTTAATGACCCTGAAAAAATAGATAAAATTGCTGAGGGAACAAGCCAAAAAATAGGAAAGTAAGAAACTGAGAAAAGCACACCATTACTCTAGTTTGATCCTAGGCAAATAGAATGAAAAATTTCTTTACCTTTATCATATGAAAAGATTTAACGTGAAAAATTTGATTTATGGGTTATAAAACAAAGACGAATTTCAATTAGCTAGACCATAAACTAAAAGAAGTACCAATGAAATATTACATTTTCAAACAACTAACATACCTGTGTGGTCTAGTTAGAAACAAATAGAACAAAGACATTCTTCAAATGGTTTATTTCTATGAGTTCTTTGACTCGATTCATATTCCTTCTCTCTTTAAGATCTTGACTTATATGTATGTATTAAACAAAATTATTGCTAATTAATTTATGTCTAAGGCTTCTAGATACTATAACATCATTCTGAGATTTTTGAACTGGCATCACAACCTTCGACTTTTTACGAAATACTGAATTTTTTCCTCATTTTTCTATTATATAATGTGACAATCCTCTTATGTGTTGTAATTTCTTGCGGTTTTTTATTTATAAAAAATTCATATACAATTAAGTTACAACAATTCGATTTAAAAGAGATTTACTAAAGTTTAATAAAGATGATTGTGCTTTCAACTTAACTTGGCAAGTACTGGAAGTAGTAGTATCTTATCTTACTGTTAGAGAAAGTAATAATGATTTAATACATATTGCTCATATCTCGCTTCGTTTCATAAATAAATAAATAAATAAATCTTTATTCCTCGACCTGCTTAGAGGCAAAAGTCCTCGGTGGCTAGGTCCTCCAAACATCAATACAATCTAGCTACAATACATTAACAAAACATCAATAGAAATTAATTACAACAATTTAATAAAAAATAAACAAGTAAAAAAAAAAAAAAAAAAGAAAAAGAAAAAAAAATAGAAATGTATGCTCATTAACAAATAACATGACCATAGATTTCCAACAAAAGACAAAAAGTAATTTAAAAATTCCGCGCAAAAACCCGATACCAGGAGCAGGCGACGCATTAGCCATCCCGGCATTTGCCATAAGTTGTTAAGAAAACCTGGTCAAAACCTTAACAAGGATGGTATGACCTCTATCTACCTCACCTAATCTCTGCTTGTGAGAACTAAATAAAATTTTGCACAACTCTAGGACTTGACAAAATGTATAATTGATTTAATAATAGGAGGCAGAATACTATAATCCCAAGTAGTAATAAATAGACAGACTTCCACAAATCAATGCCAGATCCTACAAATGATTGCAAACCTACATATTAATATCTGAATTAACTAACTTGTAAGAACCAGACCTATTTAAATTAATACCATTCTTCCCTATATCCTTATAATCTATATAACCATCTGAATCATCTTCATAAGAAAAATACCACCAGTGGTTTCAACACCTATACTTCTAGTCCCAACACTGGATTGACTATCCCTTTTAACCATATTATCTAAAAAAAAAAGAAAAAATATTTTAAAAATAAACAAAATATTTACCTTGGTAACGCAGAGATTTCCTTATTCCAGGCTAATTTCAAAACCAACCCTTGCTTTTCCTATCTCTAAATGGAAAGAAGAATTAACAAACCCCCTTCCCCAAAAGAGACAGAAAAAGAACTAATAAAAACCTACCAAAAAGCTTCAAATTCGCAAGACAGCTTTTTGTTTACCCACCAAACTTCAAAGAGACCTAACTCTCAATATATATATATATATCTCAACTATACACTTCTACTCTTATAAAGGAATATAAAATTCATTACAAACATAAAACTTCTATTCTAAAGTTGTTTTAACATTAGAAGTAACAAATCAGAGGAAAAAAGGAAACAATTAAACACCGTGTTAAATCATACGACGAATTGCAACGTTTCGCCAATTTATTGTGGCTTCATCAGGCTCTATACAAAAAATAAATACAAATGAATCACTCACAATCATTAAGATTAACCCAGACATAATATAATAAAATTACCTTGATCAAATTTTTAAAACACTTCGTCGTACAAACAAATTTGATCAAGGTAATTATATTATATTGTGTCTAGGTTGATTTTAATGATAATGAGTAATTCATTTGAATTTATTTTTTGTATAGAGCCTGATGAAGCCACAATAAATTGGCGAAATGCTGCAATTGGTCGTAATGATTTAACACAGTATTTAATTGTTTCCTTTTATCCTGATTTGTTATATCTAATACTGATAATGGAACTGAACAATAATAATGTTACAGTGAAAACAAAGATTTAAGTATTATAGCTATAATACTAATATATGTTGCATGTCAGAGAGAGATTTGTCTTAAGGGTTTGGCTACTGGCCCGGCAAGCTTAGTTAGCGCTTGTGTTCGATTCCTAAGGGGACGAACCTCTCTGATATGCAATGTAAAAATATTTCAATTAATATCTATGATGTCCTTTAAAGATAAATGCATTTAATAATAATAATGTTATTTTAACAGTTTTGATTTTTTTTTGTTTATGAAAATGTTAGATATAATACAATCTACCTTTTTTACTCTACTCTTAAAAAAAAAATATTTTATATCTTTTCTTATTCTATTTAGCAAGATGAATTAGATTCGTATTCAACTGAAAATAAGAAAAAGAGTAAAATAGTAGTAGAAATATTTTTAAAAATGAGTGAAAATCAAAACATAGCGAGTTCATCCGAACATAGACAATATATAGTAGTGTATACGTAGAGTTTGTAAATGATTTAAATAATTTTATATATAAAATAATAGAAACTTAAAAGTATAGGTTAGTATGAATACAGACGGAATATATCCCATAAAGACCATCTTTGACAGGCTAAGTTTTACATTAAAATTTCCAAATGACACTAGACAATTGAATATGCCTTAGCTGTAATGATTAAACCACATATGAGTCTCACGCAGAAGTTTTGGACTCTTTGTAGTCTTGATTTGTAGTCGTCATATTGGTTAGACCACATCACAAATAATTTATTAGACAGAGCTTGAAGAAGAAATAATTCTTTTAACAGAGAGTTAACATAAGAAATAATGTTTTAGAAGAAAGTTAACACAATTTTTATTATTGAGTTTTCAATCATTAATCAATTCAGATTGACTCTGTTCCAGAAGACCAATCAATCCTCTGCTAATCCTCAACTGATCTGTCGGCTGTAATCTCATTCGGATGGAATTTTTTTACGTTAGATTTAAAGAACAATTGATTTCGATCGGTGAATTTCAGCACCTTTCACACCCTCTGACCACTCCTCGTTGCTCCTCTTTGATGCAATCTGATAGCGGAGCTGACATGCTGTTGTAGCTAGACGACAACTGACGCGACCGTGATTAAATTCCGCATACCTGACCACAGACGCGCCAACTCAACGCATGCACATGCGGCCGCATCCTATCTTAGTTTAATAAAGTTGTAGAAAGAGAAAGTATAGGTAATTTTTGACTTATCCTCGTATATATTTGATTAAAGCATCAAAAAGAAATTTAAAAAAATTGTTATTGGTAGAGTTTTTTGAGGGCAGAATTAAAAAATGACGAAATGAAATGTCTCTGTGGCCCTGTGTTCGAATTTTGAAGACTGAGCAAATACGGTGATTTTTGGGGGAGGTAATATATACAAATATCACTAATCTCTAACTATACCTAACATTCTATTATTGTATTTGCACAAAAAAAGGCCCACTGAAGAAGGAATATTGTACAAAATTTCCGAAATATTTGGATAAATTAAAAAAAAACACCATTTAAAATTAAAAAACTGCTGAAAAATAAGCCTTTCATTTAAGATCTATATATATTTTTTTATTTGCTTGGTATAGTCAATTTAGCAAGTTTCTATCTGGTATGATACTCTTATCATGGATTAGTACTGTTAGTGATGAGCCGTGTTATAGACGATCAAATTTTTATTCTACCGCGAGCAAGGTCTTAACTTGGGCCTCCCGCTCCAACATCATCATCAAGACACGTTAGAAGCCGTAGCTCTAGTGCGCGAAACTTGATATTAATGCAATAATTTTTATTTTGACTGTAAGAATGTCTCAGCAGGAGTGTTCATGAAGTCCCGTCTTGATGAACGCTGAAGGGCTGTATTCCCTATGTTATAAGCCCGCTGCACACGAGGCTTTTTCCTCTAGCCGTTTTTGGGATGGGAGCTTTCTGTTTGCAATTTTGAGGCCCGTGGGGGGGTCGAAATGACGTCACTGCTGGCTGTCTTTGTGGCTAGCTTGCTTGATTTAAAAGATAGGACATGTTCTATTTCCCAGCTTGGTTCTGCTAGCTAGAAGCAAGCAGTCAAACAAATGATTAAAACAAGGCTCGTGTGCAACAGCCTTTAGAAATAGACCATAGGTCTTAAGGTTCGCCTATCCTTCCCTGGAGAGCGCTGGAGCCCCCTAACCTCTCTGTCAAGTAGAGGGTGTATATAGGGTGGTTCAGGCGCACCAAGTCCCTTGAGTACTCTGCTTGTTCATTAAAGCGCCTAATGAGATATCCCTATGTCAGATATAAATTTTATATATTTGCTCTTAACAATGATATATTGTGACAGTGTTGATGTAGTTAGTTTATTTTACTTCAGAACTAATCAATCTTTTTTCTTCCATCTTTAGTAAAATCCTATATGGAAGGCTATACTGGACTAGACATCTCACGTTAATTACAATAAAGTATGGGTGGATAAAACTTTAAATTTTAAAATGTTAATATTAACCGTTAATTTAATTAATAATATTCAATTCTGTTTAGAAAATCAAAACGTTATTGCCTAAAAACAGAATCGTGACGTCAGAGGCTTGTATAGACACTTTTCAATCATTTGATTATGTCAGGGGAAATTTTCAATTAAAAAACTTGAGAATACATTTTGTGCATTTTAAAAATAGTATTGCTGCAGGAATTCATAGGTATTTGACTAGAGAGCGGATTGAGTAATATTATAATATTATTAATTTAAAATATCTCTGTTGGTGTGTGTGTGTCGCCTACTCTATAGAATAAACTCAGAGTCGTCATTGAAAAGTTCATCCAAAATTAAAACATTATAACGTTTAAACTGCATATTTAATGAATTCGAAATTTGTTATGAGTTCTAGATACATTTATATTAAATTTCACGAAATTTCAATCACTAACAATACGCTCATTTATTTTCAAATTACTTTTTATATTTAATTTATATTCACTAATTTTATGTTTTTAAATAATTGATTTTGATTTATTATAAAATAAAATATTTTTTTTATTTATTTTTTCCATCCATCCTTTTGTCCATTCCATTGCATTTGATACATAATAAAATTATTCATTACAATAACAAAAATATACATCGAAAAAATCCACCTCTAAATTGATACACATTTGTTTTTTTGTTTTATTGTTTTTCTTTCATCAAAATTTGAATAAATGTGTATGACAGATAAATCATTAAGTGTTGCTACCATTAATATAATACATATTTACTTTGCGTTTATTTTAATACTGATTACAGTATAAAATTTCCTTATGTTCGATAAAAAATAAACTGCAACGGATCGTTGCTAAACTTTATCCAAATTCATTTGAAATATTAATATGTTTGTTCCTTTATTATTAATCAGATATCACTTGCAATTTGTAGTTCATTTTGACATTAATTCAAAAATAATTCTCATTTAATATTCGAGGAATAACCATTCTATATTGGATTTTTGACATTTCGGTTATTATTGTAACCATTGCTGAAGACATGGAGGAATCGACTTAAAATCAAAAATAGCCATCGATTCTCATCTAATACTTGAGGAATAACAATTCTACATTAGGTTTTTGACGTTTCGATTATTATTGGTAACCATTGCTGAAGACATAGAGGAATCGACTTAAAATCAAAAATAACTATGGATTCTTATCTAATACTAGAGGAATAACCTTATTGCATTCCATTTTTGATGTTTTGACTATTAATGGCAACCTCTACTGAAAACGTGGAAGAATAGACTTAAAATCAAAAGACTAAATTCTTTTATGGCAAACAACTCAAGCTTGAGTTGTTTACCAAAAAAGAATTTAGTCTTTTTGATTTTAAGTCTATTCTTCCACGTTTTTAGTAGAGGTTGCCATTAATAGTCAAAACATCAAAAATGGAATGCAATAAGGTTAGTCCTCTAGTATTAGATAAGAATCCATAGTTATTTTTGATTTTAAGTCGATTCCTCCATGTCTTCAGCAATGGTTACCAATAATTTTTTGCAACGAAATTTTCTCTGGAGAGAGACGGACTGGTAGAAATTTTAATTGGACGTAATGGAAGGCAGCACAGAGATAGTGAGGAAAGAAATTCATTGACCCTTTGAAACCCTGAAGAAGGAGGGAAAAATCCTCCGAAACGTCGGTTTGAAAGGAAAGGAGGAAGGATTCCAATAAATTACACCTTATTTTATATGTGTTAATTTTTTCTTTCCTCACTACCTCTGGGCTGGCTACCATTACGTTCAGTTACCAATAATAATCGAAACGTCAAAAACCTAATGTAGAATTGTTATTCCTCAAGTACTAGATGAGAATCAATCGCTATTTTTGATTTTAAGTCGATTCCTCTATGTCTTCAGCAATGGTTACCAATAAAAACCGAAACGTCAAAAATCCAATATAGAATGGTTATTCCTCAAGTACTAGTTGAGAATCAATCGCTATTTTTGGTTTAAAGTTGATTCCTCTATGTCTTCAGCAATGGTTACCAATAAAAACCGAAACGTCAAAAATCCAATATAGAATGGATATTTCTCAAGTATTAGATGAGAATCAATCGCTATTTTTGATTTTAAGTCGATTCCTCCATGTCTTCAGCAATGGTTACCAATAATAAACGAAACGTCAAAAACCTAATGTAGAATTGTTATTCCTCAAGTATTAGATGAGAATCAATCGTTTTAAGTCGATTCCTCCATGTCTTCAGCAATGGTTACCAATAATAATCGAAACGTCAAAAAACTAATGTAGAATTGTTATTCCTCAAGTATAAGATGAGAATCAATCGCTATTTTTGCTTTAAAGTCGATTCCTCTATGTCTTCAGCAATGGTTACCAATAAAACCGAAATGTCAAAAAACCAATATAGAATTGTTATTCCTTAAGTATAAGATGAGAATCAATCGCTATTTTTGCTTTAAAGTCGATTCCTTCATGTCTTCAGCAATGGTTACCAATAATAATCGAAACGTCAAAAAACTAATGTAGAATTGTTATTCCTCAAGTACTAGATGAGAATCAATCGATATTTTTGCTTTAAAGTCGATTCCTCCATGTCTTCAGCAATGGTTACCAATAAAACCGAAATGTCAAAAAACCAATATAGAATGGTTATTCCTCAAGTATTAGATGAGAATCAATCGCTATATTTGGCTTAAAGTCGATTCCTCTATGTCTTCAGCAAAGGTAAGGGATAAGAAAACAACGCAGTTGCTATGGTTACTTATAAAATTTCCTCCCAAATTTTTAGCATTTCACAGAGAGAAGCCTATCCATTCTTATTTAAGCAAGGCTAAGGCTAAATGAGCTATATTAAAACGTTCAAATGAATAAATTTTAAAGAATTTAAAAAATTAAAAAGTGTTATCTTACTTTCGAGTAAAGTACTTTAAAATATAATTTTACTAAAAACTTTATTTAACCTTTTTTGTGGTCCTCAAAGTACTTAATTAGGATATTAAATTTCATCAAAATTGGTTAAATCATTTTCAAGTTATTTAGAAAAAACTAAAAAAGTACTGAAATAAAGTACTAATGTTTGTGGGCCGATATGTACCAAAAACTAATCATCGCTTCATTTTGTTAAAAGAATGCTAGGTTTTCAATTTCATTTCAATCGGTGCAACGGTGTGGAAAAAATCGTGGGCCAAAAACGATAACATCCATCCATCCATCCATCCATCCGCACGCACTAAATGAAAAAATCGCACTTTTTGGCCTCTCGACGAGACCCCTTGTAATTTTTGGCAAAACCGTCACGTGCTAAAATTCAACCTAATTGAATACTACAATTTGTGACTTTAATTGAATCCATGGGTTCCGTAGTCTTTACCTGAGGACCCTTTGAAGCCACGCTTGCCCCGAGAGCGATTACAATACTTTACCCATGCTTTGCATTGGATAAAGTAAAAAACATTACAACGCATTGTTAATTTTATCAATGTTCGTAAATGGAAATTCATATGGCGCATCGTTGCGGGTTTTGTGTTTGTATTCAGTTAATCTCAGAAAATATTATTTAAAGAAATTCTAGTGTTTGTGTGTTTTGGAAGGAACTTATTTTAAGCTTTTTTGGTATCCAAAGTACATACATTGTAACTGTTAACAATTAAAGAGTTCAATTTTTTATAGGATTATTTTTTGGAAAATTAATTTATGAAATTATTTTTTGGAAAATTAATTCATGAAATTATTTTTGGAAAATTAATTTATGAAATTATTTTTTGGAAAATTAAATTTTGATCACAAAGTGTAATAAAAATAAAATAAACCTCAAGGGATGGTTGCTAGACTTGATCGATATAGCCATTTGAAATATTAATATGTTTATTTCTTTATTATTAATTAATCAAATAAAGTATAATTATTAAGTACTTGCTTACTGAAGAGTAAATTACTTTAAAATGTAATTTTCCTAAAAATGTTATTCTTAAATTTGATCAAAATTGTTGATGCCATTTTCAAGATACATACCAGTGGCGGGCGGTAACTTTTCAGCCAGGGGATGCTGTCCATAAAAGTACGCTTTTTTTGCAAATATCATCGAATGCTGCATGATGTTCGTTATTTTTCAAATACAACATTAGATTTTTATAGATTAAAATTATATTTTGGAACCTTCGCCCCAAATGGATATACTGCTTTATGTAAGTGAGAGTAGGTGTTAGAAATTAAATCTTGTGATTTAAACTCCACAGTCCCTGAGGTGGAAATCGACCATCTTCCACAATGAATCAGCCTGTCCTATAAGGAAATCTTAAATTTCTCCTAATTCTATTGCTATAAGCAAGCTATGACTTGTCTATAGCACTCAGTTATTTCCGATCTTATATATTGAGTTCTTAGAAATGGATTAGTCCAAAGATTCTCGAACCACCTTTATTTATTCTTTTTTGTATATTAATATTTAAATAGTTCCGCAGTGAGAACAATTTTTATTCGACTAAAACTCATCTGGACTTGTCTTTGACATGCTTGAACTGGAATATATACCAAGAAGGGATTTCAACCCTTTTATCCTCACCCTTTTCGGAAAATTATTAATTAATTGCCCCTTTAAACTATGCAACAATTTTATTTCATTTCGAGAACCAATATAATTTTCAAAACAAAAAATGTTTTTTATAGAAATATTTGAAATAACGGATAATAATTTGAAAATTTAAAGATCCTCTTGAAATTTTGAAGTCGACCTTTTATATATTTATGAATATACTTTAAATGTTTGAAATTTTAGGGATCCGCCGCATCCACAGTATCCATGGACCGCACGCCACTGATACGTACATACATGCCCACGTTCTAAATGAAAAAATCGCACTTTTTGGGCTCTGGGACCCCATGTAATCTTTACCTGAGGACCCTTAGGGCCAGTTGTATGCCGGTTGGTAAACTCTTTTTAAACGTTGACAAAGGCTAAAACCTTAAAATTCACCTTGTGCCCAGTGGGATGGCCAATCAGATCAAAGTGCCTGTCATCAGATGAAAGGGGACAAGGTGAATTTTAAGGTTTTACCCTTTGTCAACGTTTAAAAAGAGTTTGCCAACCAACATTCAACTGGCCCTTAGAAGTCCCGCTTGACCCGAGATCTATTACAAAATACTTTACCCCTATCTGTTTCCTATTTATGGATTAAGCAAAAACAAATTTGAAGAGAAAATTTTGTTAAATATTTAATAAAATTGAAGTTGAATGGATTGACATGAAAAATACATATTTGTTTTTAATAAGTTTTCGGAATCGAACCCCCTTTTTTGTACTGACTCTGGATCTCATAAAATATGGCATTTTCTAGGAACTTATCTACACTGTTATGGGAGGGTTAACTGTACATTTGATTCCAGGGCCAGATTTTCTTCTTATTCTTCTCGCGATGCATATCCATTTTGACATATAGGTGTTTTCACGGCCATGTATTAATATCATAAAAAACATCTGTCCAAAATTAATATTATTAATATTATTAATAGCAAGATTGATAGAATTCCAGAGGTCTAGAGCTATGTGGCGATTAAATTTAATGTGCCTAGCAAGAGCAGCAAGCAGGCGTCTCTTTCGTCTCGTTTCTTGTTTCAAATGGCGAGATCGAATTTGTTTCCCCGGGGACGGCTGGGGCTCGGGTGTGAGTCGAATATCGAACCCCCCATTTTAAAAGCCCTTTTGTTCACCCCCGAGGAATGGGGGAGGGTGCACCGCTGTCGTTCGTTCCTCTGATTGCATCTTGATTCGACGTCAAAGAAGATAAATGCCTCCTCGAATCTTCTATTTGCCATTTAGTGTCTCAAGATGTTTTCTTTCATTCATTCGATTAACATTTCAACTTTATTATTACAATGTGGATGGCATTCTTCTCTCTCGCTCAACAGATGATGAATTATTTAATTGGAAAATCAAAGCTCATCTTCATTGCAAACAGCTTCGTTTATTGATCTAGTTCGTTGTTTGTCTTTTAAGTTATCAATCAGCTACCATTTTGGATTTGTCTTCTCGTTCGAATATATCATTATCTTTATCCTGGATTTCACATAATTGATCCATTTGTTTATATAAGTTTCACTAGGTAGATTATTATTGCGATGTTTTCACAATTCGCGTTTCATTCGAAATACCCGAATTTGAAAAATCTCAAATGTGGCCATTACTCTAAAACTTAAAGTCTATTTTACTCAAGCAACCATTCCCGAAAATTATAAAAAAAGTTAATATTTCTGGTAAAATGGTCGTGTTTCCAAAAAAACAACTGATAGGTAGATTTTGAACTTCCTAGTTCATGTGTTCTAATGATTACAATCTAATCTAGGAGATTTTAAATCTTGATGAAGGTTCTGATATTTCATTATTTCTATCCGTGGCGTGCGGTCCATGGATGCTGTGGATGCGACCCATTCCGAAAATTCCAAAATGTCAAGATTATTTTCATCCTTGTTAGATTTGAAAATTTGTAAACTTTTTAAAACACTTTCAATAAATACTATAGGTACAACTAATTCATTTAAAGTTATATAATATTTAAAAATATTTTAAAGTTAGCAAATTTAAAGAATATGAAAAAATATTCCAGATTTCCTATTTTAATCACTTCAGCTATCTTATGGAAAATACTTGGATTTTATTAGATTAAAAAGTGAATTAATTTATATGGACTCGACCCATTACTTTCATTTAAAATCTATAAATTGCATTAAAAAAATTAATCGTGAAAGATGAACTTAAAGATGTTTGGGCAAAAGTATTTGCTTTAATGAAGTCCAATTGAATATTCTCTTTCTCTCTCTATAACGAGTATCGTTTTGGTCCGAGTGCAAAAGGCCATTCCTAGAATAATAGAAATTAAGAAATTAATCCCTAATAGTCTGTAACAGGTTTGAACTTGTACTTGGCATCCTTGCAATACATCTTAAAGAAATAGAGATCATTCTATCCGTTCTCTTTGTAGTTATTTTTATCAATCAGATTCTAATGAAAGAATCGCTCACCCGCATATTAAAAATAAAAACTTTTTTCAAGACTCGGTACACTAGAGCTGCCTTAGTAACGATTAATAAACTTAAATATAAATTGATCATTTATGGTTTTACTATATATAATATCCTCTTAAAATCTCAGAATAATTCAAAAAATATTTTCTGATTTTTGAACCAGATATTGCAAAATCTAATTAGTACTATGTATTGATACAAAAGAACTTTTTGACTTTCCGTCTTGGGTTATCGTGGGTATCCGAATTCAGATACACAAAGAGAAAAAAATCATTTAGTTGAAAAAAAATTTCTCCGCGTTTCAAACATTTTAAAGCACAATGAGAAAAAAATGTATTTTTATTTTACAACGAAATTTTCTTTAGAGAGAGACGGACTGGTAGACCTTTAAATTGAATGTAAAGGAAGGCAGCCCAGGGGTAGTGAGGAAAGAAAAAATTTACACATATCAAATAAGGTGTAATTTATTGGAATCCTTCCTCCTTTCCTTTCAAACCCACGTTTCGGAGGATTCTTCACTCCTTCTTCAGGGTTTCAAGGGGTCAATGAAGGAAACAAATAAAATGCTTCCTTCCTCTCTCCACACTTGACTGACCGCATAGATGCCTTTGCTAAAGAAGAAAAAAGTTTTAAATACTGCTGTGGAGAGAGGAAGGGAAGCATTTTATTTGTTTCTTATTGATTCAATAAATAACACCATATTTAGATATATTGTTAATTTTTCTTTCCTCTACCCCTGGGCTGCCTTCCATTACATTCATTTTATTTGTTTCCTTTATTGTTATTTACATGAAGCCTGAAGAAGGAGGGAAGAATTCTCCGAAACGTCGGTTTGAAAAGGGAAAGGAGGAAGGGGATTCCAATAAATAACACCTTATTTAGATATGTGTTAATTTTTTCTTTCCTCACTACCCCTGGGCTGCCTTCCATTACATTCAATTTATTTTTATGCGTGATTTAATACATTTGATTTGCATTATGGCTTCTACGAGTGCGTCAGCCAGCTTTTCAACTATGAAAAGAATTGAAACATCACCAGAAGAAGCTGAAGTCAGCTATAGATTATCCGCTCTGTTTAAATATCATGCAATTGATAAAAAATCTAATGTTAAATATGCAAAAATAAAGAAAATTCTATGATGCAATATCGATAAATTTTGCAAAAAGGAGCGAAGAATAAAATACAATTTTAAAAAAAAGGTCTATTTTTTGGACAGCATCCCCTGGTTGAAAAGTCACCGCCAGCCACTGATTTGTATGTGTTTAAATGGAAATATCTTCATTATATTGTAATCATATCAAGATGAAATTTATACATATACCTACTTAAAGAACTTTATTAAGTATATAAATTTAATTTTCAGGTGTATTTCTTTATTTTTGAGAATTGTTTACAATGCTTTGGGAGAATTTTCTTGTTTAAGGAGGGGGAGCCGATACGTTTCAGCAGCTAGATAAAGGATAGATTAATTAATTATTAATTAAGAAAGCATATAAAAATATATACCCTGTGTTATTTTAGAATGTTTTTAATTCAAGGTTGGTGGGTAAAAGCTTGGCTAAGACAAAAGGTTATTTGCCAGATTTTTCCTCTATTTGCTTTTCTAATCAGAATTTTTCGTCACAGATAAAATGCAAAATGAAAATTTGGAAAAGTTTGAGTTAATTATTTTTATTGTTTGCCTGATTATTTCCCTGAATAGACACAACTATTAACCAATGATTTTTAATGTGAGCAAGAAGAAAATGGAACGGGTCGCCTAAGTAACTAAGTATGTGGTAAGTAAGAAGAAAATATTTTGAATCATTCCCGTTGCCTATCCCATCATCAATCAATTTTATGGTATGGCGTTGATGTGCAAAGTTCATTCGTTTGACCTTTTGTTTCCTACTCAAAATAAGTAATTATTAATAATTAAATACCAATATAGTAAATTATTAATAAATGTATTTTCTCAATCACTCAATTTGTTAATCTATCTTTAACTTTAAATTCTATAAAGTTTTTTCAAATCAGGTATTCGTTAATATTTAAAAATAAGAATTCTCTGGCGGCATTTCGTGCAGGCAAGGGTGCTTGACTTTTATAAGGCGTCTTTCTTATTCTCGATCCCCTCTTTCCTATTCCTAAACAAATTTCTTCAGAGGCACATTCTTAACTTTATAATTTGAAACTTTGTTTAATTTTTATTTTTATAATTTAACGTTCAGTTCGAAATTCGGATTGCTCAGCGAGCTTCGTAGGCGAGATTGAGCACTAAATCTATGATTAATTTAAATATTATAACATTTCTTAATTAATATTTTTCTGCTTCTAGTTCCATTGAGGTTTTAAAGATCAAATTAAAAAGACAGTGAGGATGATTTTAAAAAATATAATATTATAAAATATGTTGTCTACGAAGCTCGCTGAGCATTCCGAATCACGATACGAATTCACGATAGGCAATATGGATTCAGACAAAATCGTTCCACAGGCGACATCTTAACCCATGTCACCCACACCTTGAACAATACTCTAGAGGCCGGAAAAGAAACCCTCGCTGTAGCCCTTGATATCTCCAAAGCTTTTGACCAGGTTTGGCACAAAAATCTTCTTGCCAAACTGCCAGCCTTTGGATTCACACCAACACTTCGCAAATGGATAGAAAGCTTTCTGACAAACCGAAGTATAAAAGTTGTGGTGGATGGAACATCATCTGAATCGTTCTCCACAAACTCTGGTGTTCCCCAAGGCTCTGTAATCTCCTCCACACTCTTCCTTATTTATATAAACGACCTTATTGATCAAACGGCAAACCCCACTCATTGTTACGCCGACGATAGCACCTCTACACGGCAAACCTCTCTCCCGAATAATCGAATCAATATTGCCTCCTCAATTACTCTCGACCTAGACAAACTGAATAAATGGGGCTCTCAAAATTTAGTTAACTTTTAATTCAAATAAGACTCAATGTTGTCTAATTTCTAGGCGCGAAAATAGAGATTTCCCTGATATTCACTTGATTCGAATACCCTGAAAATGTGTGACAGCCTATCCATGTTGGGCGTCTCTGTCGCATCTGACCTGTCTTGGAATGAACACATCTCCTCTGTGGCGAAATCTGCAGCAAGGAAGATTGGCTTCTTATTCAGGTCCAAGCGATTTTACAAACCCCCACAACTTCTCACCATCTACAAGGCCCAAATCCGCCCCTGTCTCGAATACGGCTCTCATCTGTGGAGAGGAGCCTCAAAATATTCTCTTGCTACCCTTGATGCAATTCAGAAACGAGCCGTCAGGCTAATTGGACGATTCTACCCTCACCGACTCCTCGACTCGCTGGCTCATCAGAAGAGATGTCTCTGCCCTTCTCCCTTTTCTATATGATCTATCTATCACGGCAGGTGCTCTGATGAGATAAAATCAATAATTCCTCCCAAAGCATGCTTTGCACGCAGCACACGTTTTGCCGACTCCCAACACTCTTTTGCTGGTCAAATTGGAAAAGTGCCGGACCTACTTCATTCGCGAATACATATATCCCCATGACTTCCCAAGGAACTGGAACTCTCTCCCAGCCTCTATCTTTCCCAGCACCTATGATCTTCAAACCTTCAAAACCCAGGGTGCATAGACACCTACGTCTACACCCCTCTCACTTAATCAACTTTCCTTCTCTTCGGTAATGCAAGGGTCTTTCGAGATCCATAGGGGCTACATCTTTACTGGTGCAACCCCTTCTTGCATTCGATTGCATTAAAAAAAAAAAAAATTGAACAATTAAGAAAATAAATAAACTGCAACGGATCGTTGCTAAACTTTATCCAAAGTCATTTGAAATATTGATATTTTTATTCCTTTATTATTAATCAGATATCACTTGCTATTTGCAGGCCATGTTGATTTTTAAATTCAAAAATAGTGATCGATTCTCATGGAATACTCGAGGAATAACCATTCTACATTGGATTTTAAACGTTTCGGTTATTATTGATAACCATTGCTGAAGACATGGATGAATTGAGTTGAAATCAAAAATAGGCATCGATTCTCATATAATACTCGAGGAATAACAATTCTACATTGGATTTTTGACGTTTCGATTATTATTGGTAACCATTGCTGAAGACATGGAGGATTAGAGTTAAAATCAAAAATAACAATCGATTCTTATCTAATACATGGAGGAAACGGCTTAAAATAAAAAATAACGACAAATTCTTATCTAATACTAGGGGAATAATCTTATTGAATTCCATTTTTGATGTTATGACTATTAATGGCAACCTCTACTGAAAACGTGGAAGAATCGACTTAAAATCAAAAAGACTAAATTATTTTATGTTAAACAACTCAAGATTTAAATGAAAAAATCGCACTTTTTGGCCTCTCGACGAGACCCCATTTTCAACCTAAATGAATACTACAATTTGTGACTTTAATTGAGTCCATAGGTTCCGTAGTCTTTACCTGAGGATCATTTGAAGTCGCGCTTGCCGTGAGACCGGTTACAATACTTTACCCATGCTTCGCATTGGATAAAGTAGAAAAAAAAACAATTAGATATATCGTATTCTAGAGAAGAGAAATGGCATTTGGATTGGTTTCATTTTTCATTCGAGTGTAAAATACTAATAATCCCTAGTGTGTTTGTTACTAAATGTCATAATTCAACGTCGGGAAATTCCTTGGAGATTTTCTTGTGCTGACATTTGTTTCAATTTCGTGATAGGAAATTAAATCGTGGTGGCTGGATAGAGAGTTCGAGAGATAGAGAGAGCAGCGCTACAAGTGATATATGAATTGTCGCCCTGTCGCTTGTCTGACCCGAGCCCTTGGAATTCCTAAAAACCCTTTCCTACGCCTCCTGCCCTTTCCACGAGTCCTCCATCTTAGGGCAATATTGTTCTATAGGCAACCCTCTATCGGCTGCCACTAAAGAGCCATTCCATTGGCCGCCAAGTCATATTTAGGAAAATTAATTGAGTCCGTTCAAATCGAAAGAAACTCCATGGCCAGTCACGAGGAACAAAATAGCATCGAGAATAGGAGGTCCAATCTAGCAAGAAATTTTGACAGTCCGACGCTTTGGGTTTGTTAAACAACAAAAGCTAAGGAATTTCTATACCCACGAAAATGGTAAATTTATTATAATTATAGTCAGTACCCTGGGCAGGGGCGGATTTCTAATTAGGCTAGGAAGGCTATAGCCTGCGGCGAAATTTTTTCGAAGGCTATTATAATAAGTTATATGCGTTTTTTTTTAATATTCTTTTGGAATAATTTTTTTTGCATTTTATGTGATTCCAATAAACGTTTGCATAACTTTCGTACCTCTTCCTTATTTTATTACCTATTTTTAGTTTTGTAAGAAATATAGCATTAGGCAGCACATTTGTAAATCCACCTCTAACCTTGTGCATTTTTTCATATTCCGTGTTTTGCAATATCCGAAACGTGGAGAAAAGTCCTAAATAATATAAGTAATTTTTTCTTTCAAATTTATAAGTTTTTTATTTCTGGCTAAAATTTACCTAATTATTTAATCACTTTGAAAATATCTCAATTTATAAATTAAGATATTTTTATTATAACGAGCATATTTCTTTAATAAATAAGTACCTACAAAAAATGAACTAACTTACTACTAGTTCACTCTCTTGCACCATACAATACCTACTGCAAATGAGCCGAGAAGTTGCAATTGTTTGCGTCAATTTTGATATGTTATGTATAAATCTCCGAATAGGTCGTATTAGGTGAAGTAGCTTAGACTTGACTCGTTAACTCACCTTTTATGTATTTTTAATTGTTTTGAGAACTTTAAATCCTTCAAAGTTTATGAATAATTACAAGTTAAATATATTCAATAACTAGCAAGCATTGGCATGTCCGTCTACTAATCTTTAAGGGAAGGGTGGGGATAGTAGCCAACAAAACTAAAAATAATATTATGTTATTTTGCTATTTAAATGAAAATAAAAAATAGACGTATCGTTCCAGAGCAAAACCCAATGTATGCCACTGCTCGTCCTGATTTAATTACTCTTTTTAATGATTCTATATTTGAAAATATACCTTGCCGAGAGTAGTAGAGTTAGTTTAGAGCAAGTCTATGCGGGTATACTGTGCTTGATGCAAGTAAGCATACATCTATTTATAATGAATATATATTGGTAAATAAATTTAATTTTAATTGATTGACTATAGTTTCTAGGGCTCGGCTTTCATCTTCAATTTTTCTAAAAAATGTATTAAAATATATGTTTTTTTGTGTGTATGAGTAGGTACCTTCGTATGAAGTTGTTCATTCACTTTTCAACAAATAATATTATATAGGCACAGAAGACAATTTCATTGATTTCCGCTTAAAAAGATTCATTATTTGTTTGTCTTTTAGTGAGTGAAATCTTTGAAGTGACCGATCATTTAAAATGTATTCTTTATATATCATCGGCTTAGAGTGCAAACCATCTAAATCCGTTTTTATCATATATGACATTTTAATACCGTTCGAAAGGAAAAGAGATGCAGCATCGTCTAATTAAAACTGCTACTTAAAATTACGATCGTAGGTATGTTATAGAGAAAAATGTGAAAAATAGTTTCTTTCTACAATAACAATATTAAATTTTGTTTGTTTTTCTCTGCCCTGTAAAATTTCCTTGTTGTGAGTTAGCAGGTTTACACTCTAAGGCGACGATATTATCTTTTATGTGATTGTATATTGGTGTGAGGGAAAATTATATTTTGATCAATAACTTTTAAATTTATTTTGAGTCATGTTTCGATTGTTATTTGGCATTAATTTCACTCATAATAAGTTTGTGTGGAAAAATTTACTCACCAAGTAGAGCATCAAACAAGTATTGGTAATGTATTTCCATCAGGAACTCACCTGAAACATAAAAAAAACATAAAATTAATTTTAATTATTAGAAATAAAGAGATGTTTTAATGTAGAACTAGGTCTGAATTAATTGTTTATTGCGAACACTTTAACTCACGAAAAAGAATAAGAATTTAATACCATGTAAAATAAACCTTCAAAATTAGAATTGTGTTTCTCCGTAAAATGATAAACCGTCCAAATGCGAATCAGACTCGCACACTGATGCTAAATAATTAAAAGTAATATTAAATCAAAAATTTATTTAATTTACATTTTGTTTTTCTAAGATACAGAATGAAAAGAAAAAAAGAAAAATACAGTGACTGATTTGTGAACTCAACAACTTTGAGTTTCTAATTTTTTTCAAACTAAGTTCTCTAACTTTTCACAGAGAGATAGAATTTTTATCAAATTGGTACCTAACAAAGAATGTAATTCTTGATAAATTCTGAAAAATTTTAATCAATTCATTCGACCGTTAGAAATTGTTAATTTCTTAGAAAGACCTTCTAAAGTTATCAAGCAAGTGATCTGTTTTTGTAACAATTGTAAAATAATAATTCATATTTATGCCTCATCCACTTAATCATAGGATTATTATTTTTAATATAATCTTAGACACAGAGTATTTCACTTATTTAGAACATTAGTTTAATTTACTAATAGAACTTTGAAATCAAAAATATTTAATGAAAAAATTTGAATTCGATGTTTCTTTCAATCTTTCAAGTACCTATCTTGAATTCAAATAAGCTGACGTGTTCTGATGTGGCCATCCACTTGACTTTTACCATACAACCTGGCCCCTCACTTACATTAATATTTAATAAAATTATTTATAATCATGTAGGAGAGGGGGTTAGTTTTTGCATTTTTAAACTCCTAGGGGGACACTGATTATGTATACAAAATTTGGTTGAGTTTGGTAAATGGCCAAGATTTTCATTTTTTGACCCCCCCCCCCCCATTTTGGGTGGTTAGTTTTTGCATTTTTAGACTTCTGGGGACCCACTGATTATGTATACAAAATTTGGTTGAGTTTGCTCAAACGACCTAGATTTTTAATTATTAACCCCCCTCGACCCCCCTTAATTTTCGGTCGATATGCACCAAAATCTAATCAGCTCTTAATCTCAATGGACCAAAACTACGTGTGAAATTTGGTTTCGATATTCACACTAGTTTTTGAGCTAGCTCGTCCACATATTTGGTAACGCACAGGCTAACTAACTAACTAACAGACATTTTAACAAAACAATTATTATCTCGAAAAATATAATTTTTTCGATGTTCACTTATTAGAGCTTTTTTGTAGAGGAAAATGCCATGGTTTAGCTCAATTTTTTTCATCAAAATAGTTTCAACCGATTTTTGAGATATTTTGAAAAAAAGAAGAAAAAAACCCACTTTTTTCATGCACGATTACAATACTTGACCATACCCTGTATGGTAAAGTAAAAATTGAATATGTGTGTGCGTTTGTGTGACTATTTAATTATTTGTATTGAATCGCTTTGAAAGCTTAGATTTTACTTTTTTATTAAAAAAATTATTTCAACGTGTTTTAAACTTTAACGAAAGATTGCGAGTATAATTCTTTTTCACGTGTTTTTATTTTGCAATTTTTTTAACATATTTCAACTCTATATAATAGACTTTGCATGCAATTTTATTATTAGTATTAAAATAGTTAGCTTGTGTTAAGGAGAAGTAGACGCTATTGATAAAACTCGTACTATACTTGATTAATAGAAAATTCTTTATTTCGTGTCTGAGCTTGTTTCAATGTCTCCAATGGATATGGACTTGTCTCGACATGTATCCGGGATTATTATAAAAGTGCCCAAGCTTATATTTCGCACCCTTTTCTTTCTATTCCAGGGTGAGACATTCTAATTCTAGCCCAAATGAATTTCAGATAATTTATTATTTCTTTAATTTTTATCTTTAATTGTTTTTAAAATATTTTCAATGAAATAAGGGAATTATAATATTTTTCGAAATTTCGGTAGATTTTTTCATTTGCTTTTAAGGAAAGAAAAAATTTATCGAATATATTTTTTTCATTAAATAATTATATACAATGAATTTATTTTTATTAGATAGATTTTTTAATCAAATAAATAAGAATTAACAGATAATTATTATGGGGTATTCATTTTAGAAAATCAATTCATACGAAATTTGTTTTTAATAAAATTAATTTCTTGGTAGGTTTGCAAGCTAAAGCTTACTGGGCATGTTTAATTTGATAATAAAATTTCCAAATCAAAATGATTTAATTTTCGTAAACAAATTCGAATTATTTATTTCGTATTCAATAAATAAGTATAATTAATTATGTATGATTTAACTAAAAATTCAAATCTTATTTATTTATTGGTTAACTAGACAAAAAACAAAGTGAGATGCTAAAAATTTATTTATTATTTATTTTTATCTCTTACTTTCGATTAGACATACTTTTACTTATGTATAAAATTTCTAAAATAATATGCTACAACTGTAAATAAAGAGGAAGAGAGATAGAGAGATGTAAACCACCACCAATTATAGACCCAATTTTGTAAATAATTCTAATCTTTTGTAAGAGGAGCCCCCCCCCACCCTCCTGCGCAGCCAAAATAAATAATAATAATAGGGTATCATGGAAAGATTTTAATTGAAATAAGACGCGGCGATGAACGCCTGAAAAAAATTCTACTTCTACTTCAAGTGCCATACTCAATTCCGAGCGTCGATGATTACTGTAGAAGCAGTGATTCTCAACCTTTATTTCGTCACGACACACTTTTTAATAATTTAAAAATTTGACGGCACACTAACAATAAAATAAATTAATAGAATTTTTTTTGATTTATTGATTGATATACCTATAAAAATTATCATAGGACATTCTGCATCCTGTAAAATGTTACTACCTCTTCAGTTCAAATGATCAAATATTTGGATTAAATATAGTGTCAATTGATAAGGAAATGTAAAAAAAAATTCAACTGCCTAGTAGTGGCGGTACACTTCAAGAATCTCGCGGCACACTAAAGTTCCGCGGCACCGTGAGTTGAGAAACAGTGCTGTAGAGAGTAATTTTTCTGGGGAAATTTTTCACACGGGCAGTTTCTCATTGCCTCTAAATTAATTTTGTTTCACCATAAAATTTACTGGAAATCCAAATATGTATGAAACAAAAATAAAATTTTTAATTAATTTTCTAATTTCGTCATGAATTGTTGAACACAAAAGAAAATCTTTAAGATTAAAGTGTCATTTTCGCGGAGGGACAAAATTGTACCATCATGTACCTAATATCATTTTTAAATTTCATGAACTGCCTAGTACTTTGTCGATTCTTCTCTTTTATGGACCAGCGCTAACATTAAACTCGTATAGTTAGTTTCCTCCTTCCACATTGTGAAACTGCTGGCTTTTGACATACATTTTCTGGATGGTATTTACCCATGAGTCTGGTAAAAGGAAACTTTTAATATGTACTTTCTTTTTGTCATTGTGCGCTATTCACTCGGCGGCTTGGCAATCATGTTGACGACAAGGATCTTAACCAGTGCGGTTTGAAACAAATAATCCGATGTCTTTCCAAACCACACTTTCAAGTTTCTAAGTCATGATATGTTACGTTAATATTCGTGATCTGCTAGAATCCTTAACATTCAGTAAATGCCCATGAGAAAAAGGCTAATTAGTAATGTGGATCTTAAGACCCTCCTGAGACCTGCCTGGTGCAATTCGACTCTTAACTTGGCTTAAATTTTGATTTCCCTATAATACTTTTATTTCTCTAACTTTAGAAAACTGCTACTCTTTTCAATTAATATATATCTCCGTCCCAAACAAAATAAAGGGTTTCTGAGTTTTTTCTGTTACTATTTTAAGAGCAAATCAATGAGCGTGTCCAGTGCAAATAAGCATACATCTGTATATATATATATATATATATATATATATAAATTATATGTATATATATGTATCAGTAGTGGCGGTGACATTTCAACCATAGGATGCTGTCCGAAATATAACCCTTCAATTTTTAAAATATTATTTTATTTTTCGCTTACTCATGGGGAATTTCGAAATGTACTAAAGAGAGGAGAGTATGAATTGATTGAATTAAATAAAATTACGATGAGACACCAATTATTTACAACATATTGTAGTATACCTAGACCTAGTCTTTTGAAATACAGCTAAGTTTTAAGGTCCACGGTATGTCCGAAAAAAAGAAACCCTATCGAAAACGACAACACATAAGCGAACCCTATCATACAGCTTTCCAAGATTCTCACCAAAAAGTTTACTTTCTGTTAAATAGTCTAGTTATATATGATATTTAAATATCCGTAAATATATTCCTTGAAGTTTTCTCATTTTAATTTATATATTTGACTTAAAAATTTTTAAATTCTAGTTGGGGATTTACTAGATAGTTATAAATTTATGTTTTCTGGCCTTTAGAGCTCAAAAAGATCCTAAAAATATAGGTTCTTAATATAAAAATAATAAACATTTATTTAATTATTAATTTTATACTGTTAAAATTTTACTTTGGAATTCTTAAAATATTTTAAAAAATATCAGATAAAATCGTTTTTTTTTGTTTTTTTTTTATTACAATATAAATCTGTATTTTAAAAGTAATTCGTTCCAATTGGAATAATTTTATCTGTCTCAAATCTAACCCCTAGAAAGAAGAAAAGTTACTTTTGTATTTTCCATTTTGTTTTCCCAATATCTCTTCATTGTTTCTTTCTCTCTCTCTCTCTCAATATTTAGCACAACCTCCCTACTCCAATCTTTTTCCGCTATTTATTTCCAAGGTTATAAAGGTCTCTGAAAACTATCCCTATGTTTTATATTCATAAATAAAACACACAGGGAGTGGGTGAAGAGAGTTTAATGAAGAGATCGAAAGCATTTCCAACTTTTCTTGAATGATGAAATGTGTAAAGTTTAATGGGCCAAAGTTGGAGTCGATGGATTAGAAGGACAGATTAGATTTAAATTAACGCTTTAGTAAATTTCAAATATGGTATAATATTCTATAGGAGATTAGTAAGGTCTTAACAAGTCTATAGAAGAAAACAAATTAGCAAATGAATTGGGATTTAATCACTACAGCGATTCATATTTCACCAAACTTTCTTCAATAACAAAAAGGTTACATATATTGAGAATATATGATGTTAATTGTATAGCCAATCTCAAAAGTGAAGTAAATTTATACACCTATCTATATATATAAAATTAAGGTTTTGTCTGTACATTGGTCAAAATCACGCCAAAATTTGGTTGCACACGTTTCAAGCAAAGTTATGAACGAAAACACCCTCAACAAAATTCCTGTATGTATGTTTCCTTGGGTTCCGCGAAAAGTTGCTCACGATTCACGTAAAAACGGCTGAAGGGATTATTATGAAATTTCATATTTGGATCAGATGTCTTCTAACTTAAGTTTATTGGTATATAACGTTTTTGATATTTTGACCCCAAAAGTGGGTTTGGGGGTGGAGGCGCACTAATGGAAATTATCAAATAACTTTTAAACTATTAACTCTACGGCAAATTTTGTTATGAGCAAAGTTGTAGATGTGATTTCAGACAACTTTTGTTTAAAAAATCCCCCCCAAAAAAAAAACACCCAAAAAGGGGGTGTAAAATGTAAATTCTTGCCCTTGGAGCAAACTCAACCAAATGGGGGAGGGGGGATCCGGGGGTGTAGCACCCTGGCCAGCAAGAAGGGCCGCCGAAGCCGGGCCTTGCAGCATATATATTTATTTATGTATTGCATCATTTTTTAATTTTAATTAGATATATTCTACGAGTAGGTATACTATAATAAAATGTTTCGACTGAAACCATTTAGGTATTTTTAAAATGAAGAAATGATTAGATATATTTTGGGTTTTCTACCCAGAAAACTTCAGATTAAAAATCCAGAAAATAAGAAAAATTTAGCTAATGACTCAAAATATTATATTTCTATCAAGTTTCAGTTTTCTGGCTCAAACCGTTCGCTGAGAAAATAATTGTGAAATCTCAAACTTCTGCAAAGAAAGTACTGAGATTTGTAGTCCTCCAATTCGATTATAACTTAGTACGCACGGAAGGCAAACCTGGTGGAGTGGCGGTCGATTGCATTCTCTCGCGATTTTGATTTTTTTTTACAGGTTTATAATTGTCTGAAACGTCAATTAAAATTATTTTTGAAGCATGTTGTTTCTTTCTGTGTGTTTGAATTAAAATAAATTAAGAGACTCGTGGAAAGTTCGTTCTGGTACCAAGATGTTTGTATTTTTAATACAATGGAATTCTTAAATTTGATATTGAGCTTCCTAGCTTCAGAAGTACTTTTCATGTTGGAGAGCTATTGGAAGTGGCGTAACTATTCTATTGAGGCCCGTGGTAAATTCATCGCTTGGGGCCCTCCTTCAATGTAAAGAAGCTCAACCAACGTTGTAGGTGTTTTTTTTAATAAATCACATACGTTATGTACGTCAGGGGCATATCCAGAACCTCCTGACCAAGGGCAGGGCTCATGGCATGAGAAACGGCAACGACAAACCGTTTCTTATGGCAATCTAACCGTAATTAAATATACTTCTAAGTTTAACAAAGAATTATATTCTCTTTTTAATTTCTTGAAGTTAGGATCCTAGGCCTATTTGTTTTAATAAAAAAAATCCCACTAAATATTCTGCTATATGAATTGACCCTCCCCCATAAACATTTTCTGGATACGCCACTGAAGTACGTACAAAAGCTATTATAATTATTGTGTGAATTTTTCGTTGATTTTCTTGTAACCTTTTAATTTGTCTCCGTACTTTAGTAGGTAATTTAAAAATTAATTGAATATAAAACTAATAAAATTTACTAAATTTGAATAATAATACATGTTAGGATTCTCCGGCGCTCGCGGCCCTCTAGGGCGCCCCTCCGGCAACGGGGACTTGTGTCATTTTGCCCGTCCTATCACCCTATTTTTACACTACTAGCTATTGGATTGTTGTAGCTAATGAGGCTGAATTTAAGTACACATTCTATGTTTGTTAATAAACTGCACTGACTTTATCTCAAACCGTTGGCTGACCGAAAAAAATCCCAAATCGCAAAATTTGCGGAAAGTGTAGCGAATTTCGAAAAGAGTTTTGACTTTTTCACATAATTTGCATTTAATATTGTTTTTTCAACTTGCCATTAAATGTAAATAAATGAAAGAGATTTGTTGTATGTACACGAGTATGTTAAAAAGGAATTTTCATGATATTCTTTGGAATATAAATATATACCTAAATACCATACACAATAGGATTTCCCATGTATTTTCTTCCATATTCAATGTAATAAATGAACTCAGTTGTCTTAAAATAAGAATGATTGAACAAGCACTCTAGCAAATCCGTATGGATCACATTTCTTTTTTCATCAATCTCAAGTGCAGTTGTGATTCTCGTGTTCCATATCTATTTTCTTATTTGTTCTCTCCTACTTCAGAAATGCTTGAGAAAAAGCAGAGTCAACTCATCGAACAGCTCACATTCACCAAAGAATTTTTGGTAAATATTTATTCAAAATAATTTTAGATTCCATCTCACGATGCCATCATGTCCACATTGATTTACTCTCCAGAGAAACTGTCTCAGCTGCTGTATTTTACAAACATTGTCTTCGTTGATTATGCTGACATACTTTCCTTCATCTTATATTTATTTTATTAATATTCAATCTATTCTATTTATACTTTGTTCACTATTTTTCTTTGTCTATTATTATTATTATTATCTTAAAACAGATGGAAAAAGTTGCCAACCAGAAAATTCATTGGTATTTAAAATACAGAAATAATCAAATTTGCTTAGCAGAATCAATCTACAAACATAATATGCCGCCTTTCTGCATATTGTGTAGTTTTTTGTTGGTTTTTTAATTCAATCGAATGCAAGAAGGGGCACCAGAAAGATGCAACCCCTATGGTTCTCGAAAGACCCTTGCATTTCCGAAGATGTAACTCATATTTGGAACAAACATAGCTCCAAATTAGTATTGAGATTTTTGCAGTTGACTAGGAATTTCCAAGGGTTTCAATAAGTTTAGGTGCAAAAATTTTCCTGCCAAATTACCACCCAAAACTCTACATGTGAATTGAAAGCATTTTTCAAATCGAAGTATTAAGGGTAAGGTCAATATAGAGTATCATCACCAAAGCTTAGATTTTTAGGCACAAAAAAAGTAATTTTACGAACCTAGAATAGGCATTTCTTTAAAAAGAAAAAGCATATTAAATTCAGAGAAAATGGCTAAAAAAAAGTATAAAAACATTTTTAGGTGAGGGGGCAAATTTTGGTAAAAGCGAGGAATTCTCCGATGCCACATATAAAGTATTTCGAAGCCCGGAAAGGCAGACAAATATAAAGAAATAATTCGAAATTGTGTGAAAATTTTTGAAAATAAAATAATATTTAAACTAAAATTCCCTTCCTTGAAAAGTAAGGGCCCCAGTCCCCCACCACCTTCTCTATACGTCCATGAATATATTTTAAAGTTTCAGATCGAGTATGCAAATCATTTAAATTTTTAATATATTTTTCCCATTTCTCCATGAATATTTTAAAGGGTTAATTTATAAATAATTGAAAATGAATCATTTCAACTTAGCTCTTTTTTTTTACAAAATTGTTAATTTATTGTGCTAGTACTTCAAAAATTGTTTAATTTAAATTTATGATCCATTTCAATATTCTTAGAATTAAATAATATTCTGGACTTTTTATAGAATCTCTACATTTGGGGTTGAATTTAAAACCACCCATAAAAGGATAATGTCTCTGCATAGTGACTTTATTAAAAGTCAAAGATGGGTTGAAAAAATTTGATTGAAAACAGTCGGGCTTTAATAAAAAAAAGGAGGGATTTTGTCTGAAAATTCGAGCTCTAATCATTACCATTCTTATCTAGTAACTTTTTTTTTTTTTTTTTTTTTTTTATGATAATGATGAGAGAAGGAGTTACACCAAAAGGTGCAACCCCTAAAGGCCTGGGTTGGCCCCTCCATCGTGAAAAGAAGAAGAAAGAATTTTATGGGTTGGGCGGGGGTCGAAGGTATCTGTGGATACGGGTCTTAAATAGCTGAAGGTTATAAGTCGCGGGAAAGATGGTGGCAGGGAGCGAGTTCCAGTCTCTGGAGGTCAAAGGGATAAAAGAGTTGGCGAAAGCGCTTGTTCGACTTTTATCCAATTTGACAGCGAAGGGGTGCTGAGCGTTAGAAAACCGCGTGTTTCGCGTAAAGAGGGCATTAGGGGGGATAATTGATTTCAGCTCGACTGAACAGACACCGTGATAGTATCTGTAGTACAGGGAAAGGGCAGAAACGGTTCTTCGGTGAGCCAGGGAGTCGAGTGAGTTGGTTAGAGCCGGTTCTCCTATTAGTTTAATTGCTCGCTTCTGAATTGCATCCAGTGTGGCAAGAGAATGCTTGGAGGCACCCCTCCACAGATGAGAGCCATATTCGAGACAGGGACGAATTTGAGCCTTATACAGCATAAGAAGTTGACTGGGAGTATAACAGCGTCTAGACCTAAATAGGAGACCAAGCTTGCGCGCTGCAGCTTTAGCAGTGGTTGAGATATGGTCATTCCATGAAAGGTCAGACCCTAGAGTTACGCCTAGCATTGAAATTTTATCCCTGAATTCTAGTGAGTTTGAGTCGAATGATATGTTTGGGAGGTTTCTGTCGACGCGCCTAGAAATAAGGCAACACTGAGTTTTCCTGCATTGAAGTTAACTAAGTTTTGGGATCCCCAGTTTTTAAGTTTGCATAAGTCTAAATTAATTGAAGAGGCAATGTCTGCACGGTTTTTATGCGATGCAGGGGCGTTATGTAGGGTGCTGTCATCTGCGTAACAATGTACCGGATTGGAGGGCAAGTTTAGAAGGTCGTTGATATAGATAAGAAAAAGCGTAGGGAGATAACCGATCCCTGAGGAACTCCAGCGTTGGTGTGGAAGGGGAAGATGATATTCCATGCGATGACAACCTTGATACTACGGTCTGAAAGAAAACTTTCGAGCAACTTACAGAGTTTTTCGGTGCAAGCGCCGAACGGAGACCAATTTGGCAAGTGTAGATTTTTAAAGTGCCGGGACCATATCGAAGGCTTTTTGGAATGGCCTGAAGCTTACCGCGAGGGCTCATCTTCCCGGCCTCTCAAGGTTTTGTTCCAGACATGAAGCGCAGACATGCCGGGATGTCAACCGGCCGACCGGAGCTTGCCTGCAAGCCGTATTGCCTATCGGATGGGTAAATTGATTTGACCTCTAAGTGTCGTAGAACTTGCTCAGTTGATGGCCTTTTTCCACAATCTTGGACAAGATTGCAGAAGCGATCGCTATGGGTCGATAGTTTTTATGTTGGAAGAATCGCCTTTTTTCTTAATTGGTTGGATTCTGGCTAGTTTCGACTTCGAAATATTCCAGGACACGGAGAGATTGTATAATTTGGATAGTATAGGGCAAGTTCAGGAGACATTTTTAATGAGAATAGCGGGGATATCGTCAGACCAGCAGAGAGTTGTTCTTTAGATTCCGGATGATCTTTAGAATTTGCTGGTATCCAACTAATAAATTAAATGAGACAGTAAAAGAGTGTGTTTTCTGCTGGAAAAAGAAATTTTTAAATTTATTTATAAGGACACTATAGTTTCGAGGTTTGCCCTGCTTCATCAGTCTTTTACAATTGATTCACAGGAATTGAATCAAATAGAATGATGAAGAGGGGATAAGCCTCGAAGGCTATAGTCCATCTATATATATATAAAATTAAGGTTTTTCTGTCATTGGTCCAAATCACGCCAAATTTTGGTTGCACACGTTTCAAGCAAAGTTATGAACGAAAACACCCTCAACAAAATTCCTGTCTGTCTGTCTGTCTGTATGTTTCAGTGGTTTCCACTTGAAAAGTTGCTCACGATTCACGTAAAAACGGCGGAAGGGGATTATTATGAAATTTCATATTTATATCAGATGTCTTCCTAACTTAAGTTTTAAGCTAT